>CM060111.1:15389685-15854685 GCA_030522415.1 Channallabes apus | reverse complement strand
GGCTTTGATCACGAGCGTGGAGAATCCCGTCCACAGGATTTGCCTTTTGCATGCATTTCTCACTTGATAACATTCATGTAGTTAGATGAGGAGTTGTGGAAGTATTAGCCTTTCAGGGTACACACTTTGTGTACTGCTGGTAAAATATTTCTATTTATAAGGATATTATTATGGAATAATTATACAATGCTTTTATTCTATTATTCTATAGCAACACAAACTAGACTATAAACGCATTTATAACTCATTAGAAACGTTTTTCTTTCGTCTGTCTTTAAATTTCTGCTTGAAAAGATGAATAAATATTAATATTAACATTTAAAGAACAGCCGCATAAATTGGATCAGTTATTTACAAATATTTCAATGCATATTCTACTGTATATACGCCCCAGGATGCGCACTAACTAATCCTTGAAAAAAATACTCTTGGCACCATCATTGAAAGTCTGAAAACACGCGAGTTCGTGTGCGTTCGCGAAAAAACACAAAATTCCTAAAAAGACTTACCTGGAAACTTTAATAACCTTTGACTTCAGCATATGATGTGTTTAATTTGTGAGATAACAACATACTGTTACTATAGCAACGTTAACATGTTAGAACAAGCGCACTGCAGGAGCTGAGTTAATAGAAAATTAATCAACATCACGTCTGGCAAAAGACGTCATGTGGAAACATTATACTGTATGTATAATATTTCTGTATAAATCTATGCATGGTTAACATATTATCTCTCTTCCTTTCTGTGATAATGAAAGCACGTCTGTTTAGGGTCACCGCACTGGACATGTTCACGGCTGCACAACTGAAGGCCGGGTGATGATGTAATATATGTATTTATATTAATATATGTGTGTGTGTGTGTGTGTGTGTGTGTGTGTGTGTGTGTGTGTATAACCAAAAACATCCCCTACACAACTCTGTGTTGCTCTAACAGCCCTCTGTTGGTGTATAAGTGTCAGAAGGAGAGCTCAGGACTATTCATTTTACCTGCGTGTGATTGTGGAAAGAGGCCTCGGCTCTGTTTTTCTCACCCGACGTGAACACGGCTTCTCGCTTGGCAACCATCGCAGCTTTCTGCAGCTCCCTGTATTCCTGCGCCAACTCCGCGTTCTCTTTTAGAGCTTTCCCCAAATTAGCCTGCGCAGTCAGAAAGAGAAGCATCAGTGACGTTAATGCAAAAGAAAAAAGACTGAGATCCAAATCAAAAGGCATTTATCTAGCGCGGCGCTGTGGAGGTCTGGATACTGATTGATCGTTAGATGTTCCGCAGCTGTAAATTACAGTTTTACAGTACGTTAATGCGACCATTTTATTACCTTTTCTTTCTGTGTAGTAACGACTTGACAGCAGGTGGACGCTCCGGGTAATCTAAGACCGTTAATAAAGCAACCGTGTAAAGTTATTTATCAAAGAAAAAGATCTACACACATGTTAATATGGGGAAGGAGTCTCCAGTGTCAGCACTTTGTAACGGTCAGAGGCATCTGTGTAACCGTACAGAATGGAAAACTGTGCTTAACAACCATTTACGCAAAAAGAAAAGTGAAGGAACAACTGTATATTGTTATATGGAAACATTAATATGCACCTGTTTACAGTACACTGTAACAAACTGATGTAAATTTACAGGACTTTTTTTACAGTTTCCGACTGTTTTTTCGAAATACTGAAAATTACTGTAAAAGAAACAGCATTACTGTGATTTACAATATTTAACTGTAAATATTGTATTTACAGTTTAATACACTACAGTATACAGTATTTAACTGTAAATTAGATAATCAACAAACTTTAATGAAAACTTCAGTAAGTGCAAGTACTTTTGCTGATTTCGTGGGCCTCCGAGTGGCGCAGTCGGTTAAAGCGCTCGGCTTATCATCTGGAGATCGCAGGTTCGAACCCCGGGTGATGTTCAATTGGACACGACTAGACCGGGGAGAAAATCTGGGGGAAAGAATTGGGCAGGACTAAAAATATATATATATTTTTAAATGCTGTTAAAAATACAAGTTGTCCGAATAATTATTTACCACTAAAATACAGTAAACAGTACAAAATCACAGTAATAAACTGTATATCAAAATACAGCAATTTACTGTAGTCTATTTCTACAGTACAAATACTGTAATAAAACAGCATTTTACTGGCAAAACTGCTGCCAGTAATTTACTGTAATTTTACATGAAAATTTTTTACAGTGTATGTGTGTCTGGAGTCAAAACTGAACTTACAGCTAAAGCTATTATGTCCGATGTCTGTGAAGATTCTCAGTCGTCCATGTGTGCAGTTATCTGGAAGTTGAGTCATGTCAACTGGACTTCTCTCTTATTAGCTAGAAACGTTTCACTACTCATCCGAGTATCTTCCTCAGACTGAAGCGCATGCTTCGACTTCCAGATATCACACCATACAGTATACTGTATGTTCACACCTGAACCACGCTATTCAGTAAATACAATGAAACTATTAGGGAAAAGGAATGCAAGGTGGATTAAATGAACGTCTGGACTCGATCCTGGACACATAGAGGTGCCAACGTTCATGGATTCTTTTTTTCTTCTGCTACGTCTACGTTTGTCCCGGTAGACCAAATGTATGTGACAATGCATCCTGTCTGAGACTTTTACGAAAAGAGAAAAACAACATTATTGTAAATGCATGCCTGCTGAGAAACATCGGCATGTGACGCAGTGTATGCATTTGGGTTTTCATTGTTACCTAAAAGAAAAAAAAAAGGAGGATTAAAATTCCTCATTAACAAGCACGTGCATGTCAGAACACGCAGTGCTGCGGTGAAACCTCTTTGCTACGACATGCACAAACACTAATAATCAGACGGCACTTAGAGGAGCATGTAAACAAATTACAATAAATAAATGGCTGATTTGCCTGTCTCATCTCATCTCCATGCAGCTCTCATGGCTGTAGGCAAGACTGAGCCGCGAGCACGTCTCTGTCGTACCTGTACAAATAATGGAGTGCATTTGGGCAGTAAAACAGTGCAGCACTAACTGATGAGTGGAAGCCAGCAGAGGGACCGGCCATAAACATGACAAATGCAGCCTATTGATTTAAAGCTTAATTACTGCATGCGGCACTGACAAAGCCTGTCTCACATGCCCGCAAAGTGTAAATGGAACAAATTATGCTTTGTTGAGTGTAAGAAAGCGGCGGTGTCGGCACTTTGCTTCCTCCTTTTTGACGAGAATCGCTCCTGATCAAGTAAACAAACAAACAAACAATCGGAGCCGGAGACTACGAGGGAAACAAATTGATTTGGAATGGGAGTCATGCTAGAGTACATGTTCGGCTTCAACACCCTACTAGCTGTTTATACCTGCCTTATGGATGCTCTATATGACTGCCATATGGTGTCTGTTTAGATTAATTTGTTTCGTACAAATGAACATGATGGTAGAATTGCACAAGAGAGAATTTAAAAAATAAATAAATAAATAAATAACACAAACCTAAAAGCTGGAAATTATTTTACATAGAGACGTACACTCTCGTGATTCCAAGAAACATCTTCATCATTATTTTTAAGGCTTAATGAACGGGAGGAAGGACGTTGGTGGTTTATTCCTGTGCGCTAAAACAGAGAAATAATAGTGACAGGGGGCGACGAAGCACACTTGTGTCAAGTCTTTCGTACCTCTTACACCAAAGCAATTGCAATATAGTCTTTATTAAATGAAATTAAATTTTTATTAATTTTATTAAAATTTAGATTTTTTTTATGAGTTTTAGGTGCATTTAACGGTATGGGACGTCCATGAACCAAGTGAGCTGCTGTTATCATTTACAGAATCTCACCTACACACAAACAAACAAACAAAAAAAAAAGACTTTCCTGCGGAGGATAAACGTCTGATTGGTACAAAGCGTTCACACTCCAGACTCCCTTCATCATGAATGTTTTTGTACCACATGAACATCTGAGAACAAATGCCTTAACGGATCTGCCGCAGTAGCTGTGCACTGACCAATCAGGATCGAGAATTCAATCTAATCTAAACACAAAAATGAGATTCTCGATCAGCGATCGTGCCAGTGATCAGTTCCCTCCACAGAAAGACCCGGCGACTGTACTCCTCACCATTCCCTTCCTTTAACTGGTAAAAGCGGGCGCTTTAATGAGTGTGTTTGCTGCTGTTTTATTGTTTTCTGAGCAAGGCCTGAAAAGGCGCTCTGCTCTGCTGCCCTGCAGCCAGCTAATGGGACCCCGGCTCTATGAGGGAAGACTTTTAATTCTGCGCCTGTCTCGCACCAACAACTTGTTTGGAGTTTGCTGCACCCGTGCGCGCATGGCGGATTAAGCTCCATTGCCTTTTCTTGTTTTGAACTAATGCATTCTTGATCACCGTTTAATGAAACTATATACCACATGGCGATTTCACATTAGATAAGCCATGTGAGACTCTCATCAGGCGCGAGGCTCTGACTGGGGCCATAATCCTGAATCTCAACTCCCCCAATAAATGGCTTTTTCCAAGCAAAATGAAGTGATAATTCATGGCTTTCATGCAACACATAACATATTATTTCTTACAGAAAATTATATGAGGCTGCGTCGCATTACCAGAACAAACATGTATTAGCATTGTGACACTGGATGACTATACGGCTGGGGTGAAAAGCAGAAAGGGAGAGATAAAAATAAAGGAAAATAAAGGAAATTCTATATAGATACAATGCTACCGATTTGCGAGTCTTGTGCTTTATGGTGGTAAATGCCTTACATCATGATTCATTAAGGAGTATAGCTAAAAATCTTAGGATGCCCGTGAAATCTAATCATACAGCTAAACAAAATGTAGAGTCAATCTTTTTTTAGATGAAGATGAACATCATACGGGAACCTGAAACTGAAAGCTGTGGCTGCATAAATATCACCCCGTTGTCATACTGTAATTACCCTAAATCAATCACATAATTAGTCGAACGGGTTAGTTACATGATCTCAGTATCAATACACCTGGATTCCTGAATGGACCCGAGATGAAGCTGTCCAGCGTGTCGGAGCCTTGTAAAATGTTCCAGTGTTTTTGAATTTCCCATAAAGCAACATTAAATCCATAGGCACATCCATGACAGGGGAATGACGACAACGACAGAGGAGTAAATAAAACCGTGAGGGTAACTCTCAACACGATGCTACCACCACCATGTATCACTCTTAGAATGGGTTATTTTTTCTGTAGCTCAGAGACATACAATATTGTTTAAAGTTGTTTCAAGTTCAGGTTTGTAACAGTAAAAAAAAACATTTAAAAGATCATTGTAGATTGTTTGAAAACATTATGCCCTTTTCCTTAATGTAACAGCAAAAATCAGTGTAGAGATATAAAAACTGTAAAAACATTTACTGCAATTCTGACACTAATGTGTAGACATACAATATTATATTATTATATAGAGAGAAACTGCTTTATTTCTTATTCTATATAGCAGCTTCATACCTACAAAATATAGTTCAGGAACTACAATTAAAATGTTACACAACTAGATTCGCTCCGTGTTTTTGTAACTGAACTCAGAAGTGGCAACATTTATGGTTTATGACTTAAAGGCCAGGAACATGAATGATATTTGTTGGCTTTAGATTTTTTAACTTTAACTTTATCTAGGTGGACACATGAGCGACTTGCAAGGTCAAAAACCTCAGTTGTATAAGCCTATTGTATAAGCCACACACACAAGTGTGTGGTAATGTGTTTCATTTATTTAGTCGAAAAAATTTTTCCCTGGGGCATTACAAAAACTAGTAGTAACACCCCACCTCCCCCCCACACCTTCAGGTCTTGTATTACAGCCTGTCGTTGAGAAACGAGGGACGAGTGAGCCTCCTTTGAAAGCGCTGTCCTGTTTCTGCAGGCCACCACGTCGTTCTGCAGGCTGGACATCACAGTGCTGATCAGGTTGTGTTTATACGCCACCATGTCAGATTCACTCCTAAAAAAATGAGCATAATTCGTTCCGGAAGCTGTTTGTATTCCAAAACACTCGTAAACCAAATTTAATTGTCCCATAAGAAATAATGGAAACTCAAACTATTCGTTCTACAGCCCAAAAAAATTAATACATAAAAATAATTAATACAAAATATAAAGTAAAAATAAAACAAATTAACCTGCACTTTACCTTTAAAAAAAGAAATCCCGACAGATAAGTGTTTCCGTTTGTGCACGCAGGCGCTGCGTGCACACACACATTAACGGAGAGGACCCCTCCTCTCGGCTTCACGCACAAACACACACACACACACTCTCTGCCTTACACAGAAACTCAGCAAGCACTAAGACCCAGAGGAGACGATTACCTACAATTCCGCACCCAAGAGAGAGAAAAACCATTGGCTCAGTTGTGATCACGTGACGCTCGGCGTCAAAACAAGTACATGCGTGATACATGATGCTTTGTACTCGTAAGCCAAGACAATGCTAAATTGAAAAAATTACTTTAAATAAACGATAGAAACTGATTTGCATGTCATTGAGTGAAATAAGTATTTGAACCCCTACCAACCATTAAGAGTTCTGGCTCCCACAGAGTGGTTAGACACTCCTACTCAATTAGACACCCTCATTAAAGACACCTGTCTTAACAAGTCACCTGTATAAAAGACACTTGTGCAATTCACTGAGTGAAATAAGTATTTGAACCCTCTAACAAAAAAGACTTAATACTTAGTGGCAAAACCCTTGTTTGCAAGCACAGAGGTCAAACGTTTCTTGTAACTGATGACCAAGTTTGCGCACTTTTTAGGAGGAATTTTTTGTCCACTCCTCTTTGCATATCATCTCTAAATCACTAAGGTTTCGAAGCTGTCTCTGTGCAACTTTGAGTTTCAGCTTCCTCCATAGGTTTTCTATTAGATTAAGGTCCGGAGACTGACTAGGTTACTGCATGACCTTAATGTGCTTCTTCTTGAGCCACTCCTTTGTTACCTTTGCTGTATGTTTTAGGTCATTGTCGTGCTGGAACACCCATCCACGACCCATTTTCAGTTACCTGGCAGAGGAAAGGAGGTTGTCGCTCAGGATTTTACGATACATGGCTCTGTCCATTTTCCCCGTTGATGCGGTGAAGTTGTCCTGTGCCCTTAGCAGAAAAACACCCCCAAAGCAAAATCTTTCCACTTCCATGCTTGACGGTGGGGACGGTGTTTTGGGGGCAGCATTTGTCTTCCTCCAAACAAGGCGAGTTAAGTTAATGCCAAAGAGCTCAATTTTGGTCTCATCTGAGCACAGCACCTTCTCCTAGTCACTCTCTGAATCATTCAGGTGTTCATTGGCAAACTTCAGACAGGACTGAACATTTGCCTTCTTGAGCAGGGGGACTTTGCGAGCACTGCAGGATTTTAATCCATTGTGGTGTTATGTGTTTCCAATGGTTTTCTTGGTGACTGTGGTCCCAGTTACTTTGAGGTCATTAACTAACTCCTCCCATGTAGTTCTAGGATGATTTCTCACCTTTCTCAGAATCATTGACACCCCATGAGGTGAGATCTTATGTGGAGCACCAGAACGAGGTCGTTTGATGGTCATTTTGTGCTCCTTCCATTTTCGAACAATTGCACCAACAGTTGTCACCTTCTCTCCCAGATTCTTGCTAATGGTTTTGTAGCCCATTCCAGCCTTGTGCAGGTCTACAATTTTGTCTCTAACATCCTTGGACAACTCTTTGGTCTTTCCCATGTTGGAGAGTTTGGAGTCTGCTTGATTGATTGATTCTGTGGACGGGTGTCTTTTATACAGGTGACTAGTTAAGACAGGTGTCTTTAATGAGGGTGACTAATTGAGTAGGAGTGTCTAACCACTCTGTGGGAGCTAGAACTCTTAATGGTTGGTAGGGGTTCAAATCCTTATTTCACTCAATGAAATGCAAATCAGTTTCTATCTTTTATTTAAAGTTTTTTTTCCCTTTTGATGTGCTATCTGTCACTGTTAAAATAAACCTACCATTAAAATGATACTGTACTGAGACTTTACATTTCTTTGTGATTGGACAAACTTACAAAATCAGCGAGGGGACAAATAATTATTTCCTCCACTGTGTGTATGTATACACACACACACACACACACACACACACACACACACACACACACACACACACACACACACACACACACCTTTCTGTAGCTTTTAGATCACGCACAAGTTCCACTTTAAATGTGTCACTCCCATGCTTTAGCTTTCACATTAATCAGTTCTGTACAGTTTCTCTTCTATAGTAACTTGACTTACTGCAGTTCTTCCAGGACTTGTGGCATGGCAGTGACCATCTCCTCCATTATTGCTGATTCCTTTCTGTATTCTTCACACTTCAGCCTGAGCTCCTCGATCTTTCCGGAAACCTGTTCACATCTCACCATCACTGCTTTTTGGGCTTCCTGCAGACAAACATTAATCTCTGTTAAATATTCTAGAACATATTCTGCACATTTAGATACTGTATATAGCTGCATCTCAATAAATTAGAACATCATCGTAAAGTTTATTTAATAGAGTAATTCAATTCAAAAAGTGAAACTCATATTATATAGATTTATTACACACAGTCTGATATATTCCAAGTGTTGATTTATTTATTTATTTATTTTTTCATTTTGATGATTATGGCTTATAGCTAATTAAAACCCCAAATTCAGTATCTCTGAAAATTTCAATATTGGAGAATCATGATGTCACACTCTAATCAGCTAATTAACTCTAAACACCTGCAAAGATTTCCTGAGCCTCTAAATGATCTCAGTCTGGTTCAGTAGGGTCACAGAGTGCTGTATCCAAGCACGTTAATGGAAAGTTGAATGGAAGGAAAAAATGTGGTAGAAAAAGGTACACAAGTAACAGGGATAACTTGAGAGGATTGGTAAATGAAGCCCATTCAAGAATTTGGGGGAGATTCACAAGAAGTGGACTGCAGCTGGAGTCAGTGCTTCAAGAGCCACCACACACAGACGTATCCAGGACGTGGGCTACGACTATCGCATTCAAGCCAACATCAGAGGTGTCTCGTCTGTTGCTCAGTGAGCCAAAGTCATATTTTCAGATAAAAGTAGATTTTGCATTTGATTTGGAAATCAAGGTCCCAGAGTCTGGAGGATGAGAAGGAGACTCAGAACCCAAGCTGCTTGAGGTCCAGTGTAGAGTTCACACAGTCAGTGGTGGTTTGGGGAGCCCTGTCAACTGTTGGTCCACTGTGTTTTATCAGGTCAAAGGTCAGGGCAGCCGTATAACTTCATGGCTTCACTTTGCTGACCAGCTTTATGGAGATGCTGATTTTATTTTATATATATATCAGAAAGTTTAAAAAGTTTGCACACAAGTTTGGATTTATTTTCTACAGTACATTCTAGAACAATACTGTACTTCTTCAAAACTATGAAATAACACATCAGTGTGTCACATCAGTCAGTTGTTATTTTAAGACATGAAGGTCAGCTGTTCTGGAAGAGTGCTTGCAAGAACAGTATTGCATTTGCAAAACCCATCAAGCACCCATCAAGTCTCTCGTGAAGACCTTCCTAGGAAAGCAAGACCAAAACTGACCTCTGCTGTAGAGGAGACGTTCATTTAGAGTCACCAGCCTCAGAAATCACCAATTAACAACCAGCACCTCAGATTAGAGCCGTTATGAAGCTTTACAGAGCAGAAGTAGCAGATATACATCTCAATATCAACTGTTCAAAGGAGATTATTGTGGTTTTGGATGGTAAAAAAAAAAAAAAATATATATATATATATATATATATATATATATATATATATATATATATATATATATATATATATATATATAAAAACACTTTATAAGTCGCTGCAACATACTTTAGCTGAACGCAGATGGTCGAGACAGTCACGCTTCTCCTGGTGAAGATCATCAGACAGGATTTTGTGCGCTGTCAGGACGTCACTCAATTTCCTTTTCAAGTCCACAATAGTCTAATTAAAAAGCGGATACAAAAAGGTAAAAAGTGTATCGTCTCTATAATTAAAATGCACTGTATGCCCATACTGATAAAAAAAAAAACAGGGACAATTTAAACAAAGTAATAATAATAATTATTATTTGTATTATATTAATATCTAAAACATTCAAATAACCTTTCAGTAACAAATTAATTATAATAATGTAATCACTTGATGCAAATAACATTTAAAAATGTATATATATATATATATATATATATAAAGTATGTTTTAGCCAGGATTCTGAACGTGCAGTTTGTCTGTTCTCTCTGGGTGGGAGGGACATAGCCTCTCCTCCCTGTCAATCACACAGACTCTGTCATGTTGCATGTTCAGTGGTATAAAGTTTTCTTTTTAATTGCTGATTGAATCTTCTTGTTTTATGTTTATTGTTTGAGCTGAACGGTGTTCATCAGCCTACTGTACTGTACTGTACTGTACGCCATCGTATATCACTATGTCCTGTGTGAAATCCTTACTTTTGATTTGGCTGTGTGTATTTCTCTCAGTTTGATCGTCTCTGTCTCCAGCTGGGCGACTGCAGACGTGGCTTCTTCATGTTCTTTCACCACCTCGTCTTTCTCTCTCTCATAGTCTTCTTCTGTCACTTTATACTCCATGAGAATTGAGGCGATGTCACCCTAAAGGTTTGGAGGAACGAATCGTCCTTACTGAGACATAAAGTGTGTTTACAAGTGATTTGTGACAGAGATTTGTGCAGTGACAGTGTGTACACAGTGTGTGTGTGTGTGTGTGTGTGTATGTGTGTGTGAGTGTATATGTTTGTATACACTAATGTGTTCTGAGAGTTTACTTTGAGGACGGCTACCAGCTTCATCTCACTCATCAGCTTCATCTTCAACGTTTCCGTGTCTTCCTGCCAAACAAAGAAGATGCACATGTACTGGAGACTCTTTCAGACAGAAACCTTCAGCATATCTTAAATGTTTTTCTCTATTCAATACTTACACATCATGAATCCTTATATTATTGCATGTGCACAACCTCTTCCAAAAGTATTGGAACAACAAGGGTAATGATTTTCACTCTGTACCACATTTAGGGTTGTGACTAAAAGGCGAATCTGAATTATAGACCAGCGTGTATTCCCTGATATTTATATCTACACATACTAACTAACGTGGAACGTGGCACCTTTGGGGCAGTCTACCCAATTTTCAGGTGAGAAAGGGAATCAAATACGGACAGTCTAGATATTTGTTTGCATATCTCTTGCTTGCCATCAAACTGGTGACCCACTGGCATCACCAAACCATTCCGTGTTCCTTTTTTGATGCTTGTAGTGTGGCTTCTTTCAGTTGCTGTTAGTTTCTAGGGAGGTTTATTCCCTTTATCTCCTTTTCAGGAGGTGAAATGCATGATCAATTGGGCTTATGATCTGATGATTGACTTGGCCAATATAAAACTATTCAGTTTTTGTTTTGTTTTTTTACTCCTGATGTAGTTCTTTCCTGTGTTGGCATTGGCTTTTTGGCCATTGTCCCTGAGAATTTCTCTGTAAACTGGCAGATAGAATGTTCCTGTAGACTTCTGAATTCGTTCTGCTGCTACCATCATGAATTCCATCATCAATAAAGATTAGTGAGCTCGTTCCAGAAGCAGCCATGCAAGCCCAAGAGATGACACTACCTCTACTGTGCTTGACTGATGAGCTTGTATGTTTTGGATCATGAGCAGATCCTTTCATTCTTCACAAATTAGGTTTTGCATCACTTCGGTAGAGGTTAATCTTGGCTTCAGAACTTGTGTGGCCCTTTACGAAATTCCAATCTGGTTTTCTGATATTTATTGCTAATAAATGGTTTGCATCTTGAGCTAGGGCTAAACGTTTTGAATGTGTAACCTGTTTGGCGTCTGCTGTTGTTTTCCTTGGGTGACCTGTTCAACTCCTGCTTGTTACTACAGCAGTGTTTTCTTCCCCCCTTTTTCAGGACATTCCAAACTACAGTATAGTGTATAGTATATTGACTCTGCCCAATGCTCCTGTCATGGCTCTGATCTATTTCTCCTCTTTTCTCAGCGTGCTGTTCTCCTGTAGATATCGCTCTGGTCTTCATGCTGGTTTATCTTTTTTTTTTATAACAAACACCGCTTTTGTGGATGAGATATTAATCCTTTGACCAATCATTCTAACAACACACCTGGGGAACAAGAAACACCTGTCAGTCACATGCTTTTTAATATTAATCACTTAAGAAATAAGTAGGTTTAAAAAAAGGTGTGTGTGTGTGTGTGTGTGTGTGTGTGTGTGTGTGTGTGTGTGTGTGTGTGTGTGTGTGTGTGAATATATAAAACTAAGGTTTTGATCCATAATATCATAGTCATATTTTAATCTCAAACCCAAATATCTTCAATATGTAGCAAAAACAAAAGGTGGCCTTGTCGTTCCAATACTTTTGAAGGGCACCATAAAAGGGGGTTTTGGATATGTTTCCTAAGTATAAACTATATAAACTATAATTAAAGGAGTGAACAGTCTTATGCATTATAAAGCTGGGTTCCATAAGCTGAAAAGTAGCTTCACTGCATAAAATAGTGCTGATCCTGAATAGCATCACATTCCTTCTCCTCTGATACACAAATTCTCAGTGAGATGCAGTCATGAAAATTAATGAAAGATGACTTAAGATGTAATAACGAGGATTGGTTACTGGTTTTGCCGGTCGCATGGCTACCCAAACGGCTGGGTAGTAAAAATGGAATAAAAGCAGGAGTAGACTAGAGGTGGAGTGAGAAGACTTTTCTTACCCTCATGCTCTGCTCCTGCTCAAGCGTCTGCTGCTCCAGGTCCTCCAGCCGAGCCTTGGTGTCGGTGTGGCGGGCGGTGAGCAGCCCCAGCTCACCCTTGACCTGATCCCTCTGTTCCTCATTTTGACGGATCTTCTCTTGTATCCGCTTTTGGTCTTTCTGCAACTGCTGCACCGCCTGCTTGCTACAATGGGGGAAAACAAACAAACGTGCACACACACACACACACACACACACACACACACACACACACACACACACACACACACACACACACACACAAAAGAGACAAATATTCACATCAATTCATAAAAAAAAAAGAATGCTAAAAAAAAACAAGAACAAGGTAAAAAGAACACTCATTAAATATGCACAGATTTTGCCAAACAACTTAAACTGCTTGGTATAGTCTTTGTTTTGCAATGTTCACTCTATGGTGTTTGTTATAAAGTGTTTTCATTATAAATTATAATAATATAGTGTTATTTTTACTGTTTAACGTTTGTTTCAATGTTCGAGTGAATACTGGATTGTGTTTTTTTGTATCTTGAATGTTGAATAATGTTTACTGTATAGTATTTGTTGTATATTGTTTATTATGCAGTGTTTTTGTAGGTTAACTATTGTATAGTGCTTAATATACAGTAATTGCTTTAATTAATTGTTTAATGTTGACTATAATGTTAGCAGTATAGAGATTGCTGTGTAGTGTTTGTTTTATAGTAAATTATTGTGTAGTGTTTGTTGCTTAGTCAATGTCTATTGTGTATATAAATGTTTGTTTTAGAGTGTTGATTGTTAGTGTTTTTGCATATTGTTTATTGTAGAGTGAATGTTATCTGTTACACTCGTTTGCACAGTGGCAACTACAGTATTTATTGTGTAGTGTTTGTTCCGTGATTGTTGTTAAGTGAATACTGCATATTGTTAATTGTAGAGTAACTGCTGTATGTTGTTTAGTGTTTATTGTATATTGTTTATTGTACTGTACTGTGTGTGTGTCTATTGTTGCTATAGTGTTTCTTGGGTGGTGTTTATTGTAGAGTGCCTGTAGCATACTGAGTGTTGTAGAGTGACTTGAATACTTGATTACTAGATATTGTTTAAATTATAGAGATTTTTGTGTAGTGTTTGTTGTAGAGTAAATGTTGTATATTCTTTATTGTATATTGTGCAAAGCATCTTTTGTAGTGTTGGTTGTCTAATGGTTATGGTGTTGATTATTGTATCATGTATGGTTATGGTTTACTGTAGAAAACATCACCATATACAGTAGTAAAGCATCTAAAACATCACTATATACTTTGGAACAAACAGAAATCTTGTATAATTATGTAGAATATTTGTGTTCATTGTATATTGTTGAGGCGGCGCGGTGGTGTAGTGGTTAGCACTTGCACCTCCAGGGTCTGGGTTCGATTCCCCGGCCAGGCTCGATTCCCGTCTCTGTGTGCATGGAGTTTGCATGTTCTCCCCGTGCTTGGTGGGTTTCCTCCGGGTACTCCGGTTTCCTCCCCCAGTCCAAAGATATGCAGGTTAGGCTAATTGGCGTTCCCAAATTGCCCGTAGTGTGTGATTGGGTGCGTGAGTGTGTGTATGTGTGTGTGCCCTGCGATGGATTGGCACCCTATCCAGGGTGTACCCCACCTAGTGCCCGAAGTCTCCTGGGATAGGCTCCAGGTCCCCCGCGCCCCTGAACACAGGATTAAGCGGTATAGAAAATGAATGAATGAATGAATGAATGTATATTGTTTCCTGTGTGGTGTTTATTGTATGTTGTTAACTGTAGAGTGTTGATTGATTTGTCTTCACTGTGTATTATTGACAGTATAGTGTTTAGTTTGCAGTAAATATTGTATGGTGCATGTTGTATCGTGTTTAATGTAGGTATTGTATAGCATCATTTACTGTATAGTGATTGCTGTGTAGTGTTTGGTGTATAACATTTGTTTTTCCATTTAATGGAAAATGCTTATTGTAGTTATTTTAAATAGCTATTAAAAGTTTTATTTTTATGTAATGTGTTTATTGTACAGGTCCTTCTCAAAAAATTTGCATATTGTGATAAAGCTCATTATTTTCTGTAATGTACTGATAAACATTAGACTTTCATATATTTTAGATTCATTACACACAAACTGAAGTAGTTCAAGCCTTTTATTGTTTTAATATTGATGATTGTGGCATACAGCTCATGAAAACCCAAAATCCCTATCTCAAAAAATTAGCATATTTCATCCGACCAATAAAAGAAAAGTGTTTTTAATACAAAAAAAAAGTCAACCTTCAAATAATTATGTTCAGTTCTGCACTCAATACTTGGTCGGGAATCCTTTTGCAGATTCTTGTGTCTTGTGTCTCTCAACTTTCTCTTCACAATATTCCACAGATTCTCTATGGGGTTCAGGTCAGGAGAGTTGGCAGGCCAATTGAGCACAGTAATACCATGGTCAGTAAACCATTTACCAGTGGTTTTGGCACTGTGAGCAGGTGCCAGGTCGTGCTGAAAAATGAAATCTTCATCTCCATAAAGCTTTTCAGCAGATGGATGCATGAAGTGCTCCAAAATCTCCTGATAGCTAGCTGCATTGACCCTGCCCTTGATAAAACACAGTGGACCAACACCAGCAGCTGACATGGCACCCCAGTATAGTCTTTGCTGTGTAGTGTTAAATATATCATATCTAATGTATAGTGTTTACTGTAGCATGATTACTGCATAGTGCTTACTATGAGGTGTTCACTGTATAGTCCTTGCTGTGTGGTATTTAATGTAAAGTATCAAACGTTTAGTGTTTGCTGTAGTGTGTTGTGTTTAATGTAGAGTGTTTGTTCTAAGGTGCTTACTGTATAGTGGTTTCTGTGCTATTAGTATCTACTATTTAGTGTTTGCTGTAGTGTGTTCATTGCATAGTCCCTGTTGTGTGGTGTTTAACTTATACTATCTAATGTACTGTATAATGTATATTGTTATAGTATATGTATGGTGTTTGTTGTAGTGTGTTTACTGTAAAGTCTTTGCTATGCAATATCTATTGTACAGTGATTGTTATAAGGGGTTTACTCTATTGTCTTTGTGCTGTGTGGTGTTTAATTTATAGTATCAACTATATGGTGTTTGTTGCACGGTGTTTATTGTATATTGATGGCTCTGTGGGGTTTGATATGTATTTAATGTGTAGTGTTGGTTTTAGTGTGTGCTGTAAGTTTTTTAATGTATAGCATCTAGTTTGTAGTGATCCATAGTCTTTGTGCTGTGTGGTGTTTAATTTATTACAGTAATAACTGTGTAGTGTTAGTGGTAAGGTGTTTATTGTTGTATTGATTGCTTTGTGGGGATATAATATTATTCAATGTGTAGTGCTGGTTTTAGTGGCCTTCCTGTATGGTCCCTGCTGTGAGGTGTTCAGTGTATAATATCTAATGTATGGTGTTTGTTGTAGAGGGCTTACTGTGAAGTCTTTGCTGTACAGTGTTTAATGTATAGTATTCAATGTTTAGCATTAGTGGTAAGGTGTTAACTGATTTGTGGTGTTTAATATGCGTTTGATTTGTAGTGTGCACTGTATGGTCTCTGATGCGAGGTGTTTAATGTATAGTCTTTGCTGTGCAGTGTTTAATGTATAGTTTAATATAACATATAGTGTCATGTTTGTTGTAGCGTGTTTACAGGGTATTGATTGCTTTGTGGTGTTTAATACTGTATGTATCTAATGTACAGTATAGTGTTAATGTGTTTACTGTATGGTCTGTACTTGTTGATGTATACTGTAGTATCTAATGTATGGTGTTTGTTGAAGTGTGGTTACTGTGAAGTCTGTGCAGTGTTTAACATATAGTACTTCATGTGTCATGTATGTTGTATGGTGTTTACTGTGTATTGATTGCTTTCTGGTGTTTAATATGTGGTTCATGTGTAGTGTTGGTTTTATTGTGGTCTTTGCTGTGAGGTGTTTACTGCTTAGTATCTAATGTATAGTGTATACTGTAGGGTGTTTACAGTCTAGTCTTTGCTGTGATGTGTTTATTGTACATTATCTAATGTATGGTGTTTGTTGTAGAGTGTTTAATGTAAAGTTTTTGCTGCACAATGTTTCGTGTATAGTATCTAACGTGCAGTGTTTACTGTATGGTGTTTATTGTGCTGTATTTATTGCATAGTAATAACATGTAGTGTTTGCTGAATAATGCTTAATGTGAAGAATGATGTTTGTTACATAATGCATGTTACCTAAAGTTTACTGTATAGCATTTATTGTATAGTGTTTATACCGTGTAGTGTTTATTGCAGAGTATTTGTATAGCGCTTATATCATTTTGTTTTATTGCATAGAGACAGTGTAATTCAGTGTGTATACGGTATGCAGAGCAGCAAACCTTTGACAGATCTTCTTATTGTAGTCCTTGGTTTCTAGTTCATGTTCTTTGTTTTTGTCACGCAGACGCAGGAGCTCCTGACGATTCCTGCTGAAGATCTCCTCAGATGCACAGACATTTGCTGCTCCTCCATGACTCTGATAAACCATAAGGTATAGTTTTATATACGTATTAATGAAATAAAGTGTCATTTCTTTTTAAATGGCATGCAGGCATGAGCGAGCACGCAGCCAGATGAAGATGAGATAAGGCTGGATCTGTGATAATGCTGCTTGTTTATGCTGCTTATTGCAGTGGAAACATGGCATTTGGACTAGTGACGCTTTTTAACCATGCATTTGTCAGTGAAGATGTTTATATATATATATTGTATGTACGAATGAAAAGTAACAATAAGGAAATTTTAAGAATTTCATGTTATCTGTTATTTTAGGATGTTTATGCATCACATAATTATAATTATGTATTTTATTGCAGTATATCATGTAAAAAACTGGCATTAAAAGGTCTAAACCTGAGACAAGTGGGACAACAAAATGGTGGTGATGTTTAAGACTATGGGCCAATGTCCAAAATAAATCATGGGCCTTTCCTGCCCTCTAGAGGACAAATGGAATACTCTTAAAAAAAAAAACAGAACATTACTTGTAATGGATTTAATTCAAAATATCAGATTTTTTGACAATTAATATTAAACAGTACTTACAGTCGCTTGGATCTGCTTTAGAATGTTTGTAAAGCCGTCTTGTTTTTCTGCCAGGTTCCTTTCATGACTTTGCAGTTTTGCTTTTAGTTCCATAACCTAAAGCAAGAACGTGATGATTAAAGGTAATTTGAATGAGGGTGTTTAATTTTCTAAAAGTGCAGCTGTTACAGTGATGCAGCTGCACATTACAGGCTTATATCCATGTGCTGCTTCGAATACATTATTGTTTCTATAGTAACAGCTCCAGATTGAGAAATGTGTAATCATTTAATAACAGCATATTGGACATGAGAGCATTTTGTTTAATGGGATTTTTAATCATTTAATATTCATAGAAGTGTCAGACTTTTGCAAGAGTTTTTTGACAAAGTAAATCCTTTGAGCTTATCAACCTCAAAAGGAGAAAAGAGAGATGTTGGTGTAAGAGCGACTGTTTAAAGCTGCTATAGACTTGAAAAGTAGTAAATGTAATAATAAAAGGATAAAAAGTACCTATTGTTATACTTTAATAAATAAAATATTCTAGTCGTCCACACGCCAGGACATGCTTTTATAGGAAAATAATCACCGCCATGTTGTTTATTTATCTGTATCAGCACAACACTGGTTGTCTCTTATTGTTTAGATGTAGAACAGTTGTTCATTTTTGTTTGCTCTGGATGCTTGTTTGCAAGATCTAAAGTATTAGTAAAGTAATATTATAATTAAGATTTTTTAAAAATTCTTTTAGTAAAGTAATATCAAAGTTAAGACTCACAGCATTGCTTAATTCGGTCTCTTGTGCTTCTAGAACGGTGATCTGCCGCAGCATGGTGTCGACCTGTTTATCTTTAAACGCAACTTTCTCCTCAGTTTCACGGATTCTGGTGCAACAGAAGTCGCACGAAGTCTTGAACTGCTGCAGTTCGGTGCTGCGAGTGAAGAAAAAGTGAACCAAAGAAGGTTGAACAACTTATTTTTTGTTTTAAGAAATAGTGCTAATAATAACAGGATGCTTGTTTAACTCAGTTCCTGCCTAATGCACAGTCAATTGCAGAACTGAATTATTCACCGTATTAAAATCTTATCTTTTGTAATAGTTTCTTTTGTAATAATGGATTCTCTCTTAGAAATTGGACACCCATTAAGAAATACAAACAAATTTGTCATCAACGAAGAAGCACAACGCTTAACGAAGACACGTGAACTTTGGTGAAAAGCATCACACGCGCCTCGTTCCGAATGGTGCACTTGGGTCCCTGTTTGCAAGTGCCTGCGAGGACATGGTTGTCCCACGTCTCATTACAGACACTAAAAACTTAATGCGCTCTTTGCAATTGCGAACAAGATCCATATCTCAAAAGAATAAAATCTCACATGACCTACAGTATATACAGGATGTACATTATCCACCGAGCGTCCTCACTGACTCACGTCCTCTCTTGCAGCTGAGTTCGGACGCCTTCTAGCGTCTGCCTCATGGCGCCCATTTCGCTATCCATCTGCAGTTGGTCTTTCTCCAGCTCCTGCTCAGAACCTCTCAGCTCGTGGGACAACTTCGCGAGCACCTCACTTGCCTAAATCAGATAGAGGAACCAGATCTTATGTATTTCTATGGAAGGAGTGTCCAGTTTCAGTAGAGACTCAGAAACCTTAAGACGTCCGAGCGACCAGGATCTTATTTTCTTTAGTAAGGTTTTACTTACAGGAGATCTCCTAAGTGTTATCTCCACAGCTGGTTGTTCTCACCTTGGCTTGGGCCGATTGTATCTGCTTCAAGTTTCCATCTTCCAGGTCCATCTTCTCGTTTACGAGGGGACCCTGTTTCTTTAGAAAATCGATATTCTCGAGCAGTTGATGATTCTGCGTCTCGGCTTGCTTCAGGACGTTACTGACTCTCAGCATTTGGTCGTTATGTACTCTTAGATGCCACCTCAGCTCTGCGATGTCTCTGGTGCAGGCTTCATATTCTACGGAATGAACGGTTGATCAGGCCGAGCATTGCGGCTTGTTGGACAAAACAGAACCATTTATTAGACAAAACATCATAGGAGCCGTCTGCCACACAGACCTAGCTGTACCGCTACAGGAAACTGTTCTTGTTTCCACAGAGAGAGACTGTCCTGTTTACTTCTCAGGCGCTCCGCTTTACGCCGTTCCTCTTGCAGCGCCTCTTTGGCCTCTTGCCGATCTGACTCCAGGCGCTTGATAAGTGACACCACCTCCAGCAGAACGCCACCTGTCCCCTTCCAGAAGGGACACAAGGTTTCAGTTTCTACATGAGGTAAAAAAAAAAAAAGAGAAGTCCTCAGTTATCTGTCTAAGAAATTACGAGGCAGAACCGAGACGGTTGCGGTTTGTGTGGATTCTGACTGTTGGTTCATGCAGTTTGTTTCCAGCAGGCTCCTAATGAGGAGTGTTCCCGAGTTTAGTTCTTCCAGAAAGTGCCATGTATACAAACAAAAGTTGGGCATACATGAGCAGAGTTTGTCTAAAACAGGGCCGTGTCTCATTTAACCATGATTCTGACCCTGAACATCCAGAATCTCTGCTTAATCGCTCTGTTTTTTATGGGTAAAATTAATAACTACACATACTGTACAGTGCATAACTGGTGAATGTAATGAATCATCACACATTACAATTCCATGAACTTGTTCTAGTCCACTGTACTCACAATAAACCTTTGATGCACAACTGATTACAAAAAAATGCATGTGCTGGAACAAGTTTTATTCTTTATAGCCATTTTAATAAATTAAACTGAATTCGGTAGCAATTCATTAGATAAGGTATTTTTTTTCACATAGCAATTTATTGTCAAAATCCTACACGACTATCAGGATTTATTCTTTGGAAAGTGGACTCCATGTTAACGTAAACACATCTCCTGTTATACAGTACTGAACTTCCAGCCCTGCTATCTGTTAACACTCACTAAGACTCACACTAAGAGGCTGATTTCCCTGTTGCGTCTGGTTCCTCTCAAGGTTCCTTCCCACTGTCTTCTCAGGGAGTTTTTTCCTCAGCTTGATCATCAGGGACCGTATTTACACACGCTTTAAAAAAAAAAATTTATTCTTGTAAAGCTGCTGCTATATAAATAAACATTGAATTGAATTGTCACTTTATTCATTTTCCTTTGATCCAAACCTGGCAAACAAGATCACATCAGCCTTACGTACGTACCATAAAAAAGCCCCACGCCCTCAATATACAGATCAGCGTGATTTTTCAAACGGGACGTATCAAACCTAGAATCAAACACACATAAATGATTAACCTGTAATACCGGGACACAACAGCGATATCACTGCAATCACGGTTCGTACCTGGAGATGCCGTGATTTGCATTGTTTCCTTCAGAATTGCCATGCTGCTTAGCAGCTGCCTGAAGTAGAAGATATACAGTATAGCAATAACGAAAACATACAGCATGCCAAGGCAGAATCGAAACTGTCTTTAAAATTGTGTTTGGCTGCTTCTGACTGTAATCAGTATGTGTTCTGTTTGAACATAGTGACATTCAGTCCAGCCTGTAGGTGTTGGTGTTCACCTGTTGGACCCAGTGGTCCAGTTTGTCTGTTAGTTCCTGGACAAGGCACATGGCTGTACAGACGCATGGTGTTGGAGCGTTCACCAACGCACATGTTTGGCTGGAGTACACTTTCTGAAACTCTCCTCCATCTGAAGAACAAACCAGATAACACAAACTTTTAAAAGTTTTTTTTTTATTGTAATTTTTTACAAACAGGGCAGTTCATCAGATGTATCGTTAAACATTTGACCATACATGTAACTACAGTATAAATACATGCTGTTATGGGAAAATAATCAACTACAATGTGGTATGATTATGTTGAGTCACTCTTAACACACTGAAGCTGATTGTTTTACTGAAATAGCACATCACAAAGAGGTTTATTTCTCCATCCATCCATCCATCCATCCATCCATCCATCACTCATCTAGGAACCTCTGTAGTCCAACTAGGGACTGTGGAGGCCAATGGTGACCATTGTTTTTATTCCTTTTTTTATAACTGTGTTAGGACCTCCGGTCAACATTCACACACACATTCACACACTACTGGGCAATTTGGGAACACCAGTTAGCCTAATCTGCATATATTTGGACCGGAGAGGAAACTGGAGAACTCTGAGGGAACCCACCAAGCACGGGGAGAACATGCAAACTCCATGCACACAGACCCCGAGGTAGGAATTGAACCCAGACCCTGGAGGTGTGAGGCGACAGTGCTCACCACAACGCCACACTGTCGCAGCATGCATCAATAATATCAGCATTTTATTACTTCATTTACTTCATGCAAAAACAATTATTTTATCTTACCTTGCAAACTGTCTCCGCCTTCCCTGGAAGTACGTTTAAGTACATCAATGTCAGGCATGGCACTGCTTCTATTAGAGAGGAAAAATGAAAGAGCAAAGATAATCACTTGATTTTAGACATACAAGCAAAATATTTAGTGCTTTCGATGGAAGAACATATTAAAGTGAACATTTTTCACAGATGAAAGTTAAAATATCTTTGATAAATAATTCCCTTTAAACCAATTTAGAATCAATCAATCGACTCTTGAAAGAATAATTTCAGTCGATTCGTAAACATGAACGAATTAAATTGCTGAGCTTTACTCCGCTGTAAAGCTCAGCAATTTAATTCGTTCATGGTTACGAATCGACTGAAATTATTCTTTCAAGAGTCGATTGATTGATTCTTAACCATATGCATGCTTAATTTATACAGTATGTGTATAAAAATATCTATATAGGAACTTGAGCCTCTCAGGGTTCAGGCACAACGATCATATACTGTATCTACCACTGAATCAGTCGGTTCTTTATGAATCACTCAGTTCAGAGGAATTGATCCGCAAAGATTCTTTAAGAACATTTCATCATATGTCTATCTGCACTAATTTAATATTATTCTGACTAAGTCTAGAATCGTACTGAGAGAGACATACTGTACATACTGTAGTTCATAATAGTCGCTATGTAATGTGAAGTGTACTTTAATGCTATAACTTTATTAACTAATAAAACAACACTAAGTCAGGACATTAGCCAAAGTTAACTAGCAAGTTAGTCAGATAACTTACCCGGTTATGTCCAAATTCCAGCACGGGATGAATATTAATAACGGAGATTGTAATCAGTCTGTATTTTGGATTTGTTTCGAGCTGACAGTGATGGTGAGAAGCTCTCGGGTTAGTTTATGTGAAATGGCCGTTTGGCTCCAGCTGATGTCTCTCCCTCTTCTGTGTACTGAGTTACACTGTCTCCTAGCAACAAGCAAGGAGGCGCGCTCCTGCACTCTGTGTAGTGGAGTGAGACAGACAGACAGACAGACAGACAGACAGATAGATAGATAGATAGATAGATAGATAGATAGATAGATAGATATACAATTTGTTGAAAAATACAGTATATGAATAAACGAATAGATGAACAGAAGAAGTTAAATACGCAGAAAGACAGACATTCAGAAATGAATGAATGAATAAATAAATGAAAAAAGTGGTAGCTTTGCTAATAGATATATAGATTTTATAATCTATTTATTAGTACTATGTAACTCAGTGGATGAATGAAGAAATAACTACAAATAATAGATACACATTTAAAACAGCTAAACAGACAGACAGACAGAAAGATAGATGTAATGGTAAATGAAAGAATATACAGAGGAAGACAGATATACTGTAGTTATAATTCATTTTAACTTATGAATGAATGAATGAATGAATGAATAGATGGATAGAAAGATAGAAATATTTTTTTTAATTAAATGAATAAATAAATAAATTTTGAGCTAATTTACTAAGCATGGATAGATAAATAGATAGATAGATAGAATATATGGATAGTTACATTTTTATAATGTTTTGGAAAAATGTATGAATAAATTAATGAATAGACAAACAGAAAGATCAGATACACAGAAAGACTATATATAGAATAATAGATATATAATATAATAGATATATAATATAATAGAAAGATTTATATAGATACATATGTACAACAGAGATAGATATAATTATATATGTGTAAACATAAACAGATGAACAGACAGACAGAAATGAAACAATTAAAAAAAAATCAGGTCAGTATTTAAAGCTGCGTGAAGCAAAAGAGTCGACTCACTCAAGATTCGACTCTGGAAATGAATCAGTTCGGTGAAGTGACTCATCCGATTCCCGGTAGAGAGAGAGAGCTTCTGCATGACGTAATCGCCAGAGACGCCGCCGCGGAGAGGAGAGACGGCGTTAGAGAGAGAGACAGACCGCGGCTCCAGCTCCACACCATGGCGGTCATTTACCGCTCGGCTCTGATAACCTGAGCGATTCATTATGATTGTATTTTATGGTTTTATCATTTTATTTTATTAGCTGTACATTTGCCTCGCGCTGATGTCTCGCGCTGGTGAGTAGCAAGTGCAATTCGGGCTCGCGCTGTGGATGCACTAAACAAA
Organism: Channallabes apus; assembly: GCA_030522415.1. Taxonomy (NCBI): domain Eukaryota; kingdom Metazoa; phylum Chordata; class Actinopteri; order Siluriformes; family Clariidae; genus Channallabes; species Channallabes apus. The sequence goes on along the minus strand of CM060111.1, from coordinate 15,830,371 downwards.
ATATCTGAATAAAGTCGCGCTTTGTTTGTTTGTTTGCTTTAAATAAATGCATGAACATAACAATGCAAACGCGTTTCAGAGCGATTTTGGGAACGTAACGAGCGTCTGTTATTATTATTATTGTTGTTGTTATTATTATTATTATTATTATACACCATAGACACACATTTTCCCTGATTTTAATTTCTCTCCCCTTTGCTTAAAAAAAACAAAATAAACTAATTACATTTATCTGAATTACATGAATTCAACACTTAAAATGCTTAAAATGCACATTATGTAGATGATTGATAAGAGTAATGGCAGGAGACCATCCCAAAGGCCACAGGTTCCTGGAGAACCCCTGCGCTGCATACATTAGTGATTATCCTGCTCTAACATGCCCACTTTACCTGAAGAATTCCAGATCTGACCAAATAACCTGTGATTTAAAATTGTAATAATAATAATAATAATAATAAAAATAAAGGAATTAAATCTAGACCAGGTATAGATCAGGGTAGTTGGTTTAGGGTCACAACAGTCAGATGCTGCATAGAGAAACGCACAATTTCTACAATTCATTCCTGATGAACTGATTAAGGCAGTCGTACAGGAAGTGGTGTGTGCATTACAGGGGTGCCAATATTTATGCAGCATTTACAATAGACCCGTTGCTACGGTAATAGGAGAACACCAAAACGATGCAGTTCTGCTTATCCACAGCAGCAGCAGTCAGAACAAATGAGATTAAAAAGTCAGTGCGTAGTTTAACTTTTTTTTTGTTCTGTGAAATTACAAGGTTTGGATTTATTGAGCCAATGGAAAACAAGTGGGCGTGGCTTGTGTCATGGTGTTCAGTACAATCAATGGAGGAGCTGCTGAATATTAATTAGGATCACACATTTGGTTTATGCCTTGAGTGTGTATTTCTTTTGCAGTGTATAGAAAAATAACCAAACTTGTCATGTCACCAGCCGTCACACTAAGTTTATTATTATTATTATTACTACATTTTTCTTTCTGCCAGAGATGGTGACATCATCGTAATCGGTTCAGCTAGCAGACTGAAACAGCTTTAATCACAGAACTCTACAAAGTGAACGTGGCTGTTCTGACATTTTTGGCACCCATGAAGTAACCCTTGCCAATGCTGATCTCCGGCAGCACTGGAATTTTTACCCCCACCCACTGGTTAGTAAAGCAGAACCTGAATTTGTGAGCCAACGCTGTCTGGAATGGATTGCGGTGTCAGAGGTGTAGCTATCAACACGTACACCGATGACGAAACACGATAAAATCATGCGAACCTAGAGAAATAAACATTTGTATTCACTTAAGCTCACTCTGAAGAAATTTTGTGTGGAATCTGAAAGAGCGGTTGGTTGATGAGGCAAACTACACAGAACATAGTCATGCCCGTTAATCACAGTCTGTCGGTAAAGGATGTCCGAGAACCCAGGCCCCCGTATTTGTTTTTGGGTCATCTCCAACAGCGCAAGTCCTAATCATAAAACTAGATAAAAACATTCTCACACGCATCAAATACTAATACACTTACGCTATGCGGAGAGAGAGGAATTAAAACATGAGCCTTACATAAACAGTCAAATATCACTGTTCGCGCAAAAGACTCGCTGTTCTTGAAAACAGCTGTAAGTGTGTCAGGAATGACCGGGGCGTCCATTTTACTGAGTTCCGCGCTGACACGGGAATGTTTCACATCAAAATTAATGTTCCATGTCATAATAATACTGAGTGCCGAAAGCGGCATGAGTTACTGCGCTGTTATTCAGCGGAACTTCACAAGAATTTATTTTTTATTATTATTATGGGAACACAGCCGCACATTTTCAAAGCAGCCTCGATAAATAAATCCAGGTGCCGTGTAGAGAGATGAGTGTTGTTTCCTTTCTCATGAGTGAAAAAAAATATTACAATATTGCAAGTACAGCGTGTAGGAGTCCGTGAAAGAACACGAGTGCAGGGAGGTAAGAGGGAACCTGCATGACATGACGGATATCTCCACGTCATGAGTTTCCATGACAGCATGACTGGTGTCACGTCGTCATGATGTCGTTCTGTGCCGAGCGTGTTTAATGTCATTTTGTCACGACAGCTCATGTTGTCCCAACTATGTATATCAGTTGTGTCATGTGACATTTACATGTACAGACTTAATGTCATGTGTGCTATGTCAGGTTGTGAGATCCGCTGTCATGACAAATTGATCAAACTCTCCGAAGCGTGCTCTGTGTCAGGTGATAAGAGCTTACGTCATGACGTCAAACCAATGTGCTGTACATTCTGATTGTTTGCAGTCATGACATTATTATGTTCCATCATTTCGCTAAAAACAAGTCAGATGAGCTACACGCTTTATATGTTGTCATTCGATGACGTGACATCAGTCTTAAAGTCTGCGAAGAGAGCTCTTTGATATCATCGTATGATGATAATAACGTGTCATCAAGTCGTGTGATATTTAATGATACGATATGAAGGTATACAAAGTGTGCTCAATGTCATGTGCCATTTAATGACATGTCTGTGCCATGTGCTCTGTCACATGACTTTGGATGTCAATCTCTGCCTAGTGTAGTGTGCACTTTGCCATATGTCATGTTATAACATCAGTCTATGCCATGTTATACAGACTGTTATATTATTGGACATTGCTGCCAGTTATGACCGGGTTATGACAGCATTTTATTCCTAATTTTGCATGTAAGGTTCAGTCCTTCTCACTTATGCTACAGCAGCTGTAATAAGTCACACCTTTATTTCTACCTGTTATAAAGCACCGGCACTGGAGACTCCTTCCACACACACAAATAGTAGCCATCAGGTTTGTGTGTTGGTAATGTGACCTAGCGTTACAGAAAGGTTAAAACATTAGAAGAATGAGTGTGTTAATGAGAACCGGCTGAGATTCTCGTAATACGGCTCATCGGTGCCGGTCATACATCGGCTCCTGTTCTGTATCCTCTTTCTTTTAATTCTGTTCTCATGCAGCGGATGTGCGAAGCGAAAGGCGCCAAAAGGAGAGCCAGCGAGCGCAAGAGGAGCTAAGGCAGCCGCCTGAAGCCGAGCAGGAATGTAAAGCTTGCACGTTGGAAGTTAAAGATAGAGGCACTGCGCAGGCTGGAGCCTGACAGTTTCTAATTTCAGCTGGCTGCTCTCCGCTTCACTGTACCGCTTTTGTTGTGGTGAGAAAACAAGAGGGACGTGTACGGCAAGAACGACATTACAACACACCTTTGTAAATAAGAGCGAGAGAGATAAAGATAGAGAGGCGGACCATGGTGCTCTCCGGCGGGTATGTCTTCACACTGACTGGGCTTGATTACATAAGCAAAGAGCACAGTTATGGTCATGCATTATTTTTCTTACACTTGAATGTTTACACCCCTGCTTTAGACAGATGCATGACATTTTCTAGTTGTTGTTTTTACATTATTTCTTCGGCATGCGACAGCTGCTGGTGGGTGTCACTGCTTTCCTGGATCTAGGGCGGGACATTCCCTAAACCTAATCATGCATCACACGCTGTCGAAAAAGGGAAAAGCTCGGTAGAGTGTGACAGATTGTCAGATTTTTATTCGTCACCTCTCCGTAACTGAACTTCACCGCCATGCTGGAGTCTCGGGTGGTGTTGATTGCTTTTTTGGCAACAGCAGCCCTGACACTACCTGTTCCTCGACATTAATTGCAGGTTTATTTATATTAACTACATATACTGTATATACACTACTCCATCTTACAGTACACAATGACCTGGAAGGAAGGAGTCTCCGGTGTCGGTCATGACGCTAGCTAGGGTTTAAAAAACTCAAATTTGAAAATGTTCTAACTGCTTTCTGTTGAAATTATTAAATGCTTTACTCAAGGACTCAACACTGGAGGATGTTTGATGTTCTTCATTAACTATATTGTGTTTTTATATTTTAAATAATCTGCTACGATTTTGAACTTTACAGTAAGTTATGTTCTCCTACACGTGGTTTATGGTTGAGTTATTTCGGGATACTTTGGCACGCCGCTATAACCTTTATGTCCGTGCTATGTTTAGCTTCCTGGCTGAAGTTCATGCACAAGAATCCTTATTTATCCTGATGCTTGCTCGGTTTGTAACTCGCCTTCTGTCCTCGCTCTACAGATTTATTTTATGAGCGTTATTTTAAATTCTTTGCCCAGCTTCCAGACTTCTCATGCAGCAGCTTACAGAATAGCACACGATGCAGCATATCGTATTCTTCGCATATATTTATGTTGTGCTCTGACTTTTATTTGGTGAAGAGACATTAAGAGAGAGAAAGAGAGAAATACATAGAGGGATTCAGACTGCAACTCAAATCAACTCTCAGACCAACACCACTCCATCCCGTACTGTTCTCCCAGCGCCGCTCTGTAATTTCACCTTCCTTTCGGGACATGGATGATTGGATTCCCTGTTGCTGTAGCGATGCATCACATGATCGGGATGGCAGGGTGGGTTGGCCGTGTGCAGTCAGCCGTGGCTCTTCAGTATTGTTCTCACACTCTTCTTTGTCCTGCTTTGCAACTTACAGTAAGAGTCCATGTGCATGCTTTTAGCGTTTTTGCACAGACCAAATGAAAAGCAACTGCGTTCTCACTTCACAAGCACTGGTTTACTTACAGTAACATGATTATTTTACACACAGAGTCGGAATCGGTTAAGAACGAGAACGGTCATGGTCATGGAGCAGCACGAAGTATCTCAGGGTTTTTTTGTCGTTTGTTCTATTTGGCAGAATGATTGAGGAAGCTAAGCATAGTGGCAGCACCATGGCAGACAGAAGACAACTGTTTGCCGAGATGCGTAAGTGTCGCACTGTTTTTTATTTATGTTTCTGAACAACCTTTACACTGATTAAAGAAACACGTCTTTAAGCTCATGAAGGTGATGATGCATTAACGTTTTAACAAAACTTGACAAGTCACTGTAGGTTATAAAAAAATAAATAAAGCTAGAGTTAAAATCTCGGTTGATGATGATGTAGGGGAATAATCAACAACAGTGTGGCAATGATTTATTTGTACCACCAGAACCATCGACATCATCATACTTCTATCAGGTTATAGGTATGTTTAATGTTTTTGAAAGTTAGAATGACTGATAAAATGACGTTGAGAGAATGTTGACTAAACGACTTAAACACAACGTTGCAAATATAACCTCAAAACAACGTAATCATAACCCTCATTTGAAGCATTTATGCTTGTTAATATCTGTTTGCACAACTCGCGACCACACCCACGTTTCTGACGGGGTTAGGGTTAGAATTCCGATCGGAGATTGGGACGGACACGACAGCTTCCCGATGTCACGTTTCCGAAATTTTTGTGTGCTCCCGCTGCACCAACTGGAGCTCGAGTTCAGCCCAGGACGTTGTGTTTTGCAACATTGTGTTTGGTGCGATCGTTCAGCGTTATCCCCTTGTCATGTAGTTAACATTTTTCCAACATTATTTCATGAAGTCGTTCTAAATTTAAGCAAGATAATACCAATGTAATTACATCATGAAAATTTTCGCCAAAAAACAAATACAGCTTGTCGTATTGTCAAAGTTTAAAACAAAAAAGCATTAACATTGCTCTCTTTGTCCTGAACATTTTTAACACTGACCCTGGACAGTAAATGCTAAATGCTGGTTACAGAAAATGTCCCGATATCTACAGCCATGCTATTTGTGTACGTCTCTTCTCTTTTCAGGAGCTTTACAGTTGGACTCCATCAGACTTTCCACCTACAGAACTGCATGCAAACTCAGATTCATTCAGAAGAGATGCAATTGTGAGTACAAGCACTAAGAACACCACTTTGTTGTAGAGCGATTCTGATTAACTTAATAGACGTTGGTGGTGACGTGGCAAACAAACAGTGAGTGAATTTTCATCTACACTATTTTGTTAAAAAATAAATAAATAACAGAAGCTACTTGCAATACAGTTAGCACAGCAAACCTGAAGCGGCTGTGACTTTTAACAAAACTCTTGACACAGCTATCAAACGACCAAACTAAGTTTTATTTTGTTTGCAGAATAAAACAAAATCAATGTTCATCATAATCACACCAGCAAATTTTGTTCGTTTTTTTGTCTTACATTATGCACGCTCTGTGTCCGCAGTGCACCTAGTGGACATCTGGAACGTCATCGAAGCCTTCCGGGAGAACGGCCTCAACACCATGGACCTCAACACGGAGTTCTCAGTGGCTCGCCTCGAAGCAATACTGTCCACCATCCTCTTCCAGCTGAACAAGCGCATGCCCACCACACACCAGATCAACGTGGAGCAGTCCGTCTTACTCCTGCTCAACTTCTTGCTCGCAGCGTACGACCCGTAAGACTCCAGTGTCTGTTGTGTTAATGGGCATCTTATTATAGTCGCTAGTCTAGTAGAAATGACTTGAGAGGGGAATTAATGCCATCTCTAGCTTGCTCTTGGGTTTTATAGTCCACTTGTCTTCTCATTGATGCCGGGCCAAGATACTGCATGGTTCTAAGCAGTTAGCCCAGCAACTATGTTAAGCAACGCGTTTCATTGGCATGCTTTTCTTTCCACCTTTCCTTGTAGGGAAGGTCTAGGCAAGATCTCGGTATTTGTCACGAAGATGGCGCTTGCTACGTTATGTGGAGGGAAGATTATGGACAAATTAAGATGTAAGCTCCACCTTGAATTTTACCTCCGGCCTGAGTCAAGTAATGTTGATCGATGGAACTTACGCTAAACTGCCTAATGTGTTCTTTTATCATGATTTAACAAGGTCACAGGAAGCAAACTTCAGTTATTAAACAAGACCTTGACCTTGTCTGGTATCTAGTCACCAGTGGCTATTATTGGTCCAGTGTAGTTCCGTCACTTACTTCTTACTTTAACATCACACTGACATTATGTTCTCTCTTTTCCATCACTGCTGCTCAGACATTTTTTCCCAGATAGCAGATCCAACCGGCATGATGATTTATTCCCAGTTCGACCAGTTCTTGAAGGAGGTGCTCAAGCTTCCAGTTGCCATTTTTGAAGGACCGTCTTTTAGCTATACCGAGCAGACTGCAAGGACTTGCTTTGCACAACAAGTAGGTAAAACTTTACTGTTCATGTTTTACAGTTTCATTTTTGTTGATGGGCTGATTAATCTGGCTACGCTGTAATTCTTTGTTACAGAAACAGGTTTCTCTGAACATGTTCCTGGACACCTTCATGTCCGATCCTGCGCCACAGTGTCTTGTATGGTTGTCACTTATGCATCGGCTGGCCAATGTGGAGAACGGTGAGGTTTTGGCCAGTTTATACAGTACGCATTGTGATGGCGATGTTATTGTGGAGTATTTAGAGAATATAGATGGAGCATACGACAGATCTTCTGGGATTTTAACACAACATGGAGGTGCAAGAAACAAAACATTTCTCAGGCTTAACAGCTGAAGATTGCAAAAGAATATTCTGAATAATGACACTGATATGCAGATCATTTTGTGTTTCGTTGCGTTGTACTTGTACCCTGACCACAGTGACTCTTGGTATAAGGTTATGAGCAACTGTTTAATTTTAACTTGACCAAGATGGAATGAGTCCATGGGAAACTTATAAACAGAATACTTACAGTTTGCAAAAATATGTGGCTCAGTTTGTTTTCCTTTGCCTGCGTAGTGTTCCACCCAGTTGAGTGCTCGTACTGCCACAGCCAAAGCATGATGGGATTTCGCTATCGTTGCCAACAATGCCATAATTACCAGCTTTGCCAGGAGTGCTTCTGGAAGGGGCATGCCTCCGGCTCCCATAGCAACCAGCACCAGATGAAGGAATACACATCATGGGTACGGCATGTTAGGTTCAACTAATTCTTTCACACAGTACAGATTTCCGTTGAACGTTCTGATGAGGTTACTATAAAGCTTAATTTTCTTTAAATCTTTAAGGGAAATAATTAAAACTTTTTTTTTACCCTCCCTATAGAAATCTCCTGCTAAGAAGTTATCGAATGCTCTGAGCAAGTCTCTGAGCTGCGCCTCTAACCGGGAGCCACTCCATCCCATCTTCACTGACGTTCCTGAGAAACCGCTAAATCTCGCTCATGCCGTGTAAGTCAGTCTTGAACTCATGTCTTGTGTGTCTAAGTTTATACACAGTTATCAGAACAACAACACCATGGCCTTTAAACCTACAACCTGTCACAATGTCACAACCTGTTTACTACCCGACTGATGATACAGTACAGACTCGGGTTGGTTTGAAGGTGCTGATTATAGTTCTTGCAGTTTCAGACCACATGCTGATTTTAATGTGCTCTTTTGAACATGTTATGTTTCTATGGAATTGATGAAGTTTTCTTTTAAGAAGATGTTTAATTAAGATTATACTGTACAACAGTTCGTTTCTGACTGAGAAGTCTTATTGGACGGGAAGCGTTTCACAAAGTGGTGACAATAGACAGTAGTAGGAGCACTGGGACGTTTATGTCTCACTCTGCGTCTCAGCGTGGGTGAGAGTGGGTCTGTACGGTCCGCAGTACTGAGGAGAGAGCGGCTGCCTGCCAAAACCCACATTCACAACCAGTCACAGAAGCACTTTCAGCAAGAACACACATCTGATAACGTTATGTCGTCTTAAACACACGGCGTCTCCTTAATAATCACTTCTAAATCATTTAGAATCGCACCTGAAGTGTCTGTGTTTTTTTATTTTATTTATGGCTTATTTAAAGCTAAATAGCTAATAACACAAGCCTGAATTTCAACTGCTCATTAAGGGCACTACTTGGTGTGTAGAACAGGAGATACATTCTACTGTACGTAGCGCACTAGCTTTCCATTCAACGCTATCTGAGATTCAACCCAAGAACCCAGAAATTAATGGAGCTGATCATCTAAAGCGTAAAAAGTGGAAATGTGAAGAGGAACGTTTATACAAGACTGTTCATTATCAGGACTGTCCACCTCCTCCATGGTTTATTCTCCTCACCTTTTGGCTCGGGCTATGCCCTCATGCCTATGACCGCATCACGGCTTATAATGTTGCTTACTATCGCTTACTAACAATCAGTAGCTACATTTGCCGACTCGAAAAAAGGGAACATTATAGAAGAAGAAAATTCTAAAGTGAGGCAGGTTGAATATTGAATAGAACGATTGCTTGTTGTTGCTGTAACACAAGTAGTAACATGTTCCATGGTCGCTCCATAATATTCGATGTGAATATAAATGAATAAAAAGTAGGAGATTATATTCTTAAAAAAAAAAAAAAAAAAAGTTGATGGGGTTAAGAGATTGCTGTGGTATAAGAGGACTAAAATATTATTATTTTATTATTATTTTCCCATGAAAACCCAGCAAACTGATGCTTTTTATGGAATAAAGCATTGCACTTAACATACTTCTTGTCTTTCTTTTTTTTCCCCCTCTCTTTTGCTACCAAAAATAGTGACACTTGGTAAGTCGACTGTGTCGTTTGCATAACTGCATATTAATCACCCTCATCATGAACTATCATTTACACTGCCAACTCTTAGAAGCTCGACACATCACTCACACGAGTTCTTTATCATCACTGTGTCCTCTAATTTCATTCCTTTATTTCTTTTTATCTAACTCGTGTCTCTGTTCCAGGCCTCCAAGGCCAATAAACAGTGGGAACGAGTACGCGCTGTCCCACACCATGCCCTCGACCAACAAGCCCTTCAGAGTGTGAGTGCAATGTTGAACACACACCACTGTACTGCTAGTCTGAAAAGAAAAAGTCACCTTAGCTGTGGAGTCTTCTGATTACTGTTACATTTATGTGGTTATAACAATCAACCAAATATAAGACTATTTATTAACTTTTCCGAACATTTTTTCTCATCACAAGCTTTCTTGTTCTACTTGTAGATCATTTTGTGTCTTACTAGAAATATCTTCCAAAGGAACAAGATTATTTCAAGCTTCAAATAATTAGAAATGGCTTAAAGTAGGTTAAACTCTCTTTTGTGTGGTTTGTTGTAATCCTACAACAGGAAATACCAGATGTTTTTTTTTTTTATCTGTATTCCAATTGCAAAGACGTTTCTGGTTTTTGAGAAACATTAATCAGCCAAATGATGAAGCTTATTTTATTGGGGGGCTGTAGAGCACTAAAACATCGAGGTGTAGTGTGGCAGGATGCTAGGAGCAGGGTTAGGAAAACTGCTTTGTATGGTCATGACCTCTTACATGAAATGGTAGAAGGCTGGAAGGTGATCATTTCATTTCAAACAGAGGTGCCAATATTTACAGCTTAGACATAAACCTCGTGATATTTGTCTCCTTTATTGCCCTGTGATAAAAACGAGACTTTGCTGTTGTAGATAAAGCAGAAACAAAACAAAAAAAGTGTGAAAAAATGAAATCCACTCAGGGGGAAAGGAGACATCCATTTTGTGCCAACTTTATCTAATCACAAGCATGTGAGCCAACATACAACAAGGAACTGGGGCTGAGGGCACTTTGAGTTCTTTGTAATACGTAGACTTATTAGCACCATTGCAGACTATATTTATACACTCATCAGCCACTTCATTAGGTACACCTCTAGTACTGGTCTGGAACCCATTGTACAGTACCTTCAGAACTTCTTTAATTCTTCATGGCATAGATGGTGGAACAAGGTGCTGGAAACCTTCCTTGGTCTGTATGGACATGACAGCATCAAGAAATCGCTGCAGATCTGTTAGCTGCACATCCATGATATGAATCTCACGTTCCGTCACATCCCGAAGGAGCTCTATTGGATTGAGATCTGGTGACTGTGAAGGCCGTGTGAGTAGAGTGACCTCTTACGGTCATGTTCAAGAAACCAGTTTGAGATGATTTTAGCTTTGTGACATGCGGGTTATCCTGTGGTCATAATGGGATGGACACAGTAAGCAACAATATTCAGGTAAAACCATGCTCAGGTGGTACTAAGGGGCCCTAGAGGATGCCAAGAAAATCTTCACTGCACCATTACATCACCACCAGCCTGAACTGTTGTTACAAGGCAGGATGGACCCAGACGCAGAAATCAAGACTCATCAGACTGTCATTATTAGACTAATCATCTATTGTTCAATTCTGGTGAGCCCAAGGTGAATTACACCCTCAATGTTTCTGTTCTTTGCTGAAAGGAGTGGCACACGGTGTGGGTTTCTGCTGCTGTAGCCCATCAGCTTCAAGGTTCAACCTTTAGCGATGCCTTTTGAGTCACTGTTGCCTTTCTATCAGCTCGAACCGGTCCGGCTATCCAAGAACTCAGAACAGCCCGTCTGACACCAACAACCACATCATGTTCACAGCCACTTAATCACCTTCCTTCCCCATTCTGATGCTCAGTTTCAACTTCACCAAATCATCTTCACCACGTCTCCACGCCTACATGCATTGAGTTGCCGCCATGTGATTGGCGGATTAGAGATTTTTGCGCTAAAGAGCAGTTGAACCGGAGCACCTAATGAAGAGGCTGCTGGATGTTTATATGATGTCATACTTTCAGCAAAAATGCTTTTCTCAGCCCAGTGAGACATACTGAGTCATCGTGTGATGGTCCGCCTCTTACTGATCACACCTTTTCACTTTTACAGAACCGGGAATGATGACATTAAACAGAGAAAACTCCTGACAAGGGATACTCCAGACCTACTGAAAGGAAAAGGGTGAGTGTGTGTGCTTTACATCTCCAAAGGCAAATCATTTGACTTTCTTACTTTCCTATATGATCTCAAACTCTTTTTATTAGATTAAAAAAAGTACAACAAAAAAAGTAGCACACAATTCAGACCGGGGAAGTTGTGCCATGTTTTCCTCCCTAACGTGTGTTTTCAGGGTTCAGTATAGCCTTGATATAGCGGACAGACTCGCAGATGAACATGTTCTCATTGGGTTATATGTGAACCTTCTCCAAAAGCAGCAGCGCACCGGGTTAGTGTAATCAACATGTGGCTGGAACTGCAGCTACGGCTTTAGTGCACCGGCTTATTCTAATAACATTAGAGATTTGCACTAAAATGAGATTTTTGCTCATTGATGGACATTTTGCCCAAGAGAGGGATTCGGAGCCTGCTAACAGCCAGTGCTTGCTAACAGCCAGTGCTAACTAATTGTTGCATATATTATGTAATGAATGTAACCTCAAACCTCAACACAGCAATTTTCCAATAAAAAAAAATCCCTTTATAATTACATTCAATGGTGGTATTTGAAGCTTTAGACAGATCAGAGTTTCCTCACTAACCTTTTTTAAGTCCTGACATTAGACTCCTTTTATAAATGTGATGTAGATGTCACTTCTTCATGCAAACTTTACCAACACGTCAATTTTCTACGGCCAACACACTAACTTGCATACGTTTTTATATTTATATCTAGTTTTGCTAGTTTGCTGGAAAGCAGGAATAATAACCAGGATGATGAGCACTACCTCATTGCCCGCTATGCCTCCCGACTGGCTGCTGACAGACCATCTGGGGTAAGATGGACAATTTTGATGTATTTTTTTGCAGTTTTTCTTCCTTTTTTTAAATTTAGCAGCAAATACTGAGAATGTTTTGTCGCCTGTGGTGCAGCAAGCCAGAGTGCCGACTGAGCTGTCTCTCTCTCTGGACACGAACAAACAACAGAGGCAACTCATTGCTGAACTGGAAAGCAAGAACAAGTAATAATAAAAGACTTATTATCCTTGCTTATTAGTAGCAATCCATAGCTCTAAAGAGAGTACCACTGAAATGGTTACTAATTGCCTTGTGCTGCTCTTCACAGGGAAATCTTGCAGGAGATTCAGAGGTTAAGACAGCAGCATGACGAAGCATCTCAACCTCTAGCTGACAAAAGCCAGCAAAACCCTACACTGCTCGCTGAGCTTCGACTTCTTAGGTATAAAAATCTCTCAATGGAATTTGGTAATGTTTTGACTGTTCATTTGTAGAAATTTAACACATAATCTTCAACAACATCCAATGCATTCTTGGTATCCTTTTTCATATCTAGCGGTCCATCTTGCTTACCTCCACATTTGTACAAGCTTGAGGCTTAAAATGAGCAGATTAAGGGACTAAAGTGCTGCGCCGCATCAATCACTTTGTAAGGAACCAGTAGAGGGAATGTAGCAATGGGGCAGCCTTGGAGAAATAAGGGAGCTTGATACAAAGTCATGTGTTAGCTGCATTCTAGATCACTTGATGGGGTTGGACGGTTCTCAATGGCAGTGAAGAGTTGTCCAGGAAGATCACAACGTCTTAACATGGTGATGCATTTCTTGGAAAAGTTGAACAGTTCAGTCTCACTGGGATTTACTTTCCCAGCGCTGCCATCAGTGTCAAGATGACGGCCGGACTGGAGAAAAAACATGAGCACGTAAGAGGTGGAGAAAAGGAGAGGAGATGTGAGTGTCATCAGAAGTAAAGCCAGTGTGAATATATGATGTCACTGAAAGTGGGTATAGAGTGATAACACAAGAGGACCAAGCCCTGAGCCTTGTGGTACACCAGTGGAGAGTGATGTGGATGTCGATCCCTTTTATGTCAAGTGATGAGAAAAGCATTCCTCTGCTGTGCCATGGACTCCAAGACTAATGAGGATGGACAGCAGAGACTTGAGTGCCTGAATCAAAGACTGCTAAAAGGTCAAGTAGGACGAAGACCTGTGACAGTTTGACAGATCTGATGGCATGAAACTTGAAAGTAACAGCCACTATAGAGTGTGCAGGACTGGTAAAGGTCTCAGGGTCATTTTCAAGAGCTGCCCCTAGATTCAGTGTTTGAGACCAAGAAATATTGCTGTAGGCAGGGGAGTCGGAAACCAATGGGGAACTTGATTGAGACAGTGACCAGATTTTGTTTGATTCTTGTGCTTGTAGATATAATATTTATCATTTTCACTGATAAGTGAGAGCAACCTTGCCATTGTTTTATCAATTCCATTAGGCAGAGAAAGGAAGAACTGGAAGACAGGATGTCGGCTCTTCAAGGGAGCAGAAGAGAACTGATGGTGCAGCTGGAACAGCTCATGTTACTCTTAAAGGTAGGAGATTATATGATTAAATGAAACAGGAAACGGTGATGAAACCAACTGCTGTAGACAAGACATGATGCGTTTCATTATTAACCCTTCCAACCTTCCTAACAACCGTAAAGCTAATAGGAGAGGAACAAAGAGAGTGGAGAATGCTAGTGTGGATCTGGTTATGGACATTACAACAGATTAATGTTGTAAAATCCTGTATTTTATAAACCCTAATTTAAGGGAGACATTTTCGTATGTCTGGAAGCACTGTCACAGTGAACGCATAATCATTTTGTTTACAGGAGGAAGAATGGAGGCAGCTAGTAAGTTTATAACACCTACAAGGCCTGTGACTGTGTAGAAATGTCTTAGAGATGAGGAACGTCTGGGTTTGAATGCATGGTTCCAGACACTCCCCACTAATGCGTCGTATTTACGAACACTGCACGATGTCGTGTAATACGAGAGAGAGAGAGAGAGAGAGTGGAGCTTTGCACAATGCTAGTATTATAAAAACTTAGTCTTGGTCAAAGAAAAAATTTTTTTTAATTGTTTCGTAGCGATATTTGAGGATCAGAAGGCACTGGGGCAATCTAAAACACCTGCACACCTGCTTATTAATGTAATTTATCCAATCAGCCAGTCATGTGGCAGCATGCAGGGGGAAAAATTAATTAATTAGTTAATTGTTAAGAGAGATCAGAAGCAAAGTCCAGCCGGGTTCGAGCTGCCATGGCAACAGCAACTCAAATAACTAATCTGAGCAGAAATGCATCTCATTTTGACTCTTTGTTAATCGCATGAATGTTCTTAATAAAGTGACCATGAGTAGTAACGCGCTCTAACATGCTACTATCAGACCAGTGTCTCTTCTGTCTTGAGAATAATCCATCACCAAAATAAATTGGATTTGTTCTTCCCAAATTTCATTTGGGAAGATCAAAGAAATTGTTTCATGTTTAATGAATTGACATTATTTGGTGTCAGAATCAGGGTCCAGGCCCCTCCTCTCGTTCCTCCCCAAGTCACACAGCCAGCAGCTCCATGCCCACGCCCATAGCGTCAACTTCCGGCAACACGACACCCAGTCAGACACCTCAGGACTCGCTCATGGGCCTGGGAGGAGACGTCATACAGGCTTTTGCTCAGAGTATGTGAACCGTTATCTATACCTGAAAATCTAATCATCACTATTAATAATAGACATAGTCAAAATAATCACGTTAGTTTCTGGAGCTGATGCGCTCGTTTCTCTTCCCGTGCATCAGGTTCGAGACCAAACTTAAGAAACGACCTGCTCGTGGCTGCAGACTCCATCACTAGCACCATGTCGTCGCTGGTTAAAGAGCTTCACTCGGGTAATCCATACTGTTCTCTAAGCGTCTCATATTCTCATACTGCCTCATACCGTCATTGGAAAATAATCATCAGTGAAATTACCTTCTTTTAGTGGTAAATCTTCTTCTAAATACACAGCATGCCCTCAGAAATGTTGATCTCTGATTGGTCAGGATTAGGTCTATCTATATCAGCAGTTCTCATAGTCCTCTATCTGACACAATTCAAGCATTTCTAAGTCTTCCTCATGTCGTGTCATTTCTAGAAGCAGGAAGCGAGTGTGACAGTAACGTTGACAGTGAAGCTGATGGACTCACGTCACGGTACATCCCTAGCTCTGTTAAAGAGCTCACATTATCACAATGATCGTGATGGTCCACGCTGCAGAAACAAAAGTCCCGAGGGTGGTGCTGAATCTGATCCAGTCTCCCTATCAGGATGGCCCAGAGAACACACACACAGTAAACACACACATTCAACTCATGGACTTTTGGCTCAACATGGCCCGGGTCTGCACGAGTATTAGGAGCTGGATCAGTCTGGCTCCACCCCTCGGAAATTTTGTCCTTCATTTGTGTAGTTAGTAAAATGGACAAAAACGGTGCAGAGGAAGTCCTTGAGGTCCAGTTATGTACTGTAGATGGCACACAACATTGTCCTGTAACGTGGACCTCACTAATACCGGAGTGTAATCAGTGTTACAAGATTAATGTCAGGCTGTAGAGTTGTAATAACACGCTCTTACCAGTAGGTGTCAGAATCAGCAAGACTTCATGTTAATGTATGGATTTATGGGGAAAAGGTTTGAAATAGACATAATGGGTAAAAAACAAACTACATAAAAAAAAATCTGATTGTAATTTTACTTAATGTAATTAAGTAGTTACAATTAAACAAATTTTTTTTTTTTTATTAAATGATTGTAATTAAATTAAATTGTAATTTAACAGCCTGTTTTCGTACACTGCACTGAGATTATCCTCGTACTTTTCCCGATCAAAAATTACTTAAATGTTTATGCATCATGAAAAGGGTGTGATGACTATTTTAATTTTTCTTGGTATGTATCACACACATTTTCTTGTTCGGGGTGTGTTTCGGGGACCATCAGGATGCTAGATGAAGACCTACAAGGAGAGGGGGGCTATGAGAAGGAGCTGGAGCGACGTCTGGAGAGAGAACTGACGATGGATGAGAAAACACCTGCTGGAGAATGTCTACATGGTGCATACACACACACACACACACAAACACACAAACACACTCTTACACACACACAGCTAAGAAATAAAACAGGACATTTTTACACAAGAACTACTTTTAAAATGTTTTTCCCCCCTCACAGGCAAAGGAATCGCGCAGTACTGAAGTGCTGAGAACTCGACAATGACAATGGCTGAATCTACTGAGCATTAACACCACTTCTGTAAATATACACATCTTTTTTGATTTTATTTTGACTTTACAAGATTGTTTTAGAAAAAAAAATACTGTGAACTGACTCAGATTATGCAGAAGAGATATGTCATAACACCATCAGTGCCATAAAATGAAGAGACGCAGACAGTATTTTGCATACTGTACTACAGAAAGTGGCGGGAAAATCAGGTCTAACAAAGCTGCTATCTTTTATAGCGTACGTCACACCTCATCCTGACTCACCTCGACCCCGCTAGCTTTCTTTCTTTATTTATTTCTTACTTTCTTTCTTTATGTCACATACATTTCTGGTTTGGAAATGTCCAGATGGTCGATTTCTTTTGTTTGGTTTGGAATTTAAGCTCTACATTTTGATGTAGAAATTTGTATATATATACCTTATATATCTTAAAATCCCAAATGACTACACTGCCTTAGCTTAGCTGATCAGGTTAACGCTTGGAGAACAATAAGGAATGATTAGAATTCTTTATATATTTTTAAGCAAACTGTCGTTTCCCATTGTCGATTTGCACTCGTACTCTTAAGTTACTGTGGAGTTAATTAGGGAAACGTGCAGCTTGATAAAACTGAACTAGTAAAAACAAATTTAAATATGAAGTCAGAGCAAAGCACCCAATGCTACTGTAATAGTACTCGTAAAATATTAAGGCACATGGAAGCTGACCTGTATAAAAAATTTTTTTTAAATATGTCACTTAAACAAAAATTCCCTTCCCTAACATCAAGTGTATTAAATAAATCGACATTTGAAATTTTACATTGTAGTTTTGAGATTTTCAGAAATCGAAATCGAGTACATTTTTTAAACCCAACTTTGAAAAATACAGATTTTTCTGAGACTTTTTTTTTCTAATTAAGGCAAATAATACCCAGAGCAAGTGCAAAGCAAAATAAATAAAAACATTAATTTTATCGGACGTGATGATGTACATAATAGGATCCAGAAATACAAAATTTACACAGAAATACTTCAGTCAGCTTCCAAGTGCCATAAACAATACATTTTTGTACAATCTGAGTTAAAACACTGTGTTAATGATGTTATTTAAATGCTGGATTCTAAGCACATGTTTGAAGTAATGAATTTGTTCATGTATTAAAACAAACTTGTCTATAGAGTTTTAATTTAAAGGACGGTTTTAAAGGGTCGTGGTTTCTGCACAGCTGTTCTTATGTCCTTTTATTCCGCACACTTGTACACACTTGACCTAATAAGCCTGCCCACCATTTTGAACTGGTTTGTTACATTTTGCATGGTGCAAACAATAAATAAAGATATTCTGTTGTAACAGTAACTCTGCCTCTGTAATCTTTTGCCTGCATCAGCATACCTCCAAACACTGTACCGTCTTGGCTGTCTTACTCAAGTGGAACCTTTGTTAAAGGTTTAAGGTTAAAAAAAACTTTAAGTGTTAAATAAATTCCAGTTTTATTTTATTAGCATTATTTAAATAGCCAAATTAATTATTTTTTTTTAAATGGAGATTCATATTTCTGAACTTTTCACTGAGAGGTCAAAGTTGACACTTAAATTTAGAGGCAACGTTTTGTTTCTGAGCTACTGGGGAGGTGGAGATTAAGAATTCTGCAATAAATCTAAGCTTGATGATGTTGGCTTAAGATTAAAAAAAATAAAAAATCATGGACCTGCTGGCTGAGGGTGGGCATACATTCACTCACTCATCTTCTATACCGCTTTATCCTGTATTCAGGTTTGCGGGGACCTGTAGCCTATTCCAGGAGACTTGGAGCATGAGGCAGGGTGCCAATCCATTGCAGAGCACACACATACAAACTCATACTACAGGGAATTTGGGAACGCCAATTAGCCTAACCTGTATATCTGTGGGAGGAAACCAGAGTACCAGGAGGAAACCCACCAAGCACGGGGGGGAACATGCAAACTCATGCACATGCACACAGAGATGTGAATTGAGCCTGGAAGGAATCGAACCCACACCCTGGAGGTGCAAGGCGACTAAATACTACACCACCGTGCCTGGGCATACACTGAGATGACCAAATCAATGGACGGTTGGCTATAGAGGATATAAAACGGCAAAAAAATCAAAGTCCTTGGTGTTATTGGGTACAAGAACAGAAATTTCTGTGAAATTCTTGCTTTTTCTGAAAAACTAAGATATAAAAATATGCCAACCCCAAACCCCAAGTAATTCACAATCATTCAGACAGTTGGCTGACAATCCATTTGTGTCCACCAGGGGGCATTTATAACGACAGCCAATGTTAAACGCCATTAAATGTTCAAAAATAGCCGCTTGTTCTCAGCATCAGGACACAATGAATCAAGTTCCTTGAATTTGTAGCCAAGATGTTTGCAAACATGGAAAAGAATACACCATGTTCTGTTTATACTACAGATAAACTGTTTTTCCTTCTATCTACACCTGCTGGAGAAAAAAAGGGGAAAAAACATTAAAACTGTACATCTGGTTTCCTTTAAAGAGTTCCTAAAAAATATTTACTGTTTATTTGTGCGACTTTGGTATTGGAATTTCTAGCCAATAAAACTGTTTCACCAGCCAGTGGAGTGACGGTGCCTGCGGGGAGACACCTTTTTGTCTTCTTTTTTTTTTTACTTTAAAGTAGTTTTAACCTGGAAGTGCACCTTCATAACATTGGACCTATCTAGAAAAGATCCAGATGTGTTGCATAGAGTACGACTGCACTGACAAGGAAAAGTTAATGTTTTTACAACAGTACTGTGCATTAAGAAAGTTAAAGTCAGTTATCTCTGTATAACGTCCAAAGGTTTCCTAGTAGGACTTTTTGTTGATGTTGCTAGGGCGGTACCCTTAAAAGTACAACTTTTGTACCTGTAGTGTGTGTGTGTGCATGTGGTTTTAGATGGAAATGTCCTTGTTAAAGATTTACTAAAAATAAACAAAAAATGAATTATGGTCTGTGTCTGTATGAGCAAAGGTGACACACTTCCAGGTGAGACGAACATTTTAAAGGGTTCCACCGTCTTACCGGCATGGAACGTGTGCAGCAGTATTTTTGTCCTTTAATTGTCATCCGTAATGAGTTACATGCACCTTTCTAGGCGTATCATAAAAGTATCAAAAAAGTTCCCAAAGGTGCCTTGAGTTTAGTCACTATGCCTAATTATTATAAAACTATTCATCTGGTTTAACTTTAGTGATCCTAAAAACTATTTAACTGTTTATTTGTGTGACATTGAGATTGGAATTTCTAGCCAATAAAACTGTTCCCCTAGCAAGTGAAGTACTCTTTGTACTTTAAAGTACAAGGTTAACCTGGAGGTGCACCTACACTCCACTCCACTCCATGTTGGACTTGAAAAGATCCAGAAGGGGTGAAAGCCTTAAACGTACACCTTTTGTACGTGTAGTGTGTAGTCTGTATTTAACCTTGTGAAGGGAAGAATTGAGCCTAATGTACCTTTAAAGCTTTAACAGCACAGATTTTTTTTATTCATCTTAAACCTAGATGATCCCTACCCTGCATTTTAAAAAGTGACCTGAGACAGACCTATTTAAAGGTAAGAAAGAGATGTTGGCAGCTCTGTAGTGAAACATACCTAAAAATGTGTGTAGCTTAAACATGCATTTGTTGATGTGCAAAAGTCAACAAAGTAAAAGTACTAAGACATGAGCAGGAACTGTAAGTACTGTGTGTGTGTGTGTGTGTGTCGTTCCCCCCCCCCCCCCCCTTCAGATTATTATGCTAAATGATTACTCTGTAAGAGTAACAGAACTTGGTGTCGAAGTTGACTTTGTAGTAAGTAATAACTTAGTGGGTGTGCGCGCGCCCTGCTCGCCTGCAAATGGGAACGCAGGCAGGACACGTGACCCGCGACGGCAGCGAACCTCTGGCTTCCCAAAGGGGGCGGTGAGGCCTTGACGTCAGCTGAGAGTGTGTATAAACTTTGGCACACACAGGTTGCTTTTTAGACGCATGAGAATCCCGTGGAGTGAGTGAGTGAGTGAGTGTGTGTATATATATGTGCACGCGCATGTGAGCCATCCATCAGTCCATCTGTCGTTGTATGCAGCCGGGCGCGCGCACGGAGCTTTTTTCTTCTCCCCCTCACGAGTCCCAAAGTGCGTAAAGAGCCGGAGATCAGAGCCGCCGCGTTCATGTGCGAGCCGTGCAGCCTGGACTCCGAGTGCGTGTCTCCACCATGCTACATGAGCTGGGCGATGGAGCCTACGAACTTCTACGACAGTAAGCAGACTGGAGACGGGAAATGTCCCGAGGAGAGCACCAGCACCACTATCATCAATAATAACAATAACAACAACACCGGCGGCAGCGTGGTGGAGCTGAGCAACGCGCCCGCCATGTACGACGACGAGAGCGCGATCGACTTCAGCGCCTACATCGACTCCATGTCGACCGCGCCGAACTTCGAGCTGTGCAACGACGAGCTCTTCGCCGACCTGTTCAACAGCGCCGTCAAGCAGGAGAAGTCGGACTTCTACCACCAGCTGGCGGCGTTCAAGGACGCGGCGGGCTACCCGGTCAAGCAGGAGGCCGAGTGGAGCGACAGCAGCGACGCGCCGTCGTCGCTCCCGTCGCAGATCGAGGCGTGCGCGCAGACGTCGGTGAGCATCCACACGGGACAGCCGACGCCCCCGAGCACACCCGAGCCGCCCTCGTCGTCGTCGTGCTCCTCCTCCAGCCCGCTGCGCAGGACGCCCAAGGACAAGAGCAAGAAGTCGGTGGACAGGCTGAGCCCGGAGTACCGGCTGCGGCGCGAGCGGAATAACATCGCCGTGCGCAAAAGCCGCGACAAGGCGAAGCGGCGCAACGTGGAGACGCAGCAGAAGCTCCTCGAGCTGAGCGCGGAGAACGAGCGCCTGCACAAGACCATAGACCAGCTGACGCGCGAGCTCACCAGCCTCAGGCACGTCTTCAAACGCCGCGAGACCCCCGACAACCGGTGATCACCGTCCATCAATCACCGCCACGCGCGCAGTGTGTTTGACTTTTTGTTTTCTTCTTTCCCTTTGGATAACATACCTCACATGCACGACTCTAAAACTCTGACTGTGCATCAGAACTGAACTCAACATTTTTGTGAATATTATAATTGTTTTTTTTTGTATTCTAAATTATTACAGGAAAAAAAGTCATATATTACGGTACATGTTTTATAATTCCAAACTTTGTATTCAAATATGTGAACATTTTATATAAAGTTTGTAAAGGAAAAAAAAACTGGAATATTGATAGAAATAAAAATGAAATACGTTTTAAAATATCAGAGCTGGTTTGTGTGGATGGATGGAGGGATGAAAGGAGGGGTGGATGGGCGTGGCTACAGAGAGGACAATCATATCATTTAAGAAAAGTAAATAAGCCAGTCGAATTTAGACTCTAGAAGTGTTTTATTTCACAAACATGTGGCTCCGGTGGTTATTCTGAGAACAACAACAACAACATCATTTCACCTCCTTTCCGAATCCTATTAATAACAACCACTCTTCACACAGGAGACCTTATGATATGATAACACAGCTTGACCTTTAGCCGACATTACTTCATATTACACGACACAACGCGAGACCCGGCCCCAGATTTATTACGCCGTAAATAATAAGGAAAAAAAAAAAAAGACCAGAGGAGGTGAGACACACACACATGTATTTAGTGACCCCCTGGGTCACAGAGTGATCTCCTCTAAACCCATCCAGAGGGCAGAAGAGCGGATGACCACGTGGACGAAGGCGCTCAGGGGACCCACGCTCTGGCCGAGCACCGCCTCCACCTCGTAACCCTGTCAATCAAAAACGACACACAGGTCAACTTTCACTGCCACAAGCACAAAATACATCACATCATGTGTGTTCTAACATGTTATTGTTTATGTAACAACAAATTACACAGGAGCTTAAATATATCATATGTTAACATCTAAGACATTTGTGTTTAAAATATAACGCTGATGTTTATACAAGACGTCTTTATATGCACACTGGTCACTTTTATAGGAAACAGTTAATTCACACAAGGGTTGAGCAAATTCACACTGGCGAGCCGAAACACATCTCAGTTGACACGCCGGATCTCGAGGACCGACGGGCTGCAAGAGAGGAGAAAGACTCCTGTCCTTGTGTGGTTTTCTGCTGTGTAACTATGCCAAATGTTCCTAATAAAGTGGCCACAATAAAGGGTAACTTATTAACACACACACACACACTTGTTTGACAGGAATCTCACCTCGGCAGGTCCTGTCGAGTTTAGGAGGGACATGATGGAGTTTTGCTGTAGCTGAGACACACACACACAAAGAGAGAGAGACTTTCATATCAGTTTCACAAGATGCAGCTAAAGACAATCACAAACATCTAGCAGCTAAAAATGCGTGATGATAAACAAGTGTTAAAAGAAAAAAAGCTGTGCAAAGAGAAGAGAGATTTCCTTCCCCTTGTGCAGCTCAGTGAGTAGAGCTAATTAGGGCCCTAACGAGCACGCGTTCTGGCTGCGAGGGAAACGCTCAGGTCTGCGCCTTACCTTAACCCTGACGGTCCAGTGACTCGGGGAGGGACAGCTGAGGAACACTTCCAGCTGCATCTTTTGGCGCGGCTTGTCCACGACTCCACACGTGACACACAAAAACACGTCTCTAAAAAAAAAAAAAAAAAAAAACAACAACAAAAAAAACCCCACAATTGTTATGAACCTGACCAATCAGAACATAGAATTTTTTTATGTCATGTCGTATGCATGCATTATATGTGATATAACGTGACTTACTGTTTATCTTCTACTGCCTCTAATGCGTCGCCTCCGCACCGGCTGCAGGCTGGCCACGAGAAAGCAGAACTCTCGTCTATGTCCGTCACCACACCTGGTTAGAAGGAAACACAAAATCGCATCACTCACTCACATACACACACAGACTGGGCGGCGATTTTTAGTCTTGAGGTTCAACGAGCGTCATGACATGCTTTTCTGTACACATCAGATACAGTCCAATTCTCTTATTTAACAAAGCGACACCACATCATGTTCCCATCCTTCTTTCGGAGGGTCTGGACAAGCTGCAACCGCTTAAGGAGCAACGGATTGAAAGTTTCTTCTGAAAATCCTCATCAGGGCGTCAGCGCATCTGGGGTCGATCCGAAAGTCGTAAGACCGTGGCGAGGAATTCCAAACACTACAACGAATCTAATAGAATTTTCTACACCACCGTCATCTTTTTAAAATTCAGTTAAATCCTCAATTTAGTTTTTTTTGCATCACTGCTGCAAATGTATATATATTTAAAAGCGTGAAACTAAAAAATGTACAGTGCCATTTGTTGATCTTATGAACTAATGATTTTTTTCAAGGTTGATTCTTTAATGATGTAAAATCGTTTTGCATTTACATTTTAAAGTAGAATAAGCTCTCTTTCTGTGGCCTATATGTTACATCAAGCTCAGCCAAATACACCTGTGAAAACCCCATTAAAATTCGTCAGTAGTTTTTTTGACGTGTCCACAAACAAAGACGAATATTCCAAAAACCATCTCGATGTGTTGTTATTTATCTTGCGTCCGCACGAACAACATCCTCAATGTACAAAACACCCCAGCTATACAGTTTTATTATATTTATAGATGATGTGCTAATAGATATGCTCCTATTCTGTTCCGTTTCTATAGCAACACAGCTAACCACAGGCCGAATGCTTGACATTAAATACACCCAACCTTAAACTGATTAAAAACCTTCTGAAATGGCCGGTTTATGTCAGATTTGAGAAGGTGGTACAAACCAGTGACGGTGCAGAGAGAACCGGGTAGGCTTTCGGGGCTCAGTTCGTCCAGCAGAACAGCCTGGTGTGAAGAAACGTCCTTAATCTGGGGTCGTTCTGTGTCCAGCTGAACCACGGTCTGTACCGAGACGATGATCTTCCCTGGAGTCGATTCACATCATTATTAACAACTGATAAGATGAATAAAACACAAGCTAGGACTTCACGGTTTCACGCGGTCGTTGTGTGAATGCCAGTGGTGTCAAAAGTATTCACATTCATTACTTGAGTAGAAGTATAGATACTAGGGTTCAAAAATACTTCTTTAGAAGTTGAAGTATCAACCCAAGCTTTTTACTTAAGTAAAAGTTTAAAAGTACTGGTTTCAAAACTACTTGGGGGGGGGGGGGGGGGGAGTAATGTAAGGAGTAGAAGTAAAAAGTCGGCTGAAAAATAATTACTCCAGTAAAGTATAGATACCCAAAATTTCTACTTAAGTTAGCTCACCCCGGTCTATTACAGCGTCCCTGACGATGAGTCTCGGCCTCAAGTGCGGCGAGAGCGCGGTGAGGGCCTGACGAACCGACGACTGGAGCAGGGACGCAGAGTTCACGTGGACAGGTAGGGTTCTCCTAACGGTTCCCGAGTTCTGCTCGTCCTGCAGGCTGGAGTCTGTCACAAACAGCGAGAGCTCCTCTTCTTCAGCATGCTGTGTTCAACAGACACAGGAACAGACCAACAGGACTTAGTTCCTTCAATCTGTCTATAAACTGTAGCACATAGCTGCTGACGCGAGTCACAGCTCAGCTGGACTTCTTTCACAATAAAGTTGTAGCACACGACGATTAGGGCTCGATCTTTGACTTAAATATTTCATAAATAAAAAAAATAAAAAAAGAGGAAGTACACAGGAGATACTGAAGCATTACTGTATGAACGGACAAAATCAAAACTTTAAACAAAAAACAGGTGCGCGCACACACGCACACAGATAAACATAAATGTATCAGGACAGGACAAGGGAAAGTGGCTCCAAATAAACACGATCACACCATAACGTTCCCAACAAACACCTATTTCCAAAAGTACCAAATCAACCACTAATTGTGGATTGGTATTTTTGTCTGCTAACCGTAACCGTACATATTAAAAATAAATAAATCCACAAAAATACCAATCCATAATTCATGTGTCTTTCCCATACACTACTACAACAACCTTGTAGTGTGAAGAGATCAACAACAACAACAAAAAAACTTTAAAATTCATAAATCTTTCAGTTTGCACACTTTGATTATCTTAGGAAAAAAAACTGACAGTAAAAACAAACAAAACACACAGAATGACATGATGTTGAACTACAAGCTATAAATATATTCTTCTATACATAGTGATTTTCATGATTAAAAAAAAAAGAAGAAAAAAAAAAAGTCAGACCTTAAATTACAAATCAACTCAGGCTTCCTGTGAATAACATTTTACTTAGTAATAATAATAATTAACACTTAATAAACTAATAATTAGTGTACATTGATGAAGCGAGTCAAACCCTCTATCTAACCGTTACAAAGGGACCTTAAACAGCTACAGAGTTCCTAAGACCATTACAGTATATAATGCCTCTTTTCCACTGCATAGTACGGCACAGCACGGTTCAGTACAGCTCACTTCGGTTCGGCTTGCGCTTCCACTGCAGTTTAGTAACGCTTTAGAGTGGGCGGGATTATTCACGTGTCGTTATAGTTGCGGCGCCTCTACTGCCGTGACATCATGGTAAATGCGCCACAAACAAACACACAACAATGGAGCATATCGACGGAATGGTGTTTTTAACAGCAAGAGTTTGTTTCAAAAGAGGCTGATGGCAGCCAAAGGAAATTTTTGGTTAATACAAAAAGGTGCGTGCGATCCTTCTCTGGCTGTTTCTAAATATAGCGGTTCTGTTGTGTCTCGTGTCGCATGTTCAGTGACGCAGTAATGACGATTTTCTCCGGCCAATCAGTGACCAGCGGAGTTTACACGTCATGTTTTGGTGACGGTTCGGCGCGCTTGGAACCTCGGCTGAGGTGGTACTAAAAAAAAGACCAGGTACCAGGTACTGTTCCCAGTGGAAAACCCCCCAAAAGTGAGCTGTACTGAACCGTGTCGTGCCGTACTATGCAGTGGAAAAGCGCCATTATAAACCCTCTATCTAACAGTTACAAAGGGACCTTAAACAGCTACAGAGTTCCTAAGACCATTACAGTATATAAAAGACCTTACAAACTGAACTCTGAGACACTAAACGCTGGTCAGGTTTACTTTCATGCCTTCAAGTGGAGGTCATCTTCACTGGAACTGTGAGAAGATTTTTCGCTTTCTGTTTCTGCCTGCATTTCACCTTTCATACAGCCAAAGAGGGGGCGTAATGAAAAACAAGTACAGTTTACCAATAAAGATAAGAAAAGATACAATTTCGAGTCTGAGGTTAAAGTTACCTGCTCTCGCTTATAAACCAAAGTACACTTGAAGCTGCACCGCCGACACACGGGCTCGTCCTGACGGAGCGAAGGGAGATATGCATTAATGGAGTTAATACACTAATGACTGAGTTTAAAATGAATTTGACATGATGTTTAGGAAACCTGCAAGATCTCCCTGAGGGTCTGGATAAAAGGCGGGTGGTACAGCGGCGACTCGCGTTTAGGGAGCACGGAAGCCCGCGGTCCTGCCAGTCTGTAACAGAAACTCGGTGCTGCTGCAGTACCCTAAGAAGGAGTATCGAAATTTAACATGAATGAGAAGCAAAGAAAAGAATTCTCGATTCTGGCTGGTCGGAAAAGTAACTCTGCTTCATTTCTGGCTTTACCTCTCAGGCTGGAGACTCCTTCCATCAAGGTTAAACTAATGTACCTAAACATTTTAGTTTTTTTTTAAACAATGTTTATCAATATTATCACATCTCTGTTGTAACTACAGAGGGCGAGTCTAAAACTTATCTGCACTCTGTCTGTAGAATTTATTACAAAGCGCAAATACATAACGTTTCAGCTCCTAACTTTTCAATACACTTTGTCCATCTGTCAAGAAACCTTCGTATCCCCTCATTAAAAATATTTTTCACTTCTTCATCAGAAGTGTATCTTCAACCTCGTAGGGCTACTTTCAGGGGACCAAACTGGTGAAAGTCTGAAAGAGAATCCCAGAAAACTGTAAGCGTTGATGAATTTTCCAGCTGATGGTCTACTTTTGAACTTTTTCCTCGGTCAGTGTTTCCGTCCCATACTTTGCCGTTTAAATCTCAGGCTCGTTGTGATGAATCCGCGTTTCGTCACCAGTAATGATCCTCTTTACCTTCCTCAGATTATTGTTTGCAGATATCCAAATGATTCCGTTTATGCTCTTCTGCGAGTTGTTTCGGGACCAGGTACACCTTCAGGCCTGCAAATGAGGCGTCCATTTTTGCTCGCTCTGCGGATACAGATGAACTTATGTGACACGTTCACCCCTGCTCTGCAGTGACTGAGGAGACAGGAGCCATAAACGGAAACAGAAGGAGACTATAACCGGAATGCGGATCATTTTAGACTCGCCCTCGTGCATGAACGGTGAACTTACTAGAACATACCAAAAACATTCTGACCAATCAGAATCAAGAACTCTGTGGTATTAATGTTGCTACAGGAAGTATAAAAAAAATATAAGTTGCTCTGGATAAGAGCGTCTGCCAAATGCCTAAATGTAAATGTAAAGTCTGAATTCATGCTAGGATATACATACAGACTGACAGCACGAATCTTCTCCAAGAACTCGCACAGGAACCGCAGGAGGCCACAAACTGTCAATCAAACTGAAGACCTGAGCACATCTGGAGACGAACAGAGATGGCAGGAAGATCACAAACTCTGAGGTCTATTTATTACGCATTACTGAAATTGAGTGAAACAGCGCAAAAACCCTTTAGAGAAGATTCATGCAAATGGTTACGAACAACAGTGCAGACTGGTTACTTGTTTAAAACTGTGGAGGGATAGCAGATACTGAAACTGAATTTGAATTCAAGGCTTTTGTAAAATCACTCCGAGCCAAAAAACAAGTTCACCTTAAAAGGTAGATGAGGTGAATCCAACGTGTGAACTTATTTAGTATGTTTTTTTTTTTTTTTTTATTAGCCTTGTTAAATTTGTCAGCAAGCCAAATAACGCGCTTTGGAAAACAAGCGTTGAGCGTGGGATTTGTTAAACCTGCAAGCAGAGGCTCGTGTCATTGGTGTTTCACTCTGGAATTGGAACAAAACGTACACTGTTGTTATTTTCAAATTTGTTACGATAAATCCTGAAAAAAAAAAAAAAAACATGAGAAAAAGGGGAAAAAGTGTGTTTCCAGTCACAAACATGTGCAACTAATAGATGCAAAACACAAGAATGGGTCTTGGATTACTTGTAAGATAATAATATGTCCTAGCTAAACCCGACAGCTCCAATAAAACAGGAATTACGAGGGCGTGTCCTGTAGAAACGCCGGGCCTGAGTTTCTCTAATACATGACAGCGGTTTACTGCGTGCAGCTGGGGGTCTTGGAGTCCTTGAGTCTGCTCTGAGCTGCAAGTGTGTGTATGTGTGTGTGTGTTTGTTCCAGTAAAGCACGGAAGTATTGTTTAGAACCAGTTCCACAGCCTCTTAATCCAAAGCTAGCTCATACTTGACCTGCTCGACTGCTTCTTCCAGTCCAGCCTGACGTAGCGCTCACAGGGATGAGATCAACACTGGGACAAAGGGGACTAATGGAAAGGGGGGGCTGAGAAATTCAGGCCAAACTTCACATTTTGTGCGCGTTTGTGTGTGTGTGTGTGTGTGTGTGTGTGTGTGTGTGCCTGTGCTCTATTTATTCGTCCGGACCTTTTTACAAGGTTATTACTCTGAAGCAAAAGTTAGAAAGCTGAGATATAGAAATAAACAGCTTTGGGGTGCACTGCTAGAAGAAAATAATCATTGACAGACAAGAACGATGTTAATGTTACTACACCAAGGGTCTCTCACCTATACAGATCACGCCTACATTACACTGTTGGGCCATAAGTATGTGGCACATACAGTACAGTATATATTTGTGCTGCTTCCTGAGCACCCTCATTCCGGACTTATTCCCGCTTTGCCATTATGAGAAGTTTTGCTTTTCTTTTCAGAGTAGACTTTACACTAGATTCTGGATCGAGTTTTCATTCAAGCCTAGCCGAGCTTTAGAGAGCTCTGGGACTGATGTCGGGATTCCAAGGAGACTTCAGGCCCAACGGTGTTCACAGTAGATTTCTCCAAGGCTCTGTGCAGGGCTTCAATGTGAACCTTGACAAACCATGTGGTTCATGTGTTCCAACCTCAACACACCATGTGTTAATGGAGCTCGCTTGGTGCACGTTAGTCATGCTGGAACAGGTCTGCACCTCTCGGTTTCATTGAAGGAGAACTGTCACGCTTCGGCATACAAAAAACGTCTGTACACACCAAGAGTTTGGGAAAGAATCATGCACATATTGTTTTCACAAAACGCCCTCAATGATCCAAAGCAATCAGCGCATTCCACTGAGACTGTCAGTCACTGAGGAGAGCCGTATCGCTTGATCGGGCAAACCATCATCCGTCGTCATCCTCCGGTTCCTAGGTAATTTAAAAGGTAATTTGTATAAGGCGACATGGATGGCATCCACGTCTACTCCAAGCAGTCAGCCTCTCCACCAGTGTGCCACAAGGCTCAGTACTTGGACCTCTTATGATCTCCCTCAATATCTGGTCTGTTAGTGAGGTCACATCCTCACATGGGTTTTCATAACATTGTTATATAAACAACACTAAACTCCTTCTATCCTTTTCCTCCCATTAGATACTCATATTTCCGCTCAGATCTCGGCGCATCTGGCAGACATCTCATCCTGGATGGCAGCTCACCAACTGAAACCTCATCTCAGCAAAAACTGAACTGCTGTCTATCCCAGGACCTTGTCATCTCCCTGGATCACACCCTCAGTCACCACCTGTACACTCGAGGCATCACTGAACAATCAACTTCCCTTTTCCACTCGCACTTATGTCAATTTCTTTATAACATCAGAGGATTTGTCTTTTTCTTTACACACAGGTTATTTTGGGACTATTCGCATTATTGCAACTCACACCATTCAATCTCTCTGTAGCCGATCCAGAATGAGGCTGCACGACTTGTTTTCAACCTTTCCTACATTCTCCCACACCACAACTCCACTCCGCTCCTTTCACCAGTTTCCTGAAGCTACCCGCATCAGATTGAAAACACTGATGCTCGCCTACAAAGCCAAAAACCCACAAAAATCCCAAACCACTTATCACAACCCGCACTTCCCTCCACTCCTCCAGCACCACGGCATCTCTCAGGGATCGAGGAAGATCTGCTGCGTCTAGACTGTCTTCTGTTCTGGCACCTACGTGGTGGAATGAACTTTCTCTAGATGTCTGCATAGCCAATTTTAAAAAGACCAAAAGACCAGGTTAACCACTACCGCCACAACCACCCAACCTGACCCCCTATAAGATATGTTTATTGATAGACGCCCCTTAGTACGTCTCTAACAAATCCTGAACATGTATGTGTTAACGTATCGGTGTGACGATCAGGTTTCCATATACTTTCAGCCATATAATCTTATGTGCTGTCTTTTTTAAAGATTTCAGTGTGGTCACCTCTCTCGAGTGAGCCGCTGGAGCACCCTCAGTCCCTGCAGTAGACACAGTTTTCCCTGCAGCTGCTCCGTCAAGTTGTTTAGGTCCTCATCTGAAGACGCGTACTGCATCTCCACCTCACTGAACATTCCATAAACGTCCTGCACCAGGACGCAACACCTGAGAAGAAGAAAGACACAGAGTGAGAGAATGCCAGAATAGGATGAGTATGCATCTTATCGGATGTCGCAGACTTAAAAAATATTTTTTTTTCGATTTTTTCCAGATTTTCTCCCTAATTTAGTTGTGTCCAATTCCTCCCCGTCACTAGGAGGCTCCCACATTAAGCTACTACTACCACTCAGTCGGGAGGGCCGAAGACTATCCCGTGTTTCTTCCAAACCACGTGACGCCAGCCGACCGCATCTTTTCGAACTGCTCGCTCATGCACCGTTGGGGGCGGAGTAACACACTCGGAGGACAGCGCTATCTGCTCCTTCCACGAGCTCACAGATGCCCCTGATTGGCTGTAGAGCCATGATTAATGTGGGAGCACGAAGTACCTCTCATACCTCCCCTCTGAGAGAGCTCGGCCGATCAGCTCTCTCTAGACCTCCGGCTGCGTGAGGTTACAGCATCACCAGGCAATCGAACTCGCGATCTCCGCAAGGGCGAGCGCTTTGCCACTGCGCCACTTTGCATTTTGGTCCCGCAACTCTCACGGATGTATTTAAAATAAATAAATAAATAAGAAACCTCACTTCCTAGCGTTACTGTTGGTATTACGGCTGGTTGACACTGAGGTCAGCTGGCAGGATCTTACAGGAACCGTCTCAAGTCCTGTCCCCTGCATTTGAGTGGCTCCCGTGAGGACGAAAGCTATGATGCCCCAGCTGTAATAATCGGAGAAGGAGAACAACCTTGGGCTGTTTAACTCCTATCCTTGTTATTCACTCCACATTAATTTACAGCTATTTTATACAGATGTTTATACAGATGTACTCGCAGCTTTTTGCACTAACAGACTAATTCTATTTATCATCATTCCAGCTGTTGTATTTTATTTGTTATTTTATTTTGTATTTGCACAGATTCTTCTTTTCTTTACAAATTTGCAGCCTTAAATTGCTCCATGTGGATAAATACAGTTTTCTTAAATTGAATGACACTATGATGTAATACTTGTATGAGAATATGTTATATAGATTCTTGACAGTCCATTCAGAATCAGGCAGCGATCTAGATCCAAAAATGTGCAAAAGCTCATACTTATGCAAGATACTCTAACAGAAAGAGACAGAACACTTCATTTTTAGTGTTTATTTTTCCTCCCTCAAAAATAAATCTCAACTAAATGTATCTGCAGTATTTTATTAATTGGAGCCCTGCTTTATGGACATGACTCAGTAAAACACTGCTCCAGAGCAAACATCATCCTTTTCATGCTGGTTTAATATTAAACCTGCTTACACTGGCGCGAGGTTGGACGCAGACGAAGAGTTAACAAGTGACGTGTTGTGTAAATAGAAAAGAAGAAAAGGGAGAAAATAAATAGAAAAATAAATCAGCTGCTTCACAAATTCAACAGGAAAAAATGAGCTGGAACAAAATATTTCGTCGAGGAAGGAGTTGTATCGGTGTCAAGTATGAAAGTGGGCCGATTGTGGAATTTGAAAGATGTCGATACAGGTCTCGTTTCTGGACCGGAAAAAGTTTCGTGACCTGCGCTGAAATGACAAAAAAGATCAAGTGATAGATGCTGTATCGGATGTTTGTGGAGAAGTTATGTCAGATGAAGAACCAGCACCGGAGAGGCATTTGGGGTTAACTGGTTGGGAACAGTGAGGCTTGTTTAGGCTTGTGCGCGTGAGCGAGTGTGTAACCTGAGAACGCAGAAGGTGACAGAGCAGGACCACATGCTCCCGAACAGGTTGACATAAACAGCCAGCTCGTTTCTCCTCACTAACTCTGGTGGATGGAGCGGTCAGCGACCCCGCCGACCCGCTGCCATTGGACGGCTTCAGGAATTTGCTATTGTGAGTAATCATAGGAATCCACAGCAATGTGGGGGCACTTCCTGGAACTGCACACCATTGAGCTTGTTCAACACACACACACACACACACACACATATACACACACATGCGCGCCAACACACAACCCCACCGAGACCAGCCCTCCCCATAAGAATGCTCCAACCCACCGGGATTGGCTGGAACAAAACTGGGCGGGATTCCTTCCGCCACCGAGCCGACCAATGAGTGCGCGGTTTGTGATAAACAGACTTGCAATCAGACACCTCAAGCACATTTTGTTCTGACTTTTTCTTGAAAACATCCCCTCCTCTCTTCTCTTCTCCTCTATCCGAACCAAGAGCTTCTTCAGCTTGTTTATACTCCACAGACCTTTTACTGGAACCAAATATTGTCTTGGAGTGAAAACAAATCGTGATTATACTCAGGAAGCGAACTCAGGGAAAAGGAAAGGAAAAAAAATAAGTGAGAGGTTGAGGACAAAAACTCTAAAATTACAAGATGTGCTTGCTAAATCTTGAAAGTCTCAAGAAAATATATCAAGATGTTTTATTTCCCCCCCATAATCGATATTACCACACAAAAAAAATAAAAAAAGATTAACAGAAATGCTGGAAACTTCCAGGAAGCCAGCGAAACTTGGAACGTTGATGACATGGCCATACGATCCAGATGATCGCTTTACTAGATAACAACTGCTACCTCGTGCGGTCCAAACCTGCGAGGCGCTTTATTTATCTTACGATGTCAGATATGTGAAAAGTAAACAGAAAAAAAAAAACTGAAAAAAGACAAAAGAGATCTAGTTCTGACGGGTACCCGACATAGCTTTCGTTGCGGCCGCCGAGGGACTCGTGTCTAGGCTCGTTTGCTGCTTCGTATACTGTAGCGTTCTATCCT
The DNA here is from genome assembly GCA_030522415.1 of Channallabes apus. NCBI lineage: Eukaryota > Metazoa > Chordata > Actinopteri > Siluriformes > Clariidae > Channallabes > Channallabes apus. The sequence continues at coordinate 15,796,262 of CM060111.1, read as the reverse complement.
GAGATATATACGCACACCACAGTGCGATGCGCCAGTCATATGCTTACACCATGCTCGATGGTCTGACCGAGATCGGGTTACTAGGAGCGAATGACTTTGGTACTCTTTCTAGGGTTCTTTCTTTCCATCGCCGTTCACCGTCTGGCCACCTGGCATTTTCATTTTTATTACCCCCCACACACACACACACATCACATCAGCACGTGCGTCCGAGGCTGTTCTGTCAACAATCTCGACCCACTGCTGTTACTCAGCAGGGCAACGGGACAAGTGCGTATACCGAAAAGCCTCAGGCTTTTAAAACAAACAAACAAACAAACAAACACACAAACAAACAGATTGCTAGCTGGTAGAAAGGAAAAAATAATAATTTTATCATAAATATTCCCAGTTCATTTTTTTTTCTCTCCCCCAGATGTGCGACAAGATCCAAGGAAACAGCAAGGCCAAAGTCTGGTATGACATTTCTTATTAATGAGCAATTACTGACAAGTACGTCTTGATTTGGCTAGTTCCCCCCTTTCAACCTTTTCAAGCTGCTCCTAATGCATACTCGGTCAAAGGGCAGGATGACACACAACTTAGAGGAAAGTGCCATTCGCATTCCTCCGAATACAACTTGCTAGTTTCGTAGGAGTATGCTCTTCTTCTCATCCAGAGGGTACAGCCGATTATTGCTTCAAGTCGCCCGACTCCTTAAGACATTTGGAGCTCGCCAATTTCGTTTTTGCTCAACAATGAGTCCAAAGACACTTGTTTTCTATTTGTTCACATTTGATCAGGTTCTCCTGTCAAGGGGTTGCCACAGAAGACCATCCAGAGGTTTTACCTCCTGACGGTAACTTTTTACCCGGGTCAGTGCCTGGGGTGTGAGCATTGGCTGGGAGTCAAACCCGGGCCTTCCGCATTTATACATCAGAGCCTTGACGCTGCACCAATGCTTGCCAGATCCTACAGAAAAATGCCTGAAGCCTTGGCATCATGATGACTCGTCACTTGCTGAATCATCATGACTGAATTCTTTGACCTTGGCAATACCGCCGTACTAAAATTTATCTCCCCTTTTGACTTTCTATCAGGTTCATCCTCTAATCCACAGTTCATCAAATAGGAAACAGCAAAAGCACTCGAAGAATTCATGACAGGACTGCGACTTCACCAGCACTGCATCGCATGCAGAAGACAAATCTGTTCAGGTAGTTTTACTACAACTCACCTTTCGGTATTTTGCTTTTGATTATATCACCCCCCCCACAGGATAAAAATCGAGCTCGGCTCAAATAACAGCTGCGAGAGCAATTATACAACAGTCTCTCCAGGCAGTCCTGCCAGTAAATTAGTGACCTCTCAATTATAATCACAGGAATTTTACAGCTATGTAATAATCCCCTAAAGCACTATTTTTAAGACAAGAACAGACCTTGTACACAACCTGCTGTTTTTCTGCAGAAAAACAGCCAACTAGAGTGCAATGTGTTGAATCACTGTGTTGAGTAAGCGGACGATTTGATGTACTAAAATAAAATAAAAAAATGCACGAAGGAATTGAGGCCAAGAACGTTACATGAACGAAATGGACAAAACTATGCAGGAAAGGTTGGGTTACATTTTTTCCCCCAGTTCTCCATGGATGATGTTTGAATAAGTACGGATTATTTTGATATGGATGTAATGTCCTCCTGTTAACAAAAACTATTTGTTATTTAAAGGGGAAAAAAAAAAATCTCCAACGGGATTGCATGACGCTTATGTTCTCCCAGTGTTTAAATCCACACCAGCTTTTTAAACACTTCCTACAGTGACAAAAATGATGGATGCTTTACTGGAAAGCTTGTGAAATGCAGCTCACATGGTTTAAATTACCTGCATAGTTGTATACGAATGTATATTACACATACATAAATCTATAATATCTGTAACAATAACAGTGTTAACAGCACTTGTTAAAAATTGTTTCCTGAATTTCCTTCATAATTAAATCATGTTCAATCCCACCTGTCTATAATTAAGGGAATCCCTCTTTAGCGACCATTACCGACCAGCAAAATCGCAAGCTGATTAACCCATTGACGGCATCCTTTCACACTCGGGTAAGCTCACATGCCCCCACCTGGAAGTAATTCAAGAAGTACCGTACCTGTCGACACGCCGTCGAGGCACTCTTCCTGAGAGACACCCGCTAAGAGTTCGGTGTTTGAGTAAGCCTGTGTGAGGAAACTCTGCGATGGACTCGGAATAGACCCTCTGGACCACCGCCTCCACAGGACCGCATGCAGACCCTGAGGCCTTACAAGCCTCCAAAGCCTCCAGAAGAGACTCAAATGCGGCTCCTGCATCCCTGTGTGTCTGTGTGTAAACAGTGAACTTTTTAAAGTCAGGTAATGTTTAGTCAAATGAATTGATATCCTTATTGTATTTTGTATGTAAAGATTAAACCACTCAGGGAACATGCAAAGGGAAACACCAGGATACCTCCATGTAGAGGCTCAAGAACGTCATGCAAAAACTAACGACACTGTTGGCAATAGACACCACTATCCATCCATCTAGGAGCCTCTGTAATCCAACTAGGGACTGTGAAGGCCAATGGTGACCATTGTATTCATTTCCATTTTGTATGACCGTGGTAGGAACTCCGGTCAACATTCACACATTACGGGCGATTTGGGAACGTCAATTAGCCTAATCTGCATTTCTTTGGAATGTGGGAGGTAACCCTCTAAGCACAGGAAGAACATGCAAACTCCATGCACACAAAACTGCGTGATTCGAACCCAGGACCACAGTGCTAAACACTAAGCCACTGTGTAACCAAGGACCACAATCACACAGCCATATCTCACCTGGAATCTCCTCAAGATGGGTCCTTCTAATAACCAAATGGGGTGAGACTCAACTCAATTGCATGAACAGCCTTTAGAGATGATGGCTACACTGATCTAAACTGGATAGCCGAAGACTGCAAATGTCATGTTATATAAAAAAAAATTCTATATTTTCCAGTGACCCCGTGCCTGCTGTCACCTCAGATTCCAGGGTAAATTGAAAGCCTTCAGTTTCTGAAGCCAACCCGCCTTGAGACTGGCCCCATTGCGGGATGCTTTTCTACTCACCACAGCTTCTAAAGGGTGATTATTAAAGGGTAAATTATCTCAGTCTGAACCAGTCTAGCCAGTCTCCTTTGACCTCTCTCTCATCAACCAGGCATTTCCGCCTGCAGAACCGCCACTCGCTGGGTGTTTCTGGTATTGAAAGCCTGTCTAAAGAGCAAGGAGATAACCTTAGGCTTTTGGCTGAAAAGTAGATGGCCGTGGTGATTATGCCTCTCGGTGGCCACACCACTACAAACCAGAACCCCATGCCTTTGTGAGTCTGTGCTGGAGCCGTGTTCAATGAGACGTGAACACATTTCCATCTGATGGACTTGAAGCACAACCGTAGGCTGATTTCGGGTCTTCAAGTCTGAAGGTGGACACAACCTATGGCACCACCACGACATGGTGCCCTGGTGAAATCTGACTGGCAGGAATGATATTTTCTGTCACACACTGGTGTAATTGAGGGGTTAGCATTCTCAGCGCGTCTGATTTCACTGAGACCAAGCAGTTGGGAGGGTTGGTGCACACCGGAAGACCAGCATTCCATATATGGTAATATCCTGATACGACTGGATATCAGGTGAGAAGAGGCTGCACGCATACATCATGGTGGCTAGTGATGTTGGGGAATGCTGAAGGGCAGGATTTTTTTTTTTTTAAGTAGAACGTTTATCAGAATGCAAATCCACAGATATGCAGATATGGAACCAGTCCTGTGGTTGTACTGCTTAAACTACAAATTATTGCTAGAACACAAACAAAAGGGGTGTTTCGGGAACAATGTGAAATCTTGACACTGGTCATTGACCACGGTCCTCTCTTAGAACCAATTAGACAGCTGAACAGATTCCCATGTGGTCTGAATTTACGATCAAGACCCTGAGGAAAAACTGCGGACTGGCAGTGAAACCCATGGATTACAGCCACCGGTACACACAGATCTGATCGAGTTACCGTCCAATGAGTGACATTTTAGCTGAAAAGCAGCATGATGCCGGCACCTGTCCATCAGAGATGGACTTCTCTCTAGTCAGAGGTGCTACTCAGAGCTTGTTTAAAGAGCCGGGTTTTGGATCCACGTGGATTTGCGGTTCTGAAACCATCCACTTACCTTCTTACAGAAGATAAAAAAAGAAAGAAAAAAAAAGAAAAGAAAGCAATGATGGCAACATGGCAGTAGTAGTTATTACCAACCATGAGTATTAAAGAAAAGGAAATATCCAGGTGTTTCCTACCCGAGTGGTGGCCTTTTATAAGTACTGCTTTCCAAATAAATATGAAACAAATGTATAAATAAATAAACCTCTATTATTAGGATTATAATTATTATTTCATTGACGTCAGTGAACTGAGGACAATCCTGCTGGATATACGTGTATAAGTAAATGAAATACAAGACAGGTCACGCACATGTTTTATTGAACCGGATGCCGGAGAAGACTTGAAATGTTCTCCTCTTTTCCACAAGCACCTGGTTAAAGGATAAGGCTTGGTCTTCTCCTTTAGGCCCAGGACCTTCGAGCAGGTCACACCATAGTCCTGCTTCGTCTCTGCCAAAACTTTCTGGCTGAAATGGGTGTTCAGAATGATGGGATGGGGCTCGCCGTCAACAGTCAGGCTTTGCCTAAAGCAGGAACAAGATAAGTGTTTAAGACAGACTGTGAACCTCAGACTGACGCTACTGTGCCGAAATATGCGTTTAAATTATGGGATATAGATACAGTGGTGGGTTTAAATATAAAAAAAAAAACTTAAGTCATATATTATAGTTCTCCCTGTGCTCAAAACAGGTGATGTCACTAATTAGTTCTCATCTGGGTGAAGAGTTGTACTAATCAGTGAGTCAGCTGGTTTAGTTAATAGATGGAACAAATATGTGGTACGGCTTATAATTTTTTTCTAAGTCCTCTTATCAACAGCTAAAATTCAGGAATTTTCAAGTGAATTGTGAACTATATATATATATATGGGCCTGCAGAATGAGGGCAAACTGCCCCGCCCCATCAAGTGTGCTCAACCACATTAATTCATTTTACATTTTTTTACTAGTCTTTGCATTAAATAAATATCCGTTTCACACACACACACACACACACACACACACACACACACACACACACACACACACACACACTTACAGTATATATACACACACACCTCAATGAATGTGAATTTTAGCAAACAGTTGCTTAATTTCAGTAATTCAGTTCAAAAAGGGAAACTTGTAGTACATAGATTTAATAAACACAGACTGATATATTTCAAGTGTTTATTTCTTTTAACTTTGGTGAGAGAACATTAAAAGGCTCAGGAAACCTTTGTTGGTGTTTTTTGTTAATTAGCTTGTGATTAGAGTGTGACAGCATGAGCCTCCAATGTTGAACTTTAAAAAAAAAAATTCAACAATATTTACATTTTCTGAGATAAATAGATAAATGAGAAATTTGGGGTTTTGATCAGCTGTAAGCCATAATCATCTAAATTAAAAGAAATAAACACATGAAATATATCAGTCTGTGTGTAATGAGTATATATAATACAGTGATCCCTCGCCACTTCGCGGTTCACTTATCGCGGATTCGCTATTTCGCGGATTTTCATAATGCATTTTTATTTTTATTTTTTGGTGCATTGTGTTCTGCATTCTGATTCGCTAAAAACTCACTCCCGCTTCTTGTATCAAAACATGCTACGAATTGTGTTATCATTTTGTCGTCTCGTGCAGTTATGTGTACGTACATAAAACAGCTTTATGTGCAACCATGGTGCGAATGGCCACTGAACTTAAGCGAGTAGCTGAGGAATGGGACCCTTTGATGAGCCGTTCATTACAGTTCTCCAACGTAATCGATGGTGGCATGTCGGTGTACAAGGATCTTTTTGCAAAGAAGAAAAAAGAGCGACAACAGCTGCCTATCACTATGTTCTTCTCTCGAACAAACACACCTGCACCGCGGGCTTCAGAAGAAGAGAACACTGCAGAGCGCAGTCAGGATGCAGCGGCCCAGTCTGAAGAGCAGTGAAACGGCCTACACGTGAGTCACTGTATTTGTATACATGTAATAGTTGCTAATTGTAAAAAAAAAATAAAGTTTTCTATTTCGCGGATTTCACTTATCGCGGGTCATTTTCGGAACGTAACCCCCGCGATAAACGAGGGATTACTGTATACGATTTTCACTTTTTAAATTGAATTACTGAATTAAATGAACTTAATAAATCAACTTTTTAATGATATTCTAATTTTCATGCACCTGTATACACAATTTATATCTACACTTTTTTTAAAACAAAAAACCTTTTTTATTTTTGTAACATACATATATACATACACACAGTTTATCACCATACTGTATACACTGTGATGCATGTTATGTATCGGAAAAATGCTCGAACTTGTGAAACTCAGAATATCCTGTAGTGTTCAGAGATCTGCGCTGATTTAGGCTCTGTGTGGGGAAACAGCAGACACCACACACAGATAAAGACTCACTATCGAGATCACTAACTCATCGAGATGTCTTTTTTCACTCTGGGTTAAATAATACAATAAAACCTATGCACTAAAAATCTGATTCTGGGCTCGGGTGCAGTAACTGTAAGAAGCAAACCAGAGCGAGCTAAATGTACAAATGGTATAGAATCTGCATTCTATACATTTCTTGTGTGACTGATTCACCTCAAGTCCACCTATAAAAAAAAAACTATTTTGTACATATCGACTCGAGCTACCTCTTGTTTCCTGCCTGCACAAGCTGAGACCTGCGCTGTCCTCCCTGCGTGACGCACTAGGCCAGATAATCACATGGGTACGTCATTACTCGAGCAGGTCCTGGGACCGAGCTGAGCGGTTTGTGATATTTTTTTTGTGTGTGTTTTTTTTTCTCTTCCCTTCGGTCTCTGTGAACTGAACGAACAGCGAGCTGAACAGGGAAGCTGGACGTCAGCCAGGCGAAGGCAAGTTTACATAGGAGAGGTGGAACCGCTCGGCCGCTCAGCGCAAACACTCGGGCCGAGACAGCGGGGTTTGAGGCGGCGCAAAGTCCGCTCTCGTATCAGTTTATATTAGCCGAACTGATTCCAAACACCATGGATTAGTCATAATCACAAACGAAGGAGAACAGGAGCGGGTGTGGAAAAAATAAAAGAAGAAGATAAAGTTTCATCTGCAGACATACTGTAGAAAAATAAATGTGTGTATATCTGTATTATACAAAACGTACATATATACAGTATATGTATGTATATAAATATGTAGTAAGTATACACACACAGTGTATAAAGTACATGTGTACAACATACAAACTATATAGGTGTGTGTGTGTAAATATATGCATTTGTATATATACATGCGCGCACACACACACACAAAGTATACAAAACATATTGGTGTGTGTATATATAAATGTGTGTGTATAGAGAGAGAGTCAGCCAAAAAAAAAAGGTATACACACACTTCAGGACAAGAAAAACTTGTATAAATATTTTTATACTAAATTCATTACAACACGTTATTTATTGTGTGTGTGTGTGTGTGTGTGTGTGTGTATGTGTATATATATATATATATATATATATATATATATATATATATATATACAGTGGTGTGAAAAACTATTTGCCCCCTTCCTGATTTCTTATTCTTTTGCATGTTTGTCACACAAAATGTTTCTGATCATCAAACACATTTAACTATTAGTCAAAGATAACACAAGTAAACACAAAATGCAGTTTTTAAATGAGGGGTTTTATTATTTAGGGAGAAAAAAAATCCAAACCTACATGGCCCTGTGTGAAAAAGTAATTGCCCCCTGAACCTAATAACTGGTTCGGCCACCCTTAGAAGGCATTAACTGCAATCAAGCGTTTGCGATAACTTGCAACGAGTCTTTTACAGCGCTCTGGAGGAATTTTGGCCCACTCATCTTTGCAGAATTGTTGTAATTCAGCTTTATTTGAGGGTTTTCTAGAATGAACCGCCTTTTTAAGGTCATGCCACAACATCTCAATAGGATTCAGGTCAGGACTTTGACTAGGCCACTCCAAAGTCTTCATTTTGTTTTTCTTCAGCCATTCAGAGGTGGATTTGCTGGTGTGTTTTGGGTCATTGTCCTGCTGCAGCACCCAAGATCGCTTCAGCTTCAGTTGACAAACAGATGGCCGGACATTCTCCTTCAGGATTTTTTGCTAGACAGTAGAATTCATGGTTCCATCTATCACAGCAAGCCTTCCAGGTCCTGAAGCAGCAAAACAACCCCAGACCATCACACTACCACCACCATATTTTACTGTTGGTATGATGTTCTTTTTCTGAAATGCTGTGTTACTTTTACGCCAGATGTAACGGGACACGCACCTTCCAAAAAGTTCAACTTTTGTCTCGTCGGTCCACAAGGTATTTTCCCAAAAGTCTTGGCAATCATTGAGATGTTTTTTAGCAAAATTGAGACGAGCCTTAATGTTCTTTTTGCTTAAAAGTGGTTTGCGCCTTGGAAATCTGCCATGCATGCCGTTTTTGCCCAGTCTCTTTCTTATGGTGGAGTCGTGAACACTGACCTTAATTGAGGCAAGTGAGGCCTGCAGTTCTTTAGATGTTGTCCTGGGGTCTTTTGTGGCCTCTCGGATGAGTTTTCTCTGTGCTCTTGGGGTAATTTTGGTCGCGGGCCACTCCTGGGAAGGTTCACCACTGTTCCATGTTTTTGCCATTTGTGGATAATGGCTCTCACTGTGGTTCACTGGAGTCCCAAAGCTTTAGAAATGGCTTTATAACCTTTACCAGACTGATAGATCTCAATTACTTTTGTTCTCATTTGTTCCTAAATTTCTTTGGATCTTGGCATGATCTCTAGCTTTTGAGGAGCTTTTGGTCTACTTCTCTGTGTCAGGTAGCTCCTATTTAAGTGATTTCTTGATTGAAACAGGTGTGGCAGTAATCAGGCCTGGGGGTGACTACAGAAATTGAACTCAGGTGTGATAAACCACAGTTAAGTAATTTTTTAACAAGGGGGGCAATCACTTTTTCACACAGGGCCATGTAGATTTGGAGTTTTTTTTCTCCCTTAATAACGTAAACCTTCATTTAAAAACTGCATTTTGTGTTCAATTATGTTATCTTTGACTAATAGTTAACGGTTTTTGATGAGCAGAAACATTTAAGTGTGACAAACATGCAAAAGAATAAGAAATCAGGAAGGGGGCAAATAGTTTTTCACACCACTGTATATATATATATATATATATATATATATATATATATATATATGATATTATTAATAATTTATTAGAAAATAATAGTTCCTGAAGTGTATATACATTTCTTTGTCTGCCTCTCTCTCTCTCTCCCTATATATCTATTCTGGATTTTTCTAAACAAAAAAAGATTTGTGGTTACACTATTTTACCAGATGTAACACTAATTAAACAGAGAGCGCTGATTGCTCTACATGTGAAGGTGTGGCCGTGTGCTCAAACTCACCACTTCCGCCCACTTCACGTGTGTGTGTGTTAAGGAGTGGCATGCTTTAGTCACTTAGGCCGCACAAAGTGTACTAGAACAGCGTTGGCACAGGGACAGCGTGCTCGTGCGAGTGATTGGGAACAGAAGCCCCACCACCACGTCAGATTTGAGTTATGAGACTAATTACTCTGCAATCAAGTCTGTACACAGGACACTCACATACGATCTGATCAGCACGATTAGCAGACCTGACAGTCCTGAAGACTAGCGGTGATCTGCAGGGCGCGTCGGAGCAAGTCCATGCTGTTGCCCTGCTGCTGAAAGGTGTGTGTGTGAGAGAGAGGAGATGAGATAAAAAAAAAAAAGTTGACTATTGGAGGGGAGAACGTTCTGCTCTGCTTTGTGTCAGTGCAGCGGTCTGGAACGAACTCAAAAATCCTTTTTTTTCTTTAGGTGTTATATAAACCGAGAGTGAACGAGCTAGTCAACATCTGTGCAGCTGTTAAACTGTTACTCAGTGGAAGCCCCGCCCACTTCCCTGTTTCACATGGGTTTGACGTAATGCGATGTCACAGCGCCGTCACTTTCCATCAGGGAGAGAGAAAAAAAAAGTTTGTGAATTTGGGAATTACAAGTGAAATTATTCGACTTCGCTAACATTATATTATATGATTATATATATATATATAGTAAAACATTTGAACAGTAATCGCTTGTGTAAAGGTCTCGACACTTGAGAACGTGTTCATTCTTACTTTTCTAGAAAATTCAAGGATTGTTCTGGTTCAATGACATTTGGAAAGGGGCGGAGCGTCCAAGGTGTAAGTTCCATTCATTCCAGACTCAAACGGCTGAGCTGTGCATTATTTTTTTTATTCATTTTTGTTCTAAATATTATGATTAAACGCGTGGTTCTGAATTTCTGAGGTCAAAGGCCACGTCAAACTGCTGGACTTTCCTCTCGACTCGATGGTCCAATAACACAATGTTCTGCACATGGTTGTAATTTACTTTCCTGACATCAGCAAGAGAGAGAGAGATCCGCTCCATTTTTTTTTACACACACATACAAACAAAAAACAAAAAAAAAAAAAAGAAAGAAGGAAAGCGAGAGCAAACGACCAAGGAAAGGAAATAGGAGAAAAAGGATCCAGCTGTGTTTTTCCCTTTGGCTTGCTGGAAATGAGCGAAGAGCTGCCAGGAAGAGGAATGCAGGCCGTTCCCTAGAGCAGGACGATGACGTGGTGTGTGGGAGAGGGAGAGAGAGGGGGAGAGAGAGAGGGAGAGAGCGCAAAAAAACAAAAAGTGGATCCAGTTTGAGCCGAGTATGCACTCCCCCGCAGCTGGATCTGCGCTCGGCCTTTCCCGCTTCTCCTCGTCCCGGAAAAAAAAGATCTTATCAGTTTCTGTACAAGCTACACAGAGATATATCTGCAAAAAATAAAAATAAATAAATAAATCACCAGGACGTGAGGGTCAGACGTGACACGACTCACCTGCTGAGAGTCACACTGATTTCAAGTTTAAAAGCTTTTTTCTGGTGTTTAAGCCTCAGCGCTCAGTCAACTCTGATTCATGGGTTTTTGTTCACATTCCTTTGAGATATATATATATATATATATATATATATATATATATATATATATATTTTTTTTTTTTTTTTGCCAAAAAAAAAAAAAAAAAGTTAAAAAGGTTAACGGCGAGGGCACGGCGGCGATAAGTCCATACATTCCGATAAATTTTCATTGAACATCTTTATGTATCTTTTTTTCCTAAGCGTCGTCTTTTTCAAACTCTTGGCAGATGATTTGAAGAGTCTTTAAAAATTGATTAAACTTAAATAAAAGTAAATGCATTATTTACCTTTACGAGAATGCGTCAAGAATGATCCGCACTCTGGCTTTTGAATTTATATTAATAAACTTTTAGAAAATAAAATAATAATAATAATAATAACAATAATAATACAGTGCGGTAAAAAAGTAATTCCTTTTTTTTTGTTACATATTTGTCATCCTTACATCATCATGAAACTAATAAACAAATATTACACAAAGATAACCTGAGTAAATACAAAATGCAGCTATAAATGATGATTACATTTATTAAGGGGGGGAAAAAAGCTGTTCAAACCTGCCTGGCCGGCAAACCTGCAACCACCCCCCCCCCCAAAAAAGATTTTTTTCTTTTAGAAAGCTGAGTTAAATAACACCTGCCATACCCAGGCTCTGATTACTGCCAGACCATTTGAATCAAGAAATCACTTAAATAGAATCTGTCTGACAAATTCACGGATGCTTAATGCGACACAATCTGAATAAATTGTTTCTTTTACATGACACAAATAGCCACGCCCACCTCGAGGCTAAAGTGCTGAATTGATTGGATCTGTTAAAAAAAAAAAAAAAAAAAAAATAATAATAATAATAATTGACGTATCATGGTGTATGGGGTGGTGGGTGTGTCCAGACATCAGTCCGCGACCTCAAGGTCAAGAGCACTTGGGTTATACGGCGGGACAATGATATGAAAAACACCTTCCAATGTGGCTGAATTAAAACAATCCTGAGAAGAAGAGCGGGCCAAAATTCCAAAGGGTGGCACAATCAGGTATTACAAGGGGGGGAGAAATTATTTTTGGAAACCTTTTTTCCCCTCCCTTAACAAATTAAATAATCGTTTAAAAACTGGTCATCTTCGTGTGACCACAAAATTTGTCTGATGATTTGAATCATTTAAGTGTAAATCAGGAAGGGGGGGAAATACTTTCACTGCACTGCGTCACTGTATATCATGACGCACACCGTGTCGTGCTGGGCTTTTGTTATGTCTTAGATGGAAGGAGTCTCCAGTGTTAGTACATACGTCAACTCTGTAAGAGATACCATGGTCACGTTTAGAGTTCGTACGGATGCACGTGTACACAAAGGGAGACTCTTACCACGGGGGATGGACGTGGACGGTGTCGCCGGCGCCGGGTGCCAGCTGTGCAGCCGTTTCTTTGCTGAACAGAGCGACGCACGTCTCGCTCTCGGGGTGTCTCCGGCAGAGTGCGGCTCGCACCCCGCAAACCTCCCACGTGTTCTGGACACGGAGTACTAACACGCCCGGCCTCTCCTCTGGCACACACACACACACACACAACAGCAGGGTTCAGAGGAAACATCGTTTTACAGGTTTATATTAAATAAAGCTCAGACGTTCACATCACATTGCTGATTATTTGCCCGTCTCTTCATGCCCCTGGACGCTATACGAACAAACACCCTGTAATAAAATTGTATTTAGTTTGTGTGACTAAAGATGTTTATGGCAATAAAGGTCTTCTGGTATCTTTTACCCTGACATGAAATATATGTGTATGTGTGTGTGTGTGTGTGTGTGTGTGTGTGTGTGTGTGTGTGTGTGTGTGTGCGCGTGCATGGTTGGTGAAGAGTACTCCCACGCAATAACTACCGCTACACGTTTACCTTTGAACTCTACAGGACGTCTTATCTACCATCGTTCTTCATTTTCCACCTTTTTTCTTTTTACGCCCACCCCTCACATACACGCACTCAGACTCTCAGACAGACACAAACACACAAGGCCAGGCTGGTGATGTGAGGACGCAGAAAAGAAATCGTTATACCGTGGAAAACAAAAATGAAAGAGGAGTGTATGCTTTTGGGGGTTTGTAATTTCCTGTAACCACCATCACCACCACGGGGCCAAGGCGGCAGCGCTACACACGCCAGGCTAGCACCCGGGTCTCACACTTCATCAGAAGTGCGTCTGAGAGTTACCCCGAATCCTGGAGAGGTTCAGGGGGTGCAAGAATGTTCTTAGAAGGTTTTTGATTGTACATCAAACAAAAAAAAAAATCCAGAAGGAGGAGCCATATAAATATATATATATATATATAAATATAAATAGGGGTCAGGGTTTTACTCAGCGGGGGGTGAAGCTGTCTGGAAGTTGAGTCACGGCGAGCGGATGATGACGAAAACGACGAATTATTATTATTCTCGTTAAGAGAAAAAGCGATCAGGATGAGTAGTGAAACAAAAAGCAGTCCAGTTCCCGTGACTCATCTTTCAGGCCACTTCAGGATGACGGCTTTAACAGACGGCATTCCTTTAGGGAGAGAGAAAAACAAAAAAGCCCAGATGTTGTCGTCGATGAGATTTATTGGCGATTGAGGACACGTCGTATTGAGCTGCAACGCAAATGTAGTCGACTAGCGTTAACGCTCGGCATTGGCAGTTAAAGATTGTAGAAATAGTTAAAAGGTTCAAGACAAAAAATAAGATTTTAAAAAATGCAGCACCTGACACATAACTGCTCATGACTTCCCTTATTTAATTTATGATGCAAGGTTCAGTTTTTTATAGTGTACGTCCCTTTTTTTTGGGGAGTAAGCTATGCTGTTTGTGTTTGGTGAGGATTGTAAAAGTCTATTCGTGCATTACGGTTGTTTCTGTATCTTCCGCATACTCTGTGTATACACGATAAACTATTGTGTTGATTGGCTCTGCTTAGTGATGCGTATAGCCACGCCCACCTCAAGGCAAAAGCAGGAAATTGATTGGCTCTGCTGAGTGATGCGAATAACCACGCCCAACTTGAGAGAAAGGTGCTGAATTGATTGGATCTGTTAAGTGAATCGAATAGCCAAGCCCACCTTGAGGGAAAAAAAGTGTTAAATTGGCTCTACTGAGTGACACATGTAGCCACGCCCACCTTCAGAGAAAAGCACTGAATTGATTGTCTCTTTTAAGTGACGCGAAAAGCCACGCCCACCTCGAAGGAAAAGCACTGAATTGACCGGCTCTTTAAAATGACACGTATTGCCACGCCCACATCAAGGCAAAATAGTTGAATTGATTGGCTTTTTTAAGTGAGGGGTACAACCACCCCAACCTGGAGGAAAAAAATCGTCTGGACAGGCATACAGACAGACAGGCATACAGGCATACAGACAGACAGACAGACATTTTTCTGAGAGTTTCTGGTTCTGGAACATAAATATATAATTGAAGGAGCGAGTTCTGACAGATGCACAGGCAAAACCTTTCTGCTTATTGTCTGTGTGTGTGTGTGTGTGTGTGTGTGTGTGTGTGTGTGTGTGAGTGAGTGTGTAAGTGAGTGTGTGTGTGTGTGAGTGAGAGAGAGAGAGTGTTTCCTGTACCTGCCCCAGTGGTAACTCCAGACACAGGCTGATGCCTCCAGAAGCTTATGGCTGACCTTTGTCGACACTGCAGCCTGTTCAGTCTCTCTGCGAGTCCGCCTCTGTAAACATTCACAAACTTATCGTTGCCTCCCTGTGTGTGAAACCGCTCGTCTTTTTCCGTCTCCTCTCTTATCAACATTTATTTACTGTGTGTGTAGCACCTTACAGCAACTCAAGTTGAACCAAAGTGCTTCGCGGTATTAAAATCAATGACGATAAAATGGCAATAATAAAATTATCAGACACCAAACATCATTCTAAATAAATGATCTTTGAGGAATGAGGAATTAGGACCAGACACTCCAAAAGAGTGATTGTTTGCACCTTGACAGAGGGAACACTAGTAGGTTTTGATCAGCAGAACATGAAGCATCTACTTTGTTGATAAAAACCTACTGTCTCACACAATAAGGCGGCACCAGGCCAATTAAATCGCACTTAAAACAAACTGCAAAAGATGGGAAAAAGCCCTGACACCAGAGTCGATGTGTGTGTCTGACGATCCACAAAGACGATATACAAGTTTTTTTTAAGGACGGTTTATCCAATATGAAAAACACACAAATATATAGTGAGCAAATATATAAAATATATTTTTGCCGTCCTAATGGTTAGGTCTGAACAAACAGCGTGCTTGCCAGGTCAATTGGACCTTGTCTGCTTTAAACAGCTGTAATCCGTAAAGACTGTAAAAGATAAACACGTCAATACCGCCAGAAAGAAAATCGCATTCTTAACACAAGAAGCCTTGACTCGTGGCGTTTTCATCGTCTCTGTTCTACTCCAGGAAAATCCAAGTACGCACACTGAGGCTCCTAGAGTTATTAGTCCTCATTGACATCTGTGATATCACACATCTGGTCAGATAGAGTTACAGCAAGGCCTAAACACGGTGACTTGCATAAGTATTCACTCCCTTGACGCTCAGACTGCATGATGCCGCCGCCACCGTGCTTCACTCTATTCACGTGGTTTTAATAACAGATTTAAAACCGAATACCAGATTTAATACCAAACAATTTTGGGGAACAAGTTGGGGTCAAAAGCTCTCTTTGACTGTCACCATTCCCTCAAAGAGAACGGGTGGGAATATTTTTGCAATTCACTGTATGATTTCAGCTACTGGTCAGTCAGGTTGCATTTTACAACCACTGACCAGCAAGTCCACAGTTTGGCCTAGTCAAACTCTGGACTTAAATCCAATTCAGATCCTTAAACGAGCCATTCCTGCTGGAAAAGCCTCCACATGTGGCTGAATGAAAATAATTCTGAAAAGAAGAGCGGGCCAAAACTTCTCCACTTGACCTCATTCACAGTTATGAGAGAGTTATCATAAAAGCTTGATTGCACTTGCTGCCGGCAAAACTTTCACAACCAGCTATTAGGTTTAAGGGGCCAATTACTTTTCCCCACACAGGACCATGTAGGTTTGGGTAATCCTTGTGTAATATTAAAATTATATGAAAAACAAACAAGCAAACAAAACAGGACTGTCACACTTGAAGGAACATCGCGGTCAACCTTTCAAATTTGCGCTTCTTTTTCCCGGAGTCCTCGGGTGTCTTTGTGTGCTTGTCTGTTCGTCTCGGAGGCGTCTGGAGCAGAGCTTGAGCCGATCGAAGCCACTCGCTGATGGACCTCTGCGGCTGCTCTGGCGGCTCCTGAGCCAGACGGTCCAGGCAGCTGGTGTCGGGATCGCCGTCGCTAGATGACGAGTAGTCCGAGATCTCAGCCGCCACCTGATGTTAGACAAGAGACATGACTGTTTACCTTTTTTCCATGTAACAGCACAATAATTCCATGATGACCGAAACCCAGTCAGTGCACACAGTGTTTAAACATCCCCAGTGATACGGCTGTGCATGTGACACGAGACGCTAATTATTATCTTTACAAAACAGCGTTTCTGCGTGATTGGTCAAAAAAAAAAAAAAAAAAAAAAGAGAGAGAAATATAATTCCACCAGAACTCTGCTACCATGTCATGTTCTGATGACTGAATTTTATTATAATTTTTTTTCAAAATGTTTGTTTACTTTTGGCCAAGCAGAGACACTGATCGAGTCCCCCATCCAGTCTGGGGCGACACCTCACACCGTTTCAATTATTATTATAATTATATATTATTAATATTCAGATCAGAAACACAGCGCTGGACATGCTAATTTTTTATTTTTATTTTTTAATATTACTAACAAAAATACTTGATAAGGTATAAGTAATCTAAAATAAAATAATCTATATAAAATGTAAGAAAATATTTTTATGTACATTAAACATCACGCTGTAGAAATATGAGAGAAAAGTGAAGTCAGTGAAACGGATTAATTATAAATGCATTAATAATAGTAGATATAGATGGTATTATAAATAATAATGGAAGTTTTTTTTTTATATAAATGTAATTAAATAGTATAGCATTACACAGAGTCACAGAAACTTCCAGATATCGTCGTATATTTATTATTACTATTGAGGATTTCTATGGTATTATAAATAATAATAGTTTTTTTTGTTGCAAATGGTATTAAATAATATAACGCTATACAAATAGTGATAAATATTTGCTTACATGGTATGAATTATCTTAAAAAAAAAAGTAAGAAAACATTTTTCTGTATATTAAACATTATGCTGTAGAAAAGTCAGAGGAAAAAAATGGTGGAAGTTATTTATAATAAAAGCATTCATAATAGTTATAAATCTTATTACATAAATAACTAATAGTTTGTTGTTATAAATGTAATTAAATATTTCCATACAGAAATTTCCATACATCGTCATGTATTTATTATTACTATTATTATTATCATCATTATTATTATTCAGGATTTACGTGTCGAATCGTAAAAGCGACAGACGCAGACACAGGAAATGTCTAATTGCACGTCCTTTATACGCGTAAATAAGTGTCGAGTTTGATGCAACCATATGTGTATGTGTGTGTGTGTCATGCTCATAGACAACACATCTGACACAGTTAAGGAACCGGTTTGTTGTGGAAAAATCTGGTGCTCTACCTGCCTCCGTGTCATGTGGAGGCACGATCAGCATTCCAGCCGGCCCCATCAGCCCACGTGTGCTTTTTTTATTCACGTCAACTCCGGCCCACGGGGCCGCGTGCCAACAAAACAGCGCACCGCACATGCTCACTTTCTCTTTATCCGCCCCCCCCTCCATCCCCCCGACCCCCACCTTCTCTGTTTCTTCTAGTCCTTCTCTCTTGGTTGATCCTAACACTACAACCTCAGTCACCGTCCCACCCACCCAACCAACAACCACCCCACAACACACACACACGCACCCCAAGCTCAAGAACACCATGTTCCTGGCTTTGAGTCAAAAATGTGCTCGGCACAAACCACGCTGAGTGGAGCTGAATGGATCCGTGTACACAGTTTATACTCTATCAAACGTTCTCTCTCTCTGTCTGTTTTTTTAACACATAGTGAGGAAGCCGTTCTGTCGTTTCTACATGTGCAGGAACAGGACGGATCGACAGCTGTATGAGGAACATAAGCCGGCGTGAGGCCAATTGTCTGAGCAGCAAGTGCCAGAGCACGGGGCCACCGGGAAAGCGCAGAAACCGAATGATTCATGTGGGCAAATGAAAGTATGTAATCATTAGCCACTAAAAACCTCATGACAAAAAAAGAAAAAAAAAAAGTCTACGTCAGGTGGTTGACCACAATCGAGTCAGGGCACAATTCATCTAAATACAGGTCGTCCCCAACTTACGAATTTCCGCAGATACGAACAGACCGCGGTTCTACTTCTGGTCACAGAAGTACAGTAGCTCACGGTTTTATTTTTTTTGTACAAAAAATAAACATTGCAGTGCACCAGATACCAATATTTACAATTTTATACAATATTTTCAGTGTGTAAGTGAACGTATATAATGTCCAGTATATTGTATTTGTGTGCGTGAGAAATTAGTCAGATTCACGGGTTTAAATGAATCAGTTCGGGAGCACAACGATAGAAAATGTCTGTCCTGTAAATCTGTCCTGATGCTGAATAATTCTAATTTCGGAAAATCCTCACAGTTCACAGTCCAAAACAGTGGAAAACAGCTCAGATGCCAGAGACAAACTGGCATCCGCGATTCCCCTCGCGATTTAAAGGCGCAGAGACAACACTGTTACATTTGACGTGAGATTAATTTCCTTAAGCCCGATTACGTTTTTTGGACACATGATGGCAGTGTGGGGGAAATGAGACAGAGATTTAGTCAAGTGGTTTGGTATTTTACATTGTATATTCGTGTCAAAGGCGTACAAGACTCAAGAACAGACTTAAGAAAAAATCAGACTTGCTCCCGGAGCGGAACTTGTTCGTATGTGGGGGACGACCTGTGAAAAGTTGGTAGACACTGAATTTTACCATAAACCATCAACTATAGGTTGATGGATACAAAGAAGATCCATAAAGAAACTGGAAGAACGCCGTGTGATGCTACAAAAGAATGAGCAGCTCGTTCTGAGTGGACAAAAAATTTAAAAATTTAAAAAATCGCCCTTATCACCTGTACTGTAGATTGCAAGGTCCTGATAAGGTCCAACAATTTTCTATTGGCTCACATATCAGAATTTATCCAGGTGAAGTTCAGTCAAGGTAGAAACCTTTAGCAAACGCACATCTTTCACGTCCAACGTATAAAGAAACTCTGTTTCTTTGATCTGACCGCAGGAAGGGGTCAAAAAGCTGAAATTCTACGGCTAAACTGTAAATACTGGCACCTCTGTAAACAAACATTTCAGATTCCCAAAACTTTAGTGGATGCAAGAATCCTCAAAATACCTTAACACACACACTAACTCACACACTCTCTCTGCCAGCTGTTGTGATTACATAACTTATTTATTTTTAAAGATTGTGTTACTACGCGCTAATGTTTGAATAGTTTAGAGCGCAGCCCCTGTAGGATTATAGAGGAACGGCAACATTCTGACGCCAGTCAATTGCAAACATGCATAAATAAATTATAATACATACATTTTTTTTTTTAATTTACATGAAGAATTACATGAAGAGCCACACAAAAGCACCGAATGGATTTTCCACGTCTGTAGTAACAATTGCCTTAAATAAGATTTAATCAGATGATTAATGATTACCCTCAGGTGTGGACTACGACTGGAGGAATCACTGGACCAAGAAAAAAAAAAGAAAAAAAAGTGAGCACTCCCATATAAATTTGTAAACTCTTAGGCAAGGCGAGGTGCACTGACTGTCAGTTCAGGGGCTTCTGGTGATGCTCACGGTGAGGTCTTATGCTTGTGCTTTTGTATTCCGCCACCTCAGTGTTTTATGTTTTGGAAATTACTTTCTGCCCACAGAAAGTTGTACAGAGTGGTAGACTCCGGATATTTTTTTTGCCTTTGGCACCACTTGGGGCACTGGCGGCTTGGTGTTCGGCTTCACGTCTGCCCTGAGAGAAGCTGAGGTCTGAGTACCAGTCGGTGCCCTGCGATCATTCAGCCACTGGGGTGAGATGAGAGTGGGAGGGCTGCATAAGGACCAGGGCACTTCTGTTCCAAAAAAAATAACAAAAAAAAATGTGTGAATGTGATAATGATGATCCACTGTGGTGACCCCTAATGGAGAGCAGCTGAAAGCGCAACTTTTATAATTACTTGTTATTTTTCATTTAACTTGGTCTCATTTGCAGCATCAGATCACTTGCACTTGTGATCGAATCGCGCCGTGACATTCTCCGGTTTGGGAACATTGTGTGATATCCTGAACATTTTTCTGATCATGTAGCCGAGTATGAAGTGATGCTCCTGATGTGTACATGCACGAGTTTCCGCATCACGATGCTGTCGGATGATTGCATAATGGTGTACAGAATTGTACAAACAGTAAGCCTATGACATCGTCTAACCTGATACACCTTATTTGAATATAACAGATGAAATAATGAATACTACAGCTCAGATATCTGGATATGCAAATGGCCACACCCGACACCTCCAGGTGAATAGGTCTGGAGGCGAAACAAGACGCTCCAGCACGTCTCGTTAACAATCCTGACTTCGGGTTGCGGTCCCTGTGGAGTTTTACATAGCTTCTGCACGAGGTTCCTCTGGGGTTCTCCGGTTTCATCCCATCTCCCAACGTGCCAGTAAATGGGTCGGCTATGCTAAATACAGAGCACCTAGATACAGTGTGGACGTATTCAGAGTGTATTCCTGACTCAGACCCCGCGTTCCTGGGACCAGAACGATGAAGCGCTTAATAAAGATGAAGGAATGAAGGAAGGAAGATCATTCAAACTTACTCTTCACGTTCTGATACCCCAAAAACAACAAGCCAAAATATAAAGTTAGTACAAAACACCACAGCACAGTATTAAAATAAAGTTAATACAGAAAGTATTACAGTATAAAATACTAATAAGAACATATAGCAAAAAATTAAATAAAAATTATAATAAAAAACTTATAATAAAAATAAATAAAATTAATTAATTAACAAAAAGAATAAAAAATGTAAATACAAAAATACAAAACATGTATATGATAATAGTCATAATAATAATAATAATAATAAAATTGGAAAAAAAATATTGTTACTATAAAAATATAAAATGTTTAATATAAATATATTTAGTTATTAATAACGTAAAGATAAATAAGATAATAGAACTAAAATCAAATGAATCATTAGATATTTAATCATAGAACATTAAATGCTATATTTTATTAATCAAAAAGCTGATAAAAATTATTAACAAATGAGTATTAAAAAAAGAAACCTTTGGAACAATTTTTAAAAGATTTTAAAATGATCTAAAATCATGGAAACAATCACGGAGCACAAAATAAGTTTGTGAAACCCGTTCTGTTTTTTTTTTTTTTTAAGCGGGGTCCCATTTCTCCCCACCGCACTCCCAGTGTTCCCAGGACAGACACAGGATCCAGAGATAAAACGCTGGATATGAAGCGCTCACTCAAGAATGAATAAATAAATAAATGAATGAATGAATGCATGAATGAATGAATGTTCTCAAGGGACCACACCGCCCCCTAGTGTCTGAGAAGGCGAGTCGTTTTTATGTGTCTGGTGTGACAGCTCATGTTATTTGGAATGCTGTTAAATATTTTCGTTGAAATGGAAACCAGAAGGAATAAAAAAAAAAAAAAAAACACAACACTTAATACCAGATGTGCTTGTGTTTATTTCTTTTCTTTCTGCAATGTCAGGAGAAATCTGATTCATTTGTGTAACATAGTTTTTTATTTTTACGTCAGAGAAATTTAGGTCAGAGACCCCCCCCCCCACACACACCCCAAAAAATTTTTTTGGTTTGTCTCTCATTATCTGGTGTCACAAATTGACGACTCAGAGGTTAAAAACCTCCAGGTTATTGATAATCCGCTCCGGGGGCGGGGTCTCGCTGCTGACCCTCTGCATGTCACAACAAGCCGGAACAGAAGAAGAAAAGAATTTTACTGTTCTGTAATCTACACGTCAAAAGAAAGCTCTTTCTTCCTTTTTTTAAAGAACAAGATACCACATCACCATCTCAGAATGGTTCATTCCCGTAAACAATGCGCATCACATCATCGATACAAAAGTTTACGAACAAACTATGAAGCATGCTGAGGTCTGCTTCAATAAAACTGAAGAGAAAAAAATTATTCCATTTCAGTCTCGACAGAAATCAGTTACATTTGAAAAGAATTAAAACATTTAAGGAATTAAAACTGTACAGAACGTTAACCTTTAACCAGGTGCTTGTAATCAGAGTTAAGATACGACGATACAAGTGATATATTCGCGCTAAAAATATGTTTTTGCTATAACACGAAACAGTAGTGTTTCGTCCATACTTTTACTCACCGCACAAATGTGGTCCTTTGAAGTAGAAACATCCTCGTGCTCACTTTCCGAATCGATGCTGGGAAGCTCGTCTGCGTCTATAAACAACACAACAACGTCACAGCTGAGGAATTGTACTCGACAACTAAAAAACAATGACTGATATAAAGAGTGAACACTGGAGCGGACACTGGACACCTTGTCAACAATGTGAACATACAGTGCCGTGAAAAAGTATTCGTCCCTTCTTGATTTATTTTTTTTTTTGAATATTTGTCACACTTTAATGATTGAGATCATCAAAATAATTTTAACATTATGCAAAAATAACCTGAGTAGATACAAGATACAACTCTCCAGTGTGGATGAATTAAAACAATTCTGAAAGAAGAGCGGGCCAAAATTCCTCCACAGTGACGTGAAAGACTCATTGCCAGGCAATGGTGGGACACGTAGATTTAGGGGACAATTACTTTTTCCTCATAGGGCCAAGTCAGGTTTAGAGAGCATTTTTCTACTAATTTAATGAAATTGTCATTCAAAAAACTGTATATTTTACTTATTATATTCTTGTCTAATATAAAAAAAATTTTACGATATCAATCAAGTCTGACATATGTGCCAAAAAAAAAAAATAATTAGGAAGGAGGCAAATACTTTTCACAGCACCGTATATAGACATATCTTCCTTAAAAAAATATGTACTTAAATGAAATAAATACTTAATTGACGAACTCTTCGTAAATTCCCGCCTACGCGTACGTTACCCGTAATAGACTGTAATAGTCTAAAATAAACGCACAGGACCGTATTGAGATTTCAATTGTCATGTTATTAATTGTGCAGCACTATTAAAATTTAACTATTTTAATCACTGAAAATCTGAGCTGTCAGAGACTCAAGATGGTGTTGGGTTCCTGTGTGTTGAGTATCATGACTCTGTGATTAGTGTGAGGGAGAAAATAAACCATGGGTGAGAGCCCCCTGCTGGCCAAACAGGGAAAACCTCCACAGACTATTACACTAATACATAGACAAACTGAACTTGACACATTCTTAAACCCCTGAGTTAATTAAATACAAGATTGAGAAATATTTATTTACATAGGGTACTGTTCAAAAGTCTTGACCCCCTCCCCCGTTCATTATTTTTTGCTTCCAAAGTGCCAAACTTTCAGGTATTTTTAATGTAATCTTGAGAAATACAGGCTTCCTATTTTTCAGAGGAATGTTTGTTTGTTAATCCATACAGTGACGTACAAATAATTCTAGCATAAACAAAAAAACAAACAAACAAAAAAATAGATCCAATTTAAATGCTGAGCGGTTGGAACAGACAAGAGGGGAAATTAGGTTGTTTCTGAAGTTGCGTAAACAACACATTTTTTAATTGTATCTTTAGGCTCTTTGAAGGCTGTCATAGTAACACATTTCCTGTTTCTTTAATTGAATCTACATCATTTAATATGTAGAAATAGGGGACGGGGGAGGTCAAGACTTTTGCACAGGAACGAATAATAAAAATATCGACACACATGAGTCGAGAGATATATTTTGCCTTCACCTGCTCCTGCGCTTAGGAAGCGGCTGTATCTGCTGAGCGTCACGCTGGATCTCCGAGTGGCCTTTGAGGCGGCAAGAGGAAGCCGGAGCGGTCGCTCATCATCAGCGTCCTCGTCCTCGCTCGACGTCCAGGCGATGTGGACAGGGTCCTCTACTCCTGAGTCAACACAGACACAGGAAAGTAAAAGTAAAAACTCTATTGAAAATTAAATCCAAACAGCACTCTATGACATTTTGATAAAATCAGCAACCATCTCTTTTAGACGCTTCTCTTGACATGATCAAGTGAATTCTTTAAGAAGTGTGCGAAAGCGTGACCGTATTCACCAGATGGTGACGTCTGCGCCAGCTGCCGCAGCACAAGGCTCGTCCGTCTTGTAGCATTGTGTTTCTAAAAACAACAACAACAAGAGGCATTCTTAGTCATTTCAGAAAGATGAGAGATGTAGTAAAGAGTAAAAAACTGTGCGTGGACACGCCTCGCCCCACACCTTGGTCACAGGCACGTCCAGGAAGCTGTCCCCGCACCTCTCCCACGACGACTTGGCGGTTTGCGGCATCTCACAGGTTCCCCTTCTGACCCACGTGTCCTTGACGTCCGGTGGAAACGAAACGCCCCTCGTGCTCCTTTTGCGCTTTGGAGAATTTTAACAAGCTTGGTCAGTTTAATCGCATCGGACTGACTGAAGGAAAAGACAGTGACGCAAGGCACTCTCTTTCACCAGCACTGAAGTTAGTTCTGACAGTTAGTTCTGTCAGTTATAGAAGGATATGTGTTGGAGCAAAATAACTGGTTAAGTAAATAAACAAATCATAATCTGTTGATGATAACTGGTGTTTGTGGAACTGTTGTATAAAAGCAATATCACACTCCAGGCTAGGGGTGGGCGATATACCAAAATCTTATATCACGGTTAGGGTTGTTCCGATTCTGATACTGGTATCGGAAATGCTGCCGATACCACAAAAAAAACTGGCATCGGAATCGGCGAGTACTTGAGTCCACGTACCGATCCGATACCATTTTCCTAAACATAACCTATTTATGCCCGCTAGCTTTGCTAGCTTAGCTTACTTACAGAGTGTCACGGCATGCGCCTGTGATGGGTGTGTGTCCAAATTGATATCGCTCCTCGCTCACTAGTTAGGCGGCCCCTCCCCTTTAGGTATGTGAAGTAGCAGGGCCGCAGAATCAGGCAACGGCCCATGAGCTATCGCCGCTAATGATCCTGGCGCTATAAAACACATCGGGGAGTATAGCTCGGGGTCTGACTGTTGGGAAGCTGGACTTTGCGACGCGATGGATTTTATGAGAGACAGTGGCACAAGAGCGGGGCGATGTGATGCGCCCCAGAGACTTTAAAAAGGGGGGCGCCTTTGATCTCCGCGAGAGGAGCGCGTGAACGAGCTGCGCGAGCTCCCGCGGCACCTTCACTTCCGCGTCGAGCCCGCTTTCGCATCCCTCCGGCAGAAGTGGGATATATACACTGTACAGATACACACCCAGGTATCGGATCGGTACTCGGTATCGGCCGATACCCTGAGCCCAAGTATCGGAATCGGTATCGGGAGGGGAAAAATGGTATCGGAACATCTCTAATCACGGTAGAAGCAATTTTCTACCTCGATAACGATATATATCACAATATAGCAATTTGTATCTGAAAATGCATAAATAAAAATTCAAACACAAAGAAATGTGAAATTATGTTTTACATAATGTAATTTTATTATAAATACATTTATAAACTGTGAATTGCTGCACTGTAAAAAAATTCTTGCTACTCCAACTAAAAAATTTCTAGTGACCTGTTGCACCTAAAATTTTTAGTTGGCTCAATTTAAGTTGTGTAAACTATTTTGTTTTTGCTGTGCTGATTTCCTCTAAATGTACACACAAATTGAAATAAAACATTCTGTCAACTAAATGTTCTATGCTGAATAAACATGCCTAGTTAGGCCAACAAGCAGTCTCAAATTGAAATATAATGTGTCAATTAAATGTTCCAAGTTGACTGAAAGGTACATTTTGAATTGGAAATTATGCTTGCATAATTATAAAATTAACATCTTAAAGTTTACTTGAGTAGGTTATTCACTGTGGCCACATTTCAAATAACATGACACATTCTTCTAAATTTGAATATTTTTTTAATGTAAACTTTAAACACCTGTTAAAGACTATCAACATTGATTAAGTGCAATCCAGCTACTCTTTCAACAAATAAACAAATGCTGCATTGTTATAATAAAATATGCAAATAACATTCCAAAATGCAAGAATGAAACTGTGCCCTTAACATTCATGTTACAAAGCTTACTAATATCACACTCAGTCAAAACAGTATACTGGATAAATAGACTTCTGCTTTGAGGAACAAAACATACTGCTATTTCTCAGTAAAAACGTGCAGTGGCTTATTTGAAAATAAAATATTTGCTTTAACTCAGAAATGGTTTAAGATATAAAAAAAAATAAATGTTGTGAAATAATTTTGCCAAGCTCCAAGATTGTTTGCAGATGCAGTAAGCACTGTTTCCCAGATATTCTCCCTAATACCTGAAATACAAAAAGAAAAATATATGAATAACTAATTAAGTTACCGTTTGTAGTTCAAAACCATAAAACAACCGTAGTGAAATGTGCCAATAATTAAAAAATCCTAGACAAAAAATGTCCGTTTAGTCATTATAACCGTTTTCAGACACTATAAGGTTAATGAATGATGAAGGAGTGAGAACATTAAGCTCCCTCAGTGGTGCACTTTACACAAAATAGCCTTTGAAATTATCAGTCATTAAAATGATTAAAATGTATGTAACGTAAGTAAACTTTAGCGGTTTCATAGATTAACATTAATGTCAATGTACATACCATCTGAAAAAAAAATGCATTAGGAGCTGAAACGAGTGCATTGCCAGATAACTACTGTAACACTCCAAATTATATACATAAACACTCGAAAATATAATGTTCTAAAGCTTGCTGCTGGATAATATATATGTTATAAAGCTAAAATTGCTGATTACTTTGCAGGACAGTTAGTTTCCATGAAGTACTCACCGGAAGAAATAGCGGGAAGTTCGAAAATTCTGGAAGAACGCTTTTGCGCATGCGCAGAGGTCCCTCTTGTTCGTCCAACATAAAATTGTTTGTGTGCAGTTAAATGTTTCATGAACACAGTTATACTCGTTGCCTTGATGAAACTTTCGTAGTTGAGTAATGAAATTTATACAATCATTGAGAAAGCATATTTTTCTTTTTTGACACCAGCATTATATTAGCCCAACATATATTTCTTTTTTCCAACAACTATTTTCAGTATTAATTTTTTACAGTGTGAGGTTTGCCGCATTTTTTTACGTTGGCCATATTCGTTTGGATTTCAGATGATAGATATCTGTAAGGTTTGACGTGTTTCCACCACTTGTTAAAACAGTTCACTTGCGTACCTTGCAAATCACGTTCATCTCATTCGTATCACTTTTTTTATACCCAAACCAATTCCACACCACAGACGATGCACCTCTTTTCATTACAATCCCCTCGTTTTCGGTTTTGTCACATGTAAGCAAACTCACTGCTGCTACACCGTCTTCTTCCATTGTCGAAGTGTGTGTGAAGCCAAACACATTAAAAGTGGGACGAAACCGTGGCACCCGATTGAACCAAATATCTGCGCGGCCCAGTGGACAGCACAGCGTCTGGATATTTGGTCTGCCCATGCCGGCTCAATCGGGTGAAATGGTTTCGTCCCACTTTAGATGTGTTTGGCTTCCCATAGAAGTGAATGTGTATCGCGTGGTTACGTAACGTGCAATGTCACGTGATCTCAACCGCGATTAAGATGATAGACCAAACTCTCTATCGGTTGACAAATTTCTACCGGTTAACCGTGTATACCGGTATATCGTCCACCCCTACTCCAGGCCATGCTGTTGTACTGAATATCAGCACAACAGCACTCCCTCTCATTATACCACACTGCTGTAGAATCTTGGATTCTGATTTCTCAGATGATTCGTTTCCTATAATACGCCCCTTATAATGTGTTTGTTTCTATAGTAATGAGAGAGAGAGAGAGAGAGAGAGAGAGAGAGAAAATTATTTATTAATAGGTGGGAGCAAGATAATTCCCGTTCTTTATTTACGTCCTTACTTATCTCATTCCACTCTCGTTATTAAACCATGACCATGCCGTTATCATCTTGTTCCAACAACTTTACTATCTTATTTCCTCACATTACTAACTAGCTACAACTTCACTCTCATTCCATTCATGTTTCCAAGAAGTGTCCGAATTCAAATTCTCTCATTCTGACAACTGTAGTATCTGGTTCCCTCAGGTTACTAAGCAATGGGCACAAATTTTTTATCTTGTTATTTATCTCATTATTATGACTTACTTATTTAATTTCCTTGCATACAGTAAGTGGTAGCTGTGAGCCAATTATCTTATTCTCACACCTTGGTTATCTCACACATTAATAAGCAGCTGGCACAATTTCTTGATATTCTATCAAAACTTAGTTATCTCATTTCTGCAAATTTATCATCTCATTATTTCATGTTATAAAAGTAAGGTACACTATTTAGTTCTCTTGGTTATTATCTCATTCTCAGGACTTAAACATCTCGCTCATTTACATTATTGTGTCACTGAAATGACCAGGGCCCGGTTTCTCGATAACGCACACTATTCGCGCGCTAAGAAGACTCTTAAGATATATCTTACGTTAAGTGATAACTTTTCTAAGTGTATTTCTCGAACTGTCTCTTAGGAGTCTTCTTAAGTCGCTGCCTCTTACGTCCGACGTTACGCGGCGCTGTCTACAGTGAAGGTCCTGAATTAGCGGACATCGGTGGCTCTGGAATCGATTTTTGACTCCTTTTGCATGACAGTGTTAAGAAAGACGGCACTTTCTATGCAAATTAAACATTGCACTAAATTCTTTTAATAGCGTTTATTTCGACATGTGTTAACTTAACAATAACATGTCATAATAGACAAATATATAAATTAATATTAATTAATATAATAATATAATATATAATATTTTCATGTAACATGGGCCGTGAAACGAACCGGGTTTACAATCATAGTTGATGGACAAACAGCTGATACACTCTTCACCAGCTTCAGAAACAATGTGAAGTGTCAGTTGTTGGGGTTGTATAGCGCACTTATGGAATGAATACGCTGAGATGACAGGGTGGAGGTTTAATACCTCTATCTCACCTACGCGGGGCCGTAAGTGCGGTTCATTATGATTCGGCGCGAGTTTTGGTGCTGTTATTACGTTTCCATTTTACCACGCAAAAAAAATAAACATGCGGAAGCTCGCGGACCTGGCAGATCTTCGCGGACCGTCGGGCGCCGGTCACTCGAGGCGGATCACAGTGCCTAATACCCCTCTCTCACCTGTGTGGTGTCTAATACCCCTCTCTCACCTGTGTGGCCGGACTCATCTCCGTGAGCTGCCGCGATTGCCCACCACGTTCCTTTAACGTTCCGCGACGTTCTGCAAAGTCTGCAAGCTACCGCGAGGACCAGCAAAAAATTAAACGTTGAATTTTTCACGCGGAAAGATGAAAACGTAATCACAGCGCAAAAACTCGGGGTGAATCATGATCAAGCCTACGGCCACAGCGCGAGACCGTGCAGGTGAGATAGGGGTATAACACACCGCATCTCACACCGAGTCAAACCGCATAAGTGAATACTGTAGGGGTATTACACATTACAATCACCCAGAAACATGAATGGATGCAGGGTTTGAAACTCCCAAGGTTATTTTCTCATTTAACTAAATCAAATTTCATAAAAATAAAACGTGTCAAAAGAAAACCCCATAAAGTCATGGATAATGGCTAATGAGCAATGAAACATATTTTAAACAAAAAGCAGCGAGCAGCTGGACATCGGGACGGGGAGTGTACAGTAAGTACAGTAAGTACAGTAAGTACGACGCGTTGGTCTGGCACGCGCAGGTCTGAGCAGCTCAAGAAGCTCCATAATCTGTTGCCTTGAAAGGCAAAACGTTTATTTTATATATTTTTTAATAACGACCACGGGGAAAATATGAAAAGGGCTGAAGTTTTGTCTAAAGGAAAAATGTACATGACTCACACGGCTCCACGGACCACGCCGTCTTCAGTTTAACACAACACCGCGCTGTATCGCTGCCTAATTGTTCGCCAGCTGTTTAATATTAATTGTGATTGGCAATTTTAATGCATTAGTCACATTATGAAAAAGGCTAATTAAAAGTCACTCTATTAGTTCTGATATCAAATAAAATAATATTCTTAAACAGGTCTACAGTATATTCCATCATTAATACGGATTTGATAACGTGCCATAATGTGTTTACATACACCGCTGATTTATAAAGACTGCTGCTCAGTGGCGGCGACTAGCGTCTTGAGCTGAAACTACGCTAAGTATGAGTTAAGGTTGGTCCAGACCAACCTTACGAACGTCTGACTTAGCTAAGAGATACTTAGCGTAAGAACGTTTCGAGAAATGCGCCATAAAGTTAAGAGAGAGGTTAAGGTACGACTTAAGAACTACTTAGAGATAAGAAGCTTTCGAGAAACCGGGCCCAGATTGTCTCTGGCTTTACTACTCACTCACTCACTCATCGTCTATACGTATTCAGGTCTATCTTGTATTCAAGGTTGCAGGAGGCCTGGAGACTATCCCAGGAGACTTAGGGTACCCAGAGGAAACCCATAAAGCACGGGGAGAACATGCAAACTCCATGCACACACGTGCAAGGCGACAGTGCTAACCACCAATCCACCATGCAGCATGGCTTTACTACATTTCCTTAATTACCAGGCTGTCATAGAAATGAATTATCTTGTTAATTATCTCATTCTTAATAGTTAATACTCCTATACTCATTCTTAATATCTAATTTTCCATGAATTTATCTTGTTCTCTTTTATTACTAAGTCATGACCATGCCTTAATTATCTCATTTTAGAAATTCATTGTCTCATTTCTGCACACTACAAAGGCATGGCTACAATTTAACAATCATACACCCTAAAAAATGCTGGGTTAAAAACAACCCAGCATTTTTTAGTGTGTATTAATAACGTCGTTCACACTACATAATTATCTTGTTTAGCATGGCCACAACATATTTTATCTCATCCTCATGCAATATTAAAATATTTTGTTAATTATCTCATTCCTACAACTTAATTGTCTAATTTTTGAATGTAACTACTGTAAGTTGTGGCCATAGCTTAATTATCTCATTCCTTCACATTACTAAGCAATGGCTACAAATTAATAGTATTTTTAATCATCTCATTGGGAGGCCTTACTGTCTCATTCCCCCACGTTACTACACTGTGATCACAACTTAGTCATCTCAGAATCATGACATAATTATCTCTTTTTTTTTTATTCTCTCATTTCTTCACATTACAAGAGCATAGCTACAATCGCATCAATTCAATTCAATTTTATTTGTATAGCGCTTTTAACAATTATCATTGTCGCAAAGCAGCTTTACACAATCAAAATAATTATTTAAGTTTGTATCAATTATCTCATTCATACCACATAATTATCTTGTTCCCTCGTGTTACTAAGCCGTGGCCACAGCATGTTTTATCACATTCTCACACATTAAACAAGCATGAATTCATTATCTTCCCCTGTGACTCTCATTTCCTCCAGTTACAGAGGTATGGCTACAAACCGGTCGTTTTGTTAACTCTCTCAATCCCATGATTTAATTATCTCATTCTTTATCATTGTTGATCAAAAGTTGTGACCATGACCTTATTATCTCTTAACCCCAATGACTGAATTATTTATTTCCTCTGCCTTACCAAGCCATCGTGACAACTTAAATATTTTGTTCATTATCTCATTCCCTCAACTTGTCGAATTTGTCCAAGTTACTAACCAGTGTGAATAACTTGGTTACCTTATTCCTTCAGGGAATGGAAAATAGCCATGTCAGTCATCTCATTCGCACGACTTACTGGGCTCGTTCTCTCAAAATACTTATCTCATAACAATGACATCACTATCTCGTCCACATGACTCGACTGCCTTGTACTGTCACGTGACTGAGCAGCCCAGGACTTAGTTCTCTCTTAGCCTTACTACTGCATTTTGTTGTGCTTTCGGTTTAAAGCCGTCGTAACTACGTGGTTTCTAAGCCTTAGTAATTATCTGTCGTTCCTTGATTAATTAACCTGAGGACCACGCGGTGATATTAGAGATATGAAACACCGCATGACAACTGATGAAACTCGTTTTAATGGTGAAACACTGATTATTTAATATATATATATATATATATATATATATATATATATATATAAGTTCTTACCTTTGAAAATGCAGGCATTGCGTAAGTATATAAGCGGGCAATTAATCAGTCCATAAGGATAAATAAGCTGTGAATGTTTCGAGAACCAGCATTTCTTTAACGCTGTGTGGAGAACCTGTTAGCCAAAATGCTAACCGGTAGATTTTCGCGGGACTAAAACGCAGCGTCTTCTTCTGCAGTAAAGCAGATTCATAGCTCTGACACCTAGCGGCAGGATGCGGACATCGCAACCATCTAAACGGCCAACCGTGTGACGCTTGAAGTTAGATTCATATAAATCCATTAATATAATGCGGTATATTTATTTATATTTCCAGAAAATAAAAAAAACAAGAAAAATACTCAAACATACAAGCCAGCAAATACGTACATTCATGTTTTATTGAGAGGAAAAAAGTACTTATGTAATTATTTGACGATATGATTTATCACAATATTGTATGGGAATATCAAATATTCAAGAATAAAAAAACAATAACTATAAATGTAGTAATATAATTATACTTTAACTAAAAGTTCTAACTAAACTCCTTAAATGTTTAATGACATGCTTAAAAATAAAGCGTTGACGTGTTTAACGTACATAAGGTTTACTGCGAAAAAAAATCGTCAGTAGAATCAAATATATTTTCAAAAAAAATTTACAAAAAAATTGCATTAATAAGTCACCAAAAGTTACAGATGTACACGATTATCATTAGACATTACTTGTACTTGACTATTCTGTATATAAATGTAAAATAAATTCATAGATTTGCCACCAAAAACAAGAAAGCAAAGAAATTCCACACTCACTCTTGCTACATTCTTCTGAAATTAATAAATAAAAAAACAAATAAATAAATAACACTCAAACTTTTCCTTTTCAAAGTGACGGGTTTTTATTACGGCAAATTGATACCTCTTGTGAGATTTAAAGTAGCAGATTAAACATACAAAAAAAAAATAAAAAAAAATAAACACGTAACATATTTTTTTGTTGTTTTATATTAAATATGTAAAAAGCAGGTCAAGTTATTCACAAATAAAATGAAAACATGCAACTTTCGGGGAATGCATAATGACGGATACAGATAATAGAGATAATAAACAAACAATAAAACAAAAGAACATGTTCTATTTATAGGTATTAACAGTACATTACATTCCTCTTCATTGTACACGATAATAAAAGAGCCGTGGAGTTCTGTCGTGGAACTGAATGCAACATCTTCACGTGAGACAGTATACGATGCACTTGGAACACTGCGTTTCTGACCGTTACGTGCTCCTGCTAAAACCTGGGACTTTTAAAATTATATTAAAATATCTTCAATATACACGTCTTATTCGTTAAATGTTGTATTTTTTTTTCTCTCAGAACGTGGCAGGCTTCTGAAGACAATAACAAAATAAAGTGTCGCGAGGATACTGTGAAACAAATACACTGAAATGGTCTATCCAATAACTAAAGCAAGAACAGACTGAGACACAAAGCTGCTCGTGTTGTAGAAAACTATTCCGATTGATGAAAAAAAAAAGAAAAAAAAAAGATTGTAAATATTAGATTTATTGCAGATTTTATTCCTGCAGCCGGTTGCACCAGTTGGACACTAGGTGGCGAGAAATCCTTAGTATCATGTTTAATTTGGCCCTTGTGGGCGTGGCATATCTACCTTTTTTTCCTTTTTTTCCCCTTCTCAAATATTTGAAATATTTTGAATAACACTAGTAGCTAAAGTAGCTCGCTGTTTTCGACTGTTTGATCGGCTTTGATTAGCAAAGCTAGCTAAATTGTATGTATATGAACACACCCTCGATGGAACAACCCTCTCTCTTCTACGTCGCACTAAGCTTAATTTTTTCTTTCTAACATCTATAAACACACTGAATAACAAAACTGTTATAAATTTTTTCTAACCGCAGGTACAAACTAAAACTGTGGACGGAGAACCGAAGAAATGTCGAACCAGTAGGGGACAGATTGTTCCAAGGAATCAACTGAGCTAATGGTCCGGATTAAATTTTTGTTGCTTTAATTCATCGTGAAAAAAAAACATGTATAAAAATTGCATTCTTGATCAGAATTAAGAAAATCGCAAGCTAAGTTTAAACGTTTAAATCAAATGCTCTGTTGTTTTTGCTAAAGCGGACATCGGTTTGTGTTTCTCTGCGTCATTACAATCGACGAGGTAAAATACTTCATGATCAAATAATTAAATGCTAATAAAACAATTAAATAAACCTACATTTTTACCGTTCTACGTTATAACTTAAGACTATATTAAAATCATGCTACTTGGTGCAACCAGAAAAATATAAAAAAATTTTAGTAGTGTGTGAACTTAAACATAGTAAACGTTTCCGCTTAACGCTCTACTGGCGCAACCGGCTGCCGCTGACTCGGCTTCAATGTAGCAACTTACGGTTGAACTGCTAGCATGAGGAATATTTAAGAGATCTATTAACGTGTTAATAATTACATTTTAATGAGATGGGAGTTAGCTTGGCATTAGCGGCAGACGTGGCGCGATTAAGCGTTCCTAGCACAGCGTGAACAGATTAGCATTGTCGAAATCAAGCGAATTCGTTGCGCAACTTGCACTTTTGCCATTTAAAAATTTTTTTTTACTTTTTTTTTTAAGAGCGTCAAAAAAAACAAACAGCACATCTCCCAAAAGACTTATCGTGATCAAACAGAGCCACGCGCACATCACTCCTGAAGTCCTGATGTGACAGATTTAAAAAAAGAAACGACATCTGAAAGTACAACCTTCATAATGTTAAATACTACAAATCAAACCGACCGCGCTGCAGAGATCAGGAAAACAACTTTGCTCAGATCTGTGGTAAAATTATATCGGTGTGTGTGTGTTTACATGGAGGCTTGTACAGAAACGAAATTTCATTTTTCATTTCACAAAATACCAACCAAAAAAAATTATTATTTCTTTAAAGTGGCTTCTGGATTTTTCCTCTTGTGCCATCTTAACAGAAAACAAAGAGCAAAATTCACAAACGGCAAAGGAGCGTGTGTGTGTGTGTGTGTGTGTGTGTGTGCGCGTGTGGACGACGTTCAATATTCATCCTGTGTGTCATCAGGGACTTCCGCTTCCTGTGCCAGAGCCTCGTGTTCTCCTTCTCCTCCAGCCTCCTGGATGAACACACGAACACACACACACACACACACACACCGCAACACATCACACACTGCTGTTCAGAACATTCCTGTGCACTGATACAATATTAACACACACTAGGCTGCAGTCAGAAGGTATTCAGAGTTGAGTTTAACGCTCACATTGAGGAATAAATCCTATAAAAGTTTGCAACAAGTTATCTGTCGATTTGATTTTCAAGAATCAGACAGTGAACGTTCACAGGAGAGACTGCAGTGGGCTTCGAGCCACCTCGGCCGGGATCGTTATTCACAGGTGTTCGGCCTTCTTTAAAATATTTGCACTGTTCAAATGTGTTACGCTGAGAGTCTCATCACCGTACTGAGTAAGAAATCTTCTGTAAACGTCAAACGCTTTCACACCTTCATTCATCAGAAATTTAATCACAAATCCTGGTCTGACTTAAACAACCCCAGTTAAAAACTGTACAACTTATTTAGGATTCTCATTGTAAACTTATGGACTGTTCAATATAAAGACTATATGTCATGCTACATGTCAGTAAAAATAAATGAATTTCATTTCAGGGCAAGGGAATAAACACACAAAAATCACGTTATCCGTTTATTTAGTGTACCATCCCTTAAAAAGTAGCCACAGAGATTCTTTTCCCTTTAATGTCACTAGGGCTGCAACTAACGATTATTTTGATAATCGATTAGTTGGCCGATTATTGTTTCGATTAATCGATTAATCAGATGCCGCCAAGTGCTTCTTTAATTTGATGGTTTGCTTATAATTATATATAAAACCATACCAACATTTGTTTTGTTTTTAACAATAATTGCAGATGGCAAGTTGATAGTGTTTTATATATATATATATATATATATATATATATATATATATATATATATATATATAAATAAAACAATCAACTTGCTATCTGCATACATACATAATATGTATAGCGATTAAATCGGATAAAAAGCTAGACTTTTATCGGATAAAAGCTAGACGATTTAATTTGATGTTTTGCTTAACTATATAAAACCATAAATCAGTGTATTATTTATGTATAAAAGTAAACTTTAAAAAATGCAATAGCCACATAGTTTAATTATCTTTAATTTTGACATTTAAACCTTATTTTATGTAAATCAACATTTTTGTTTTTAACAATAATTGCACATGGCAAGTTTACAGTATATAGTTAAAAAAATAAATAAATAAATAAAAAAATACACTGACATTCAGTTGTTAAGAATGACTTCAATTTTAAATTCTCTTCAATAAGAAGAAACTTAATAAGAAGAATAATAGACTTCCAGATTATGATATGATATTTAATTGAAGTGCCTACTACATCCTTTTCACGGTTTATACATTATTTCGATCCTCTCGTGTATTTCATCCTTTTTTTTTGTCTCAATAAAAAATTATAATAAAATAAATAAATATATAGACCATTTTGCTATACTAGACATTCTCGTAATACGGCGACGTGGGGAGAGGAAAAAAAAAACTCGCCGCTACTGGATTCACTCTGTTTATTTTGCCCGTTTCCCACATTCCCCTCTGTACAGCGTGTAGGATCATGGGATATATCCGGTCCTCCGAAGTGTAAAATGAACGTGAAGAAAACACACTAGAAGTGTTTTCCTCGGGTTCGTTCGGATTTGAACACAAAGAAAAAGCTGCATGCAACGGTTTTTTTTAACCCTGTATAACCGCGCAGGCGGACAAACACACGTCACCAAAGCCCGTGTGAACTCTCTCACTGACTCCTATGTGTAGAAAAACCCTCTGTGCTTCATCCGCACTCACCGGACACTACGACCAGCAGAAAAACGGTCGATTTTAACGCCCGATAAGAGGTGTTCAATGTAAATTGCTCCCATACCTTGGAGGACTTGGGGCGCGCGCTTTTTCCTGTAAACTCCATTGCGCGAGCGACTGTGTATCTGTGTGTGTATTTGTGCATCTTGTGGTCGCGCGCCTCAATAACGTGAGCAGCCCAACTAATCGATAACGGCATTCGTTGACAACGAATTTCATTATCGATAATTATCGATTTTATCGATTAGTTGTTGCAGCCCTAAATGTCACGTCACATTTGACAGGAAATGAACTAAGTTTCCGTGCTCAGTCCTTATTTTCTATCCCTAATTTTTTCAGGGATGAAAGTGAGCACAGGAATCTTCTACTCAAGAACAATCTGGCAACTAGACTAGTAATAGAAGTTAAACTACATCAAGTGATCTGAACAAAGCAGAGCTTGTAAACACCACTTAGACACACCAGGTGTGTAACCCAACTCTGAATACCAGGAACTTTCCACACTTCAATACTGACAAAAAACTGTGATTGCAGAACAATTCCTTAATGAAAAGAAAAATGAAAGGATGAAAGTAAGAAAGAACGGAATTGCCACAGAACCGACCTGATCGTCTGTGGAGTACAAAACTTCCATAATTCTTTCCACGAAGGGTCCGTTACCCTCGCCCTGCTCCTGGCACAGCAGCTCCACCTCCCGCAGCTTCCCAAAATAGTAGTCACGTTCCTTCTCCGCTCCCTCCAGCGCCAGCTTTAATGTGTTCATCTACGTACAGGGGCGGAGAACCGAAATGAGGGGACGGGGTTTTGTGACGACGTCTGAGACGACATGCTAATGTTGTAATACATGCAAGTAATAGATGCTAGCAAAAAACTAACAAACAAAAAGTAAAGATTTACACCACAGCGATATGGAATTCTGATTGGTCGGTTTGAAGATTTATTTTCTATTTTTCAGGGAAGGAGTTTCCAATATCAGTCTTTACATTTTCTGACATTGTGACACTTACAGGAATAACTTTTATCTTTTTTTATTTTTTAGGAATAACTTGTTACTATGTTACTATAAATGTGAATATAAATGGACAAAAAGTACATTGTGTTCTTAAGTAGCATAAAAAGAGGAATAAAACACTTTGAAGCATGGTGTTAAAGGTACAACCATAGTCAAACGCATCCCTCGGTTGCGCCGCATCACACCACACACTCAAATGATTGATTATTTTCCTATAAAAGCATGCTCCTAATAGATTTAATATGAGCTGTAACTATAATCGTGCCTTGTCAGATTAGCGAATTAAAACAATGTTAGAGCAGACTGCTGTGGTATAAAAGGAACAAAACCCCCAAGGGCCCGGTGTGACAGGAAAATAACCAAGTTTCGTCAATTCGTTTCCTATAACCCGCACACCTCAGAGGGTTTTATTCCAGATAATTAGTGAGTGAATTCAAGCAATTTTATTGATTTATTAAAATGTGGCAATATTATGGAGTTATGAGCCAGGGATAGCCGGTGTGAACCTGTTCATTAAGCTGCGCTA
The DNA here is from genome assembly GCA_030522415.1 of Channallabes apus. Taxonomy (NCBI): domain Eukaryota; kingdom Metazoa; phylum Chordata; class Actinopteri; order Siluriformes; family Clariidae; genus Channallabes; species Channallabes apus. The sequence goes on along the minus strand of CM060111.1, from coordinate 15,757,264 downwards.
CTTGAGCCTCCAGCTCCTTCTCGCCCTTGGCCGGGGTCGCCGCTGTCGTTACGGGGCCCTTTTTGGCAGAAGAGGGTCGCGAGGTCGACGTGGACGATTTGGGGGTCGAACTCGCCGATCTAGTAGCTCCTGGGTCACATGGTTGGTAGAAAAGTTAGCAGATGGCACTGTTAGTCTCCACCTCATGAATTATTACATGCAGTCAGTCAATGACAGCAGGCGGGGGTTTCGATTTGAGATCCGGAGGCACATTTTTGTTGTTGTTTTTTTCTTTTTAAAAAACAGTTAGTTGGTTAATTAACCATTAAATCTTACTTGGCGCGAAGACTGACCTGCCGTAGGAGAGCTGGCTGCATGGGGTGACTTTTTAGGCAGGTTGAAGATCTGCTCTCCGGGGTCTGGAGGAGGAATGGCGTCCTGGCCCTGTCGCGCTTCGAGGGGGTCGTAATCCTTACCGTCATAGTTGGCATCGAAGAACTTCTTGAACCACTGGATGAAGTCCAGGTTGTCCTGAAACCGACCCTTGACGAGCTTCTCCACTGGAATTATCTGCAAGTGAGACGGTTTGTTTTTGTTATTATTATTATTATTAGGATTATTTACAGCCTCGGCAGACTGTTCCGGCTCCTTCACCTTGTCCACGTTCATCCTCTTGAAGGAGGCTTGAAGCAGTTTAAAGTTGTGGATGTACTCGTGCTCGAGCTTGGCCTGGAACTTGACCTTCTTAAGACTGATGCAGCCGGGGAACAGCATGTCCATGAACTGGCAGTAAGCAGCGCCTGCAACGCGAGAGAGACGGTTTAGCGCAACAATACTACATTGCCGTGACAAGTATTACAGGCACGTATAACACTCTGTGTGGAGCGGTTATTGGAAAAAAAAAAACAGTGTGTGATGAAGCGGAATTACTGTTGATTATTTTCTGATGAAGAAATAATGAACTTGTGGTCATGAGATCATTAAGACACGAAAACACCATTAAGGTGTAGGAAAGAGGAGATAGTTAAAACATGAGAATGAGATACTATATGAGAGAAATGATATCATTAACGCATAGGACTGAGATAGTTAAAGTCTTGGATCGAGACCACGACAGCACAGTAACAAGATAGGGAATGAGAAACATAGTAAGTGTATGAGAATGAGATATAGGAACGGAAGGGACAGGAAGAAGTTAGTTAGAGCACAAGAGATAAGAAAAGGCATAGGAATGAGATCGTTAAACCACAGAAACAACATGTTAATAACTGGGAAATATATAATTTAGGGATAGGAATGAGATAGTTGAACCCTAAGAATGAGATAGCATGGGAAGGCACAGGAACAAGACACACAAAAGACATGGAATGAAATATCATAGTGAATATCTGGGGACAAGATCTTTACAGTACAGGAACAAGATGGTTAAAGCATTGGAATGAGAGTGATAGTAAGCAGAGGAGATAGTTGTAGCCTGGGAATGAGATAGCATAGGAAGTCAGATAGTTACAGCACTAGAATGAGGTAATAAAGGCAAAAGGATGAGATTGTCATAGCACAAAAACAAGACAGTTAACATCTGGGAACGATATCATTAAAAGAGAAGACAGACGGGTAAACCACAGGAATGAGCTAACTAAGGCATAGAAACGGGATAGTTGCAGCACAAGAAAGTGATAATAAAGGTAATAAAGGTGATAATTAAGGTGTAGGAATGTTAAAGTACAAAAACAAAAAACAACACAGGTGTGAGATAATTAAGCCACAGAAATGGAATAGCTAACATGTGGGAAAGAGATATTTAAGTCAAAGAACAGAAATAGTTGAAGCTTGGGAATGAGATATCTGGGAGGCTTAGAACTAGGGCTGCAACAACTACTCGATAAAATCGATAATTATCGATAATGAAATTAGTTGTCAACGAATGCCGTTATCGATTAGTTGGGCTGCTCATGTTACTGAGGAGCGCGACCACAAGATGCACAAATACACAAAGACACACACAGATACACAGTCGCTCGCGCAATGGAGGTTACAGAAGCGTTTGCAGGAAAAGCGCGCGCCCCAAGTCCTCCCAGGTATGGGAGCAATTTACATTAAACACCTCTAGTCGGGCGTTAAAATCGAGCGGTTTTTAATCTGCCACGTTCGTAGTGTCCGGTGAGCGCGGATGAAGCGCCGAGGGTTTTCTACACATAGGAGTCAGTGAGTGTGTTCACACGGGCTTTGGTGACGTGCGTTTGTCCGGCTGCGCGGTTATACGGCATCAAAAAATTTAAATAAAAAAACGTTGCATGCAGCTTTTTGTTGGTGCTCAAATTCCAACGAACGCAAGGAAAACACTTCTAGAATGTTTCTACATGAATGTTTTCTTCACATTCATTTTACACTTTGTAGGACCGGAAATATCCCATGATCCTACATGCTGTACAGAGGGAAATGCGGAAAAAGGGCAAAATAAACAGAGTGAACCCAGTAGTGGCGAGTTTTTTCTCTCCCTACGTCACCATATTACGAGAATGTCTAGTATAGCAAAATGGTCTATATATTATTATTTCTTTTTTTATTATTATTATTATTGAGACAACAAAAAAAGGATAAAATACACGAGAGGAATAATGTATAAACCGTGAAAAGTTTGTAGCAAGAGACACTTCAATTAAAAATAATATAATAATCTAAAAGTCTATTATTATTCTTATTAAGTTGAATTAATTTAACTGAATATGTCAGTGTATTTTTTAAAACTATATACAGGTCCTCTACTCTATGTTTAGAGTTAATTAGTTGATTCAGATGATTAGGTTAATAGCTCGTTTAGAGAACCTTTTCATGATATGCAATTTTTTTGAGATTTTGGGTTTTCATGAGCTGTATGCCACAATCATCAATATTAAAACAATAAAAGGCTTGAACTACTTCAGTTGTGTGTAATGAATCTAAAATATATGAAAGTCTAATGTTTATCAGTACATTACAGAAAATAATGAACTTTATCACAATATGCTAATTTTTTGAGAAGGACCTGTATATATATATATATATATATATATATATATATATATATATATATATAATGTCAACTTGCCATCTGCACAATTATTGTTAAAAACAAAAATGTTGATTTACATAAAATAAGGTTTAAATGTCAAAATTAAAGGTCATTAAACTCTATGTGGCTATTGCATTTTTTAAAGTTTACTTTTATACATAAATAATACCCTGATTTATGGTTTTATATAGTTAAGCAAAACATCTAATTAAAGTGTTTAATTTTATCCGATTAATCGAAAAAATTATCGACCAACTAATCGATTATCAAAATAATCATTAGTTGCAGCCCTACTTAGAACCAAAATAGTTATGACTAAGGAATGAGGGAGTTACAACACAAAGATGAGATAATCAAAGTACAGAAACAAGAACGATATCGTTAAGAGATAAGAATGAGTTTTGGTCCAACTGTTTTATTCCTCATACACCACAGCAATTTGACTCAAGTCTGAAGTGATGAGAAGTGATATTTACATAAATGTAAAAGAGAGAGAGAGAGAGAGAGAGAGAGAGAGAGAGAGATCTTTTGCCTACTGCACACAAACTAGATTAAACATACGGATGTCACAGAGTCAAAAACTTAAACACGATTTGCTGCATGACAACTGTTTATCCGTTTGTCCATTTTGTTTAGTCGTTAATAACACACTTAACAAGCCTTCCATATGTTCTCATATTATGACTGCTAGGTTTCCTCATAACACCAAAACATGAGACAGGTCAGTGAGCTGGAGCTGGTAGTACGGTTCAGCTGAGTTTACCTGAAGAGAGCTGCTCCACCTTCGTGTAGTTCAGACTGAGCAGATCATTGACCCAGGCCGTGATGTCATGCCTGCTCATAGTCTCCTGGGTGATTGAGGTAGAATACACGTTGACCGCCATGCCCCAGCTGTGAACCACACACACACACACACACACACATAAACTTGGATTCAGTACCTCGACCTCAAACGTCTTCTTGATATTTGTAAATCTGCCAAGGCAAAAAAAAAAAAAAAAAAAAAAACACATCACCTGCTTCCTAACTGTTATGTAGCCGAAACCCAAATCTCGTTTCATCACGTGACGGAAGCTTCAGGTAATAATAAGTGTAATAACTACAATTTTAAATAGACTGTGGAGCAAATAACAAACTGTACTGATTTTAAAAGGTAAAGGAGCAGACCTGGGGGACTCATGAACGTAGAGTTTTATGGTGAACTGTTATGTTTAGATGCTGTCGTCCCCACTCTCATTGATCACTTTTATGAAGTGTATTGAGGGTAAAGTGACTGGTTGCTTTACATCTCAGTTCCACCTCATGTCTGTGTGTCCTTCTTATACTGTCACGGTTAGTCCTGCCGGTGTCCGTGATTGCACTCTGCACTAGATATACATTCACCTTATCTGTTATGAGACTGTGACCTGACTGTTCTCTCTCTCTCTCTCTCTGTACATACGCCGCGCTACTGAGTTTGTGATCCCGGCTCTTTCTGCCCTCAGGACCTGCCTGGTGCCCTGTTTCCCTTCTTGGAGCCCTGTGTGGTGCTTGTAGACTGGGGACGGTTGCATTTGACCATGAAGACGGTCTTGTTCCAAGCCTGATGCAGATAGCTGTTCTCTGATGACGTGTGACTGCAGTCGTTCAAAAGCTCAGGACTGAAATTCCCGCAAACAGTTTGGTACCTGAGCCTCCAATAAAGTAAATGGACTCCAAGTAGTGCTGGGCGATATGGCAAAAAAGTAATCTCGATAATTTTTGGCCCATATTGAACAGTAACGATATATATTTCGATATAAGCTGTTAATGCTGCCAGCTTTAAAAGAGAATCCCAACAATGACTGAAGCCACAAAAATTAAAGGGTTCATTAAATTACATTTTAAAGTATAGTTTATTAACAAAAACAGATGACAGATTTTGCCTTAAAAATTAAGATACTATAGGCACATGCTCAGAATCTTTACAAGGCAAAGATTTTTATAAAAAAATAAAAATACTTGTTTGTGATGATAAATTACAATGTTTTGAGATTTTTAAACAATAATGAGAAACAACATTTAGACCACACACACTAGGGCTGTCTTTTCATCCCACAATTCAGAGTTAAATGAAGGCTATTTCACACGGCACCAATAAACTGACATAATGGCTTAGGCATGCAATGACAACAAAAATGGAATGAATTATGCAGTTATCAATCTGGGCCAGGACAATTTCACTTTTACTATATAGTCGGGTACCTGCTAGGTGTTGTATAGGTCATATTTGCTTGGCCAGAATGGTTTAAGCCACTAAAATAACGTTTTATTGATAAACTGCGCGGCTTTCGCCAACGTGAACACTCCCGTTAGTAACGAGGCGAATAAGGAGCTAAACTTCAGCCGCAGAATGAGACGCTGCGCAATAAGAAGCCAAACAAATCGGAAGCTGCGAATAAGGAGCTAAACTTCAGCCTTGTGTGCTTAGGGAAGTGGTTCTCAAACTTTTTCTGTCATTCCCCACTTAAGGGGGTGAGCGAATTTTCAAGCCCCACTTGTCAACAAAATAATAACGAAATCGGCCAAGTTTACTGTTTATTGAAATATCAATTCCTAAACCAATACGATCAAACACCACCAAGTTAAAAAAAGATAAAATACACGTGTAATTGTTATAAAAGGCTTACGTTGTCACTTATCATTGCATAATTGACCCCATGTTTATTAGCTGCTCAGCAAATCGTTTGTAGTTTTTTTTGCACTGGCCAATTCTGTATGCAACTTTGAATGAAGCCATTTGTGCTTTGCTGTCCACTGATTCAGATTTTACCATGTGATTCTCCTGCTGTGTGTATTCTGCCAGCTTTCTTTCAAAGACGTTCAGTGGTTTATTAACGTGACTGGACTGTGTTGTCTCTAAGTGTCTTCCTAATTTGTTGGGTCTCATGCGGTCTGCTGCCAGCAGTTTAAGACACAAAACACACACGAGCCTCTCCTCTGCCCCCACCATCCCCTCCATGAATCCAAGCTCAAGATAGGCTTCATTAGGGGTGGGCGATATAACCAAAATCTTCTATCACAGTAGAAGCAATTTTCTAACTCAATAACGATATATATCACAATATAGCAATTTGTATCTGAAAATGCATAAATAAAAATGAAAACACAAAGAAATTGTTTTACATAATTGTATTTTTTATGTAATTTTATTTAAACTGTGAATTGCTGAGGTTTGCCGCATTTTTTTTACTTTGGCCATATTCGTTTGGATGCTTGTATTTCAGATGATAGAAAATGTTTGATGTGTTTCCACCACTTGTTAAAACAGTGCACTTGTGTACCTTCCAAATCACATTCATCTCATTCGTATCACTTTTCTTCTACCCAAACCAATTCCACACCACAGACGAGGTAGCTTTTTTTCTTTACTATCTCCTCGGTGTTGGTTTTGTCACATGTAAGGAAACTCACTGCTGCTGCACCGTCTTCTTCCATTGTCGAAGTGTATGTGAAGCCAAACACAGCAAAAGTGGGACGAAACCGTGGCACCCGATTGAACCAAATATCTGCGCAAATACAGCGCAGCGCGACTATCTGAATAGCGCAGTGATGATCTGGTTTATTCGCGCAGCCCGGTGGATCGCGCAGCGCCGCTCGAATCACAAACCTGCGCGACTCACTGCGTTTTATTTAAAAACAATTTATTTAAAATGTCAGGACTGTTTAATATTGTTTCCGCCTTGCCATGCCTGGTTTGTACGTGCGCATCCCAGCGGGGTAAAATGTATTTTGATGGTCGGCGCGGTTTATTTCTGTCAGAGTCGCGCAGCGCTGCCCAGTGGGTCGCACAGGTTTGTGATTCGAGCAGCGCTGCTCAAGTTGGCCTGAAGTTAAACCATTATTGTTCCACTATGGTTCCACTTTTTCTCCCGGCACCCAACTGATGTTATTTTAAATTTACTTGTATTAATGATCCATTTATTTGTGTGTGATTGTTTAGTTTTGAGCGTACGCTCTTCATTATCAATAAAGAAAAGCATGAATTAGAATAGGTACTTTCCTGTTATTTTCCACTAATTTCCTCCCGTTCATTGCGCCCCACCTGTCATGTCTATATTCCCCACTAGTGGGGCGCGCCCCACACTTTGAGAACCACTGGCTTAGGGGCATCATATCTTTCGCTAGAAAGTTAGAAACGGCCCTGGTTATATCCTTGCTCCTTTTGGAACACCTTTCATAAGGTGTAATGGCCACGAAAGACGACACGATCGATATCTGCTTTGGGACAGCTCCACTGCTAGTCCTGCTAGTTGACGGAGTAGCATCGGCCCGCATTTTCATGGTTTCAGTGTGGTCGTTTGGGTGATGCGTTCATATAACGGAGTTCGTGCTACCTTTTTTTGATGACAATTTCAACATCTTTGGATAATAACTCGAGGTTAGATTCACTTACGTCGCTGCTTCCACTATTTTTTTTTGGTTGTCCTGGTGTCAAGTTTGCTTCGCAAAGTGCGGTAGGAAATTAACTTTGACCTGCACGGCATGCGCAAGCTGCACGCTGATTGGCTGTTGTCGTATTGTTCTGCTGTGTGATTGGCTCTTAGATTAATCCATATCGAGCAAAAAATGTCTAGAGCTTTTCATCGTTTTTAAAATCAAATAAATCGCGAGTCGATATGATATCGTTTATCGGCCCAGCCCTAACTCCATGTCAAACTAAACTTCCAATAAAGTAAATGGACTCTGTCATACTGAACGCCCAGCCTCCTAACATTCTGTACGACTGCAGATCAGCAGATCCCTGTTATATCTATCTGGTATTTACCCCTATTAGGAGGAGTTCCATGTTGAGTCTGGTTCCTCTCAAGGTTTCTTCCTGATGTCACCTCAGGGAGTTTTTCCTTCCACCGTCTCCCTCGGCTTGATCATCAGGAACAAACCGATAATTTTAAGTAAAAATTATTTAACTTACATCAAATAACTCATTTTCCAAACTATATACACACTAGGGCTGCACGATATTAGGAAAATATGCGATATTGTTGTTGAATATTGCGATAACGATATTTCTTGCAATATAACATTTCCCTATAGAAATGCATTTTTTATTATTATTATTGCCTTTTTTTATATATATATATATATATGTAATGATCATACTAAAATAAACAGGTAATAGATATTTGTCTGATGTAATTAATTCAGGCTAAAAAGAAACTATACGTCAAGGAACTTGCAAATATTTAGGCTTCAAAACACTATGAATGACTTAAAACCCTCAGCAGATATTCTGATTTCTGGTTTGCTGTTACTATAAACCTGCCAACACAATATGAATTACTTTCAAAAATTACTTTTTATTTACGTGTAACCATACACTCATCAATAGTGTCTTAAAACAAGAGCATCTTTTAAACAAAATATTTCCTTTGGGTTGCCTGTTTTTTTTTAAATAAAAATAAATACTATTAAACAAAAATTTAATTAAAAAAATACTATTTGTCACACACACACACACGCTCCGCGACCGGCACTAGGACCCGGAATTAATGCGGGCGCAAACCAGGAAGTATAAGAGGAGTAAACAAACCACCTCATAGAGCTTACTCACTGAGTTTGCGCATGTTGGTTCAGATTGTTTACTTTCTGATTCGAGTGTGTGTTTATAGGACGCAGGTTAAATTTGTGTTTTTCCCTTGCTCCCCTTCTGTGAGAGTCCTTAAACTAATTCGCGTGGTTATCCCGCCTACTCCCTTGCTTCCGCATTTGGGTTTACCGTCCACGCTACAAAAGGCTAACGGCTAATCGCCAAGTCTTCTGATCATCCCGGGTTAGTTCGCGACATATATAGATCTTTATACTTAATTCTGTCGCGAACTAACCCGGGATGATCAGAAGACTTAGCGAAAAAGAAACTTGGCTTGGCTAAAAAGGCGATAAAACGATAACGATATGTTGCGCGATAGACACATGATCGATATCAATAAAAAATGTGTTCGATAGAACGTTCAATATTTTTTATTCTTTGTCGGAAGAAAACAGAGGTCGCAAAGCTAGTTTGGTTGCTGTCATGCGCACTCGCACCGCGACCGGCTCTAGGACCCGGAAGTAGTACAGTCACGATTCAGGAAGCATGAACGGAGACAAGATGGCGTTGACATTGGCACCCGCCAAGTGCGGGTAAAATTCGGCTATGGCGGGTAATAACTTTAGTCTCACTAGCCACATTGGCGGGTAGTTTATTCTTTGGTATGACAATTGTTATGTTTGCATCAATATGCACAACTAACATCTATAATATTACTTGCTTTTTGTGTGAGACAACCAGAGGAAAAGAAACAGGCAGGAAAAACGGTATTCTTCTTTTACTGCATTCAGTGCACACGACACATATAGTATACAGCGCGGTATTGCCCCCTGGTGGGCCGCCAGGGAATTAACATCAAACTCAAATATATTACAACAATACATTTTTGTTGTAGTTTTCTCTAAAGGCATCTGATGTAATAAACACACTGCACTATTTTATTACACTTTATTAAGCATTTCTTACATTTTCTTTTAATTTTGCACCTTAAATGTTAAGAGATAATTGTTAAGTGTTCATTGTGACTTTAGACTTATGTTTAGATATAAGCGGGTATAAACATAGTAAGGGCCCATCTGATTGGTCAAATTTGGACACACAAATGCTAGGCACAAAGTATTTATCACAACTCTTTGCGATATGGTTATCGCGCATGCCATTATCGCGATAACGATATTTTTTCTATACATCGTGCAGCCCTAATATGAATTACTTCCAAACATTACTTTTTATTTACATGTGACCATACACTCATCGATTTCATTTAGAACAACTCTTTGCGATACAGATATTGCTTATACCATTCTCGCAATAACGATAAATTTTCGATATATCGTGCAGCCCTAATATACACCCACATCTAGGAAGCTCTGTAGTAGGGACCGTGGAAGCCAATGGTGACCACTCTATTTAAAGTCCCATTTGTACGACCATGGTAGGAACCCCAGTCAACACTCACACGCTCAATCACACACTACTTAGCAATATGGGAACACCAATTAGCCTAATCTGCACGTTTTTGGACTGTGAGAGAAAACCGAAGAACCCATGCAAACTCCATGCACACAGACTTGACACGAACCGAACCCAGACCCTATAGGTGCAAGAAGACAGCTCTAAGGCAGTGTGCCACCTAATTACTGTATATACACACACACGCATTAGAGCAGGGGTTCTCAAACTTAATATTTAAAGGTCCGGATCTGATTTGTATTCAAGGTCCAGAACGATTGGTGATAAGTAAATTACATTTATTGAACTTGCTTTAAACTTAAACGTAGCCGACATTCACATGTAAACAGTCTGACACGAAATACATTCAGGCTGAGAGGAAAAAATGCCACTGTTTGACTGCAATCAGATGCTTAAAACAAGGCAAATCTAACTTTTATTTAAGCAACTTGGACTCAAGTGTCACTCAAGATTCTAAACTCATTCCAAGTTAGTGCAAAAGTAATGGCACTGTTATCCTTGCTTGTGAACCTAAACAGCTCCAACTTTTATCATTACAAAGGTTTTAGGTGTATTAAAAGAAATGTACTGATTTTTCATTCCTAAACAAACTAAATGAGCAGTGCATTTTTGTTTTGATGCCTGAATAAACCAATTAAACAAATTGAACTTTAAGGACACTGTAATAACAAAATGATTTTGAAGTAAAAGTTACACGATGCCCTAAGGGGCTGTTCACAAGTCACGTCTTTAGAAGTGTATAAAACGCCAGCCGCATCTCTTTCTCTATCTTTCCAAAGCGCTGCCGGTGGCGTCTTCCGTTGCTAAGTAACCACGAGCAGCATGCTGCATGACGACGCACGGGGAAAACAGACGAGCGCTGCGATGGTGTCACTCTCTATTGTGAGTGCAACTGACACTCATCTCCATTTAAAATTGTGCAATTGAACACGCGATAGATGTGACTGAGAAACTTCACACCTTGGGGCCGTTCTCATCTCACTCATCATCTATACCAGTTAATCCTGGGTGCCAATCCATCTCAGGGCACACACATTCACACACTCATTCACACACTAAGGATAATTTGGGATCGCCAATTAGCCTGATTTTCATGTCTTTGTACTGTGTGTAAGTTTTTTTTTATTTAAAAGTTGAAAACATCTTTATTTTACACATTGTTTTATTATACTCCTAATTTGAGATGTGTAGTCCAGAGTCCAGACTTTGGGAAGCCCTGTACTACAGGTTACCCACAGCTCTGCCCGCGTGCAGATCCTAATGCTGCGTGCCACTTTTGCCTGTGAATGTCAATGTTTCGACAGCCCTCATTTCTGCCTGATATATGTGAACTGAAATTGCCTACTGTGCCACTCAAACACCGGCGACAGGCCACACAGAATTATATATATAAAAAACCATGTGCTGTGAAAAAAGTACTTGCCCCTTCCTGATTTAAATATTTTTGCATTTTGCATATTTGTCATAAATAAATGATTTTTGAATGATGATTGAATTCATTAAGAGAAACAAGGTGTCCAACCCTACTTGGCCCAATGTGGAAAAGTCACTGCCCCCACTTGCTAAATCATGAATGAACTATGAATTTTGGAGAGCCGAGCTAAATATGACCAGCCACACCTAGGCCTGATTACTGCCAGATAGGTTGAACCAAGAAATCACAAATATAACCTGTCTGACAAAGTCAAGCACACCTAATGATCTCACATCTAAAGAAACAGATGAGAAATAAAGTAATGAATGACTTTACTGAATCAGTCTGGAATGAGTTACCAAGTCATTTCAAACAGCTTTTTCTCCCTTAATAAATGAAATCATCATTTTGTATTTACTCAGGTTATCTTTGAATAATATTACAATTTGTTTGATGATCTGAATCATCAGTATGTGTGTGTGTGTGTATATACACAGCTGCTTTGCAACAATGACCTTTGTTAAAAGCGCTATATAAATAAAAGAGAAATTGAATTAATACAGAAACACATCAATGCTTTTACTCTAATTTAAGCTAGTTTTTGAATGTACTCATACTGTATGTGAAAAAAGTAAGTCTGTGGGTGCTGATTTTCTAACCACCAATTTTATGTTTTATATACAAATTCCACAAAGAAACTTTCTTCAAAAGGTATAAACATCTACATGTAGACAAAAAAGCATATCTGTCTACGCTGTATTGCGGAGAGTGTAATGTCAGTATACGTAAAATCCCTGACTTCTACCTTACATTGGTCCAACTTAAGTATTTAAGAAAGTATTTTACTTACTTTTCAATTTTACAAAAACTGGAAAATAGTAAGAATTTTGAAGAAACCATGCCTCAATTTTTTATATATTCCAGGGATAACAATACGCTTTAGATGAGTATATTTTGGGATCTAATAATAATATTCTAGAGTTAGACTATTAAACTAGACTAGTGTATTATTAAAAATGTGCAAATGTGTGCACAGCATGTGACGTTTTTCTCAGGGGAAAAAAAGAAGAAATGAAATGTGCCTCACTTTTCCAGTTCACTTTTTTCAAGTCTCTGGTATTTTAAATTAAAAATAAAAATAATGATTATAATAATGAAGCTCTGGAAAATAACCATAACAATAATAATAAAGAGTTAACCATCAGAAAACAGATGTATATTAAGCAATAGGATGCCTTTAATTTTTAAACGAAACAGATTGTGTTATATACGTGTAATTAACGTCTGAGGAGAAAAGAATGAATCAAATTTCAGTCAGATTTAAAGGAAATCCTTCGTGTTTTTAAAAAATGTTTGTGTGTGTTCATTGCGCAACCGCTAAGTGTTAATTCAATCAAAATGTTAATCATAAACCTGCACGAAAATCATTAAAGCCCAGTTTAGGTTAGCCTCTTTTGCAAATCAGTACCACTACCCGTTTTCTACAAACCCCGCCTCCTAACCTGGGATTTGCTACAAAGCCGCACAGCGACGGCTCGACCAATCAAAAGAGAGGAAGCCGCATAGGAGCGGCCAATCATAGCTCAAGAAGCGGGAAGTCTCGGAATATAGGTGGGAAGTTGAGCAAAATGGGAATACGTCTATAAAAATGGAATTATATGAACATGAACAATGTGTTAGGTATAAATAATTATTGGATTTTTTAAAAACTTAGATTACCCTGAAGTCATTTAAAAATATATATATACTAATATGTCATTAGTGTCTCTCTGTCACCCACACAAGAGACACACTCGGGCCTCTCTGTGTCCTGTTTTAACACCACATGACACATTTTTCATATCTTCCACAGATTTAAACGCGTCCTTTAAAAGGTGCATAATGACACTCCGAGCAGGGAATGTTCGAGTAAATTCAAACGCGGCGTCGTGGATAAAAAGGAACCGACAATGCGAACGCGTTTGCCGTTGAGCCGCAGTGATATTCAAAAATTTCTCCCCAGAATAACGGCTTTAACGGTCGCTCTTGTTGTCTGTGTTTGCGTGTTTACCTGTACGCGCGCTCTCCCCGCACTGTGTTCTTTCTGTAAGGGATGATGTTGGTTCCATTGTCCTGAATGATGTCGTTATTATTCTCTCCGTTCGGGGACAGTGCTTGAGTGGGACCTGGCATTTGGGTCTGGGACAAAACAAATCTAGAACCGTTCTCGGGAAAAAACTAATAGAATAAAAATAATAATAAAAACAAGAACAACGGGGAATAATAATAATTTTTTGCTTGTTTCTAAGGCGGGTCTCGCGCTCAGCTCGGCTGTGACGTCACCCCTAACGACACCCCACGTGACTATGCATGTCGTGATTTCGTTTAATCGCGAGGATGAACCAAAAACAAATAATCTCTAAGGAGCAGTAAGATTGTATGTCAAATTATAAAAGTTATATTATTATTATATTCGGATTTTTTTTTCCTGTATTCACGTTGTGGTAATAATTAAAAAAATAAATAAATAAATAGAGAATGTTTTCTGACTGCAGTGGCCATTCAACGCAATAATTCATCCAGCCGCTAGAGGGTAGAGAAGTTAACCATTTTTCAAATTATGGCTCGTTTTTAAGTTTTATTCCTCTTACACCATAAAGCTTGCGGTAGGACCTAGTATTGGTCTGCTAAAAAACGTACAAGTCTATAATTTTACTTTTTTTATATAAAGAAAAAATATATATGTTGTTTGTAATTCAGCTGCTCCCTGTGCAGCCACAGTGGGCCACCTGATCTGCACACAGCTTTGGCACAGGACGCTGGAGAGAAGCCCTTACTGACGCAACCCTCCCAGTTTTATCTCGGCTTGGGCTGTGGTCTGGTCATTGGGTGGAAATTAAACCTGGGCCTTCCGCATGCCAGGTGAGAAAACTACCACTGAGCCACCAATGCCCCCTGCTTAAATCTATGGAGCTATATCCCAGACAATATTCAAAAGGAATTGCAAATTGCGTTTCCCATATGTGGACGCACAAAGTGTGCCATAAATCAAATGCAATTGCAAACTTTGCATTATCGTTTGCTTTTTCGCCTTCACGAACACACACGGACTGCCAAATTTCAAATGAAAAAGTCTATTTGCATTTGTATTTCCCAGGTCTTACAAGTCATATTTAAAGAGCAAAATCAATTACCACGTTTGCTTTTTCACTTTCTCTGCGTCGCGCGTCAAGCCGGCCAAAATTCAAACTCAATCGCTAATCCATTTGCAATTGCATTTCCAACACGTTACATGGAAACCTGTCATTCAGCGTCAGGGGCGGGTCTATACTGTGGGGCTGGATTGTATGGGGAGTGACGTCACTCGCAGTTGGCGAACAAGAGGGGGATATTTGAGCAATTTGAAAATTTTTAATTTGACAGTGCGCGTTCACGAAGGAGAAAAAGCAAACGGTAATGCAAAGTTTGCAATTGCATTTGAATTATGGCACACTTTGTGCGTCCACATATGGGAAATGCAATTTGCAATTCCTTTTGAATATTGTCCGGGATATCGCTCCATATAAATCCTATACACACACACACACACACACATACAGTGGTACTTCGGTGTACGAACACCCTGCCGTACGAATTTTATTTGCAATAAATTTGCCTTGCCAGCGGACAAGCGAACAAACCGAGCTGAGCCAAACGCCGGCTACGTTGCACGTATGTCTGGGACACAGTATGTCTGGGATCAGTGGAAAGCCAAGCGTAGAGTTTTAACATTTTTTTTGGATTTTTTTGCATTTTGTACAAGATATAGTGAAGACAGCACCAGGGGTCCCAAGATTGTCATCAAGGACGGTAGCAAGAAGAAAAGGGTGCCACTTTCAGTTTGGTTTTTAAAGCAAGTTGAACCAAGAAACCTCATTTAAATGTCTTTTCTAAAAAATTATCATTTTTGTATGCAAAAATGAATTGGAAATGTTGGAAATTGGTAATATCTTTGGGTGGCTGGAGCAGATTAGCTGCATTTATATAATTTATAAATGAGACAATGCAAGAACTCGTCTCCGGGATGGATTGAATTCATGTGCAAGGTACTACTGTACAGAAATTCTGTTTGTGGCTTTGTGTCTTAGCGCAGGTGGTTCAGTCACAGGCGTTCCTCACTGAATGTAACAGTGGCAAAAACAGGTACATCAGGACGAGCGCATAGCTGCTGAAACCCCGGAGCGAACTGTCATGCATACAACAGGCATATAGCAAGGGCTGTTGGGGCATTGGAACAGCGCGAGGAGCGGCAGCGAGTTGACCACACACTCCATTCACAGGTTACGATAGCACACGGACGTCGGGATCAGCACGCGGGTGGAGCTGATAGTAACCTCTAGTATGCATACATTATAAAACAGAAATTCTGTTTGGCCTGCTGCCGGTGTGTGTGTCATAGGCGTCCCTCAATGAATTTAATAGTAGGCAACATTATCGTCAACTTTTGTGTCATACTGAGAGATGATATATCTTCATTTGATTATCAGATGATCATTAGGTGGATGTTCGTAGGCAGAGTAACCTCTAGGAGTTAAGTATAAGCGACACCACATTTTCCCTCAAAGAATATAGTGATGTATAAGGAAATATAAAAGGCTGTCTGTTGTTTAGTTTTTTAAACTTGTTGCTGGGGCTCACGTGAACCGGACCGCAAGATCCACATCAGGTGATGGAACTTATAAGTAAATTGACTGCTTCAATGCATCATGTTCATTCCTGTTTTAAGATCGGAGAATGCCTTAATAATACGCTAAAAAAAAGCCAGACAGGAGAATCGCAATGCATCTGAAACGTTCAGTTTTTCAGTTCATCAGTGGGTGAGGGCTGAACAGCATAGGGATGAACCATTTTGTATGACTCGTATGGCCCAAGGTATATGGACACCTGCTTATTAGACTCGTATGCAGTTCTCTCCCAAAACAGTCGTTATAAATTTGGAAGCAATTGTGTACAGAATGTCTTTGTTTGGTGTAGTGTCACTATATTGTTTTACTGGAACTAAGACGCAAACATTAGAAATGACTAACGTCCACGAAGCCAGCTCCATTCAATTCAATTCAGTTTTATTTGTATAGCGCTTTTAACAATTGACATTGTCTCAAAACAGCTTTACACAATCAAAAGAATTATTTAAGTTAAGTTTGTATGGAATGTGAATGTGAATGAATCAAAAATGTTCAGATAGTCCCTGGTGAGCAAGCCTGAGGGCGACAGTGGCAAGGAAAAACTCCCTGAGATGGTAATAGGAAGAAACCTTGAGAGGAACCAGACTCAACAGGGAACCCATCCTCATCTGGGTGAAACAGATATCAGGAAATTATCTGCATTTATACAGTGTTAAGTGTTAGGTTCAGCTATAATAGTTGATGTTAATTGATGTTAAAATGGAGTCCAGTAGTTATTGGAGACTCAGATAACATGGCGTGATAACCGAAGACACTGCGTGTTCGGCACGGAGCTCCGACTGAACAACATTTGGGATGAACTGGAACTGGAGAGATCCCACAAATCCGCACACCTACTGTATGCTCCAAAATCCAGTGGAAAGTCCTCCCAGAAGAATGGAGGTCTATTGTCTATTTCCTATTTTACTTTATTTACATGTCATTTCTAAATGTTTTGGTTGTTTTTATATGCAAAAATATGATCATAGTGTTGGAATATTGGTAATATTTTTGGGTGGCTGGAACGGATTATCTGCATTTACATTCTTTCCTATGAGACAATGCATTTCCTATTGAGACGATTTCGCCTTAAAAGAACTCGACTGTGGAACGGATTAAATTCGTATGCAGAGGTTCAGCTGTACGAGTGTAACTGGTCGAGTGTCCACATACTTTTGGCCATATAGTGTAGGCCCAGAGTGCAGTCCTGAAGCATCTTAGTTCTCTACACTACAGCGGTGTGATAACAGTTCTACCGAACACACTGTTCTCATTATCTGTTTATAGTTTCACCTTTTTGACTGAACCGTTTCGGTCCTCACTCTGACTCGATTTTTGCATGATGCCATTTTCAATTAATTTAAGTAGCACTGATGTTTGTTGTCAGGTTTGTCTCAAGCAGCTAAATTTCATACAGGATTCAAAGTATTAAAAACTACGTAAAGTATCTAATAAACATTGAAATACTATAATGTGTTGATTGTTTAACGGTCACTTTTCATACAAAACTTTTTTCTTCAGCTCCAGACTCTACACATTTAACAGTTTTAATGTGAACTGATTTGAAATGAAAACCAGGCACATAAAACACTCTCCTGAGAGTAAATGTTACAATACAAAGCACTGTAAAATCTGTTGTTTTTTTATTAGTAGCTTTAGATTGTCAAGCATTCCATGTAAAAGTGTTAATTCTTACTATAGCAATTATATAGCATTAGCATGAGTGAATATGTGTGTGTGATTTACAGCTGCACAGCTGTTTTAAAAGACTAACTTGCACACCTGACCAATCAGAATCCAGAACAGCACTGTGGTCCACGGATGTATGTAACACATTTATTCTATTAGACAGATGCTCGTATCAAGTGTAGTCGCATTAACCTTATGTACGGCGTGGCCTAAAGCCGGTCTAATGTGGAAACTGGAGACGAGCTCGGCTCTAAGTACCGTAGTGCTGCTTTTAAGACACCTAATTTATCTCATCAGCAAAATATTAAACCCATACTGTGATGAATAAAATGATATATTTATAAGTGTAAATCACCTTACAATACATAGGCAGGTTATGTCTTTACTTCAACAATTTCTGGATATCCAACACAAATCTTTGAAATTGCATACTTGAATTTTTCCAGAGTAATCCGTTTAGCAAAATGACAAAGATCAATTTAAGTGAATTCACAGCAACAACAATCTAATGTCTCATTTATAACCCATGTTTCACTATCCCAAGTAACAGACGACATCAGATAAAGTATAAATGGAGAATTAAACTTTTTGAATGCAGTATACAGTAAATATTCTCCAATAAAGGATCTTATTCTGGAACCTTCTATACCCGGTCAGTGCAGTTGTAATACATTAACCTCTTTCATTCCAAAGCAGAGATTTTATTCAAAATATCTATTAAAACACAACAGATTCCCAGCCAGGCTCGATTCCCGCCTCGGGTCTGTGTGCATGGAGTTTGCATGTTCTCCCTGTGCTTGGTAGGATTTCTCCGGTTACTCCGGTTTCCTCCCACAGTCCAAAGACATGCAGGTTAGGCTAATTGGCATACCCTAAAATGCCCGTAGAGTGTGAACATATATGTGTGTGCCCTACGATGGATTGGCACCCTGTCCAAAGGGTTTTATTCTTTTTATACCACAGCATTTTGTCATTTATTAGACATGGAGAGGATCAATTCAGCTATGAATCGCGATTCCTTTGTGTGGTGATTCACGTATCGCCACACTGATTTTTACGTTTATGTTTATAATAGAGATAACCCTGTTGATCGGCCAATCAGCCTCAGATATAACTGATTCTGTACCGAGTGCAGAAGCCCCTGAGTGGCCCATTATGGCGCTTTTCCACTGCATAGTACGGCAAGACACAGTTCAGTTCAGCTCACTTTTGGGGGGTTTTCCACTGGGAACAGTACCTGGTCCTTTTTTTAGTACCACCTCCAAGCGCGCCAAACCGTTACTAAAACGTGATGTGTAAACTCCGCTGGTCACTGATTGGCCGGAGAAAATCGTCATTACTGTACTACTGTACTGTGCTACTCTGTACTATTTATACATTGTCGACCCATTTGGTGGGAGTGAATTATTTGCCAAGTTTGTTTAGAAATAATAATTATGGCGGATGATAGAGAAACACGCTGTTCAGTTAAATGTTAACCTCTTGTATTTAAAGTATTGTTTAAATTAAATGCTGTGCTTGTTTTTTTAAGTGAAAAAACTAATGTTATAAGGAACGGACTACATTTACACACAGCCACCAAAAAAAAAAAAAAAACAGCACGTTGTAGCATCAATGCTGTAACGGTCTGAACTTTAACGTTACGTGTTTCAGCTTCTTGTGGGTTCTCGCTAACATGACACTTAAAATATGTGAAAAAGAAGTGTTTACGGAGAGAAAGGCTGTTTTCAATTGCCTCTTTTCCACTGCATAGTACGGCACGACACGGTTCAGTTCAACTCACTTCGGTTCAGCGCAGTTTGGCTCGGTTTGCGCTTCCACTGCAGTTTAGTAACGCTTTAGAGTGGGCGGGATTATTCACGTGTCGTTTTAGTTGCGGCGTCTCTACTGCCGTGACATCATCGTAAACGCGCCACAAACAAACACACAACAATGGAGCATATAGACGGAATGGTGTTCATTCTCGGCATGTGGATGCTTTTAACAGCGAGACGAAGGAGTTTGTTTCAAAAGAGGCTGATGGCAGCCAAAGAAAATTTTTGGTTAATACAAAAAGGTGCGTGCGATCCTTCTCTGGTTGTTCTAAATATAGCGGTTCTGTTGTGTCTCGTGTCGCAAGTTCAGTGACGCAGTAATGACGATTTTCTCCGGCCAATCAGTGACCAGCAGAGTTTACACGTCACATTTTGGTAACGGTTCGCGCACTTGGAACCTCGGCTGCGGTGGTACTAAAAAAAGGACCAGGTACCAGGTACTGTTCCCAGTGGAAAACCCCCCCAAAAGTGGGTTGAACTGAACCGTGTCGTGCCGTGCCGTGCCGTACTATGCAGTGGAAAAGCGCCAAATGAAACTTAGAGTTGCAAAAAATTTTTGCAATTACAAAGACTATTTTCGGTCATTAAATTATGGTATATGTATTATCGATAAACAGCTTTTAAAAACTAACCACATAACACAAATCAGTGCTGTTCTTTAAAAATAAGTGAACAATTATAACGGATGACGAGCTGCGCTGGTATAAAAGTAATAACACCCTACTCAGCGGTGTAACTCTGACTCCGCTCCATCACACCACCTGGTTATTTTTACTCAAACAGGACGATTATCTGTCTGTTTATCTCGTTTCGATGTCACGACCTCCCTGAACATGTGTAAGGTTTAACACAGCGGTTGTGATTGAATATTCAGGGACTCAGTACCACTCTGTTCAAGCGCCCTTTGTATTTCAATAGCCTTATTGATTTTTTGCCCCCTTCACTTCTATCAACCCTTCAGCAAGGTTACTATGGCTTTTTGTTTCTCCCCCCTTGTGCTACAAATAAATACCACACATTTCATGAATGAGAAACAAAACCAGGAGGTTAGTTATGTGAAGTTTATGTGAACTTGGGGTTAATTCAGGTCTCTTCATTCACACACACAAGACTGTGTACTGTACTGTAAGGCAAACAAAGCTAACTAGCTATGAGGCTAACATTCTGTCAAGTTAAATAAAGCAATCAACAAAACAGAACACTTTTTGTTATCAAAAGGAAAACTGATGATTTAATGAGTAAATGGGTGAGTAAAGAGAGACGCGGTGGGGTTTTTATTAGTAATAAACGGGGACTCGGTGTGAAACTGCTGACAGCTAACAGCTAGCGACGACACTCAAAGCTGCGCGCGCGCTGCCGTACTTCCGGACGTATATAAATAATTATATAGAGAGAGATTTTCAGTCCAACACACACCGATCTCAGTTAAGTTGTTGTTTGTTTTTTCTTTTCTTTCTACACCACAGACACGAGCGACACCGTGATCCAAACTCGACTCACCCGTTAACTCCGAACCGGACCCACGCTTCAGCCGCCTCCGTTTAATCCCCACCTCCCGTCTTCTGGCTCATTACTCCGCCGGGTGACGTCATTAAGCCGCACCCTGTCCACCCTGAAGCGAGGAAGAGATTTAAAAAATGAATAAATAAATAACCGTGCTGTAACGGGGAAACCATCAACGACAGGGTGAAGAGGAGACGAAACTAGGACATAAACACCCTGGACAGGACATGATAGAGTCTTTTACTCCTCAGAAAGTTATTAAAGAACCACATGTTGCATTTTTAAATTCACTTTTAGTTTACCAACAAACCTATGTTTTAATATTTTGTGTCCATTTTTCAAACCAAAAATCTTTGGAAATCAAACTAATTTTTTTTAATTACTATTATTGTTGTTTTACAAATGCTGCATAGAGAGAGCATAAACTCAGTCCATGAGGAGTCTTGTGACAAAAGGTGTTACTCAGACCTTTAGCTATATAGTAGCAGGATCAAAAAGTAAACAACCAGTACTAATAAAACTGGAGATTCTAAGATTCAGGCACATTTGCATATCTCACAGCTACACATCTGTTTTATACACAAACATAACCTAGAGCTACCACCATTTTACTAAAATCTTTGGAAGATAAATAAAAATTGTAAAAAAAATAATAAGTCAACAAAATTTGCTGGCTCACGTCATCACTTACTCATTACACTGTATGAGATGACTAATAAGATCTTGATGGACTTTAACATCCTACATAATGAAAGAATATTTGACTACAAAAAAAAAAAAAAAAGAATTAATTTCTTATTTTTGTGAAGCTGCTTTGAGACAATGAGCATTGTTACAAGTGCTATATAAATAAAATAAAAAACCTAATATCTGTGCAATCTGGAAATCAGCTCATGCCAGAAACAAGCGTTCCTAAAAATAAGCCTGAGGCAACAGATTTTTGTCCATTAGCATCATGTTTTGATTACTTATTGTCGCCACAAATGCATTTACGACTGGATCTCGAGTTCTATTGGTGGAAATTATGGCAAGTCGTTCACATTAAAATGTAAGAAATTAATAACAGTGTTGTGACGGGATTTAGCACCTACGCCTGAGGTTGCTTTTTAATGCGTTAACAAATAAGTCGTTTATGTCTAAATCAGGAGAAATAATTGAATAAAGTTCAATGTAAAGTTGGCATATTTACATCAAAATAAAAGGGCAAAAAGCAAATTCATTGGCAGGAGAAATAAGTGACCGAGTGCTGAAACTGAAACCGGTGGAGAAAAAAAAAACTGGTAAGAAAGAAGAAAATGAAGTCAGGAATAACTACCAACAAATCTTTTTAATAGCAAAAAAAAAAAAAAAAAAAAACAAGTCTTCATATACATGAACATCATTAATAATAATAAATGCTCTACAGAATTGAGTTGAAAAGTCGACCAGGAAGTCCTCAGTGCAGTATTTACAGCAGGCGCACGGTTTTGCCCGTGACTGTTAAAAAGTCATCGTCCGTGAGAGCTCGGAGCGCCTCGTCGAACATGTCCTTTGTGATGGCCTGGAGCAACAAATGACACATTATTGATAAAAAATAATTAAATACATTACTGTTAATGTACAGGGTGGTAATAATAACTCAAGTTAGGTGTGTTCATAGCATTGAGGTGAAAGGAAATGCATTCTGGGACAGACTTACAGCCTCGGACTGGCCGCGCAGGTCGTCGAACAGTTGCTGGTACTTCATGGCTGGTGTTTTGCCTTTCGACTGGATGAGTTTCTTCAGCGCCTGAGCCACTTCCTCTTTACGCTTGCGTGCCGTCGCGCTCATACCTAGCACACACACATGCAAGAACACATGATTGCAGAGACAAACACTGGGATGCAAACTGGAACAACAATCTTTTTTTTTTTATACATCCTTCTATTCATTAAAATAAAAATAAAAATCTCTCCCCCCAACCTCTATATTTATTTTCTAGAATAATTAACGATCACTGCAGCACATTAACACCACGTCGTACCTGTAGTGAGGATGGAGATATCCACGAATCCTGTTCTGGGGTCAGTGGCCGACTGTTTGAGCGCCTCTCGGTGCAGCCTCTTCGCCTCCTCCACGTCGATGTTCTCCACTTTGTTAGAGAAGCGCACTTTAGCGTGAGCCTCTGCGAGTCGGATAAGCGACTCCAGCTGCCGCGGGTACGCCGACACCATGCCTCGGCCACTGCCGATCTTCCTCATGTCCACGTAGGCCTGCGGGTCAAAGCACCAGGACGGACCAATCAGGGTGATTGAAATGAGGTAAACCTCACACACAACCGAGATATTTAAATTAATTTTGATCTGGAGACAAAATGACATGATCCTTCAACTACATGCAAAAGATTGTTCAAAATCTCGCTCTCCATTTCCATAATTTTTTTTTTTTTTTTTTTTTTTAACTCTTATTCAACTTCAGGGCCTTAATTCATTTCTACATATCTTTCATTTTCCTCTTTTCTCTTCACTTTGTTTCTGTACACCTTCCTCCTTTCAACCTAATCTTTTAGCCCTTTTAATTTTTCCCCTTCATTTCCTTTGCTGCTCTAATCCTCAAACCCTTTCCAAGATTTCTTCTTGCCTTTTTTTTATTAATTAAAAAAAAAAAAAATAAATAAATAATTATATATATATATATATATATATATATATATATATATATATATATATATATATATATATATATGTGTATGTTTACACCTTCTCTCTGCCACACGTCCTTTTTTATGTTCCATTTTCCCCCCAAGTTGACTGTCTTGCAAATTTAAAAAATATGTAAAAATATTTAATTTACCGCAAAAGAAAAAATCTATTTTTAATAAAAATAAAATGGATGTTTGAGAGCATCAGTCTGAAACTCATGTTGCTCTCCCTTAATTCTGATCACAAATGATAAGTTTGTTGTGTTTGCCCCTCACCTCGATAAGCGTCTGGCTGGCCTCTTCGCTCAGTCGGGGGATGATGTATGTGCGTGCGTAAGCGATGTAGTCCTTGAGTACAGCCATGTCCAAGTACTCCTCCTCGATCTGCTCCTCGCTCTGGTAGTACAGAGAGACCAGATGATGCGCCAGGCGTCTGTCGTAGGCCTCGTCCTGAGGGTCGAGCATCAGGAAGATCAGATCAAACCTGTGAGTGAGTGAGAAGAAGTGATGAGAAACCTGACAGTCAGGAGGAAGAAAAGAAAAACCTGTTTCTTGTTTTGTTTTTTACTTACCTGGACAGAAGCGTGTGAGGGAGCTGGATGTTCTCGATCGTGGTTTTCTTCGCGTTCCACTGAGACTCCACGGGATTGGCTGCTGCCAGGATGGAAGTGCGTGCGTTGAGCTGACAGATGATCCCAGCCTTGGCGATGGAGAGGGTCTGTTGCTCCATGACCTCGTGCAGCACCGAGCGCGTGCTGTCGCTCATCTTGTCGAACTCGTCGATGCAGCACACGCCGTTGTCACTGAGCACGAGCGCGCCGGTCTGCAGTACCAGCTGCCGCGTCTCCGGGTCCTTCATCACGTAGGCGGTCAGACCCACCGCGCTCGAGCCCTTCCCAGACGTGTACTGGCCGCGGGGCACCAGGTTGTAGACGTACTGCAGCAGCTGGGATTTGCTCGTACCGGGGTCGCCGCAAAGCAGGATGTTGACCTCGGCGCGGAAGTTGCCGCGTCCCGTCTGGCTGAAGTCTTTGCGCGTCCCACCGAACAGCTGCAGCAGGATTCCCTGGAGAAGAAAGAAAACGATACTCAGCAGGTGATAAAGCTGACGGCGTGCTTATGAACAGGAAGTACAATTAATTAATTTATCTGATTAATATATTTTACATGACTTATTGGTTATCTGGATTTGAAACTCGAGCGCACCTTCTTGATGTCCTCGTGCTCGTAGATGCTGGGTGCGAGGGCGGACGAGAGGCGCTCGTAGATATCCGGCTTGTTGGCAAGCTCCTTCAGCGTGGTGACGCGCTCCTCCGAGAACAGCTTCTGCTCGTTCTCCTCGTCCAGCCCGTGCAGGCGCCGCTCGTCCGTCTTGCGGAAGTGGATGGCGTCGATATGGGTTTTGTACACGGCCTTCACCTGGCTCTGCCTCGGGTTCACGCGCATGGGCGCGGCCCTGTAAATACCTTCACGGTAGAAAAGAAAAAGTATGAGTGCTTTTGTTTTATCCAAAATAAAAGTAAACTGTACAGAGAAGAGCTAACGCACCGGTTACGTTGATGCGATCTCCAGGCTGCACTTTGTCTACCAGGTCGTTGTGGGCGTACACCACGGTGGTGTGTGGGGTTTGACCAGCGGGCATGTCCTCGGGCGACTCCTGGAGCTTGATCTGGCCGTTAAAAAGACAAGAAAAAAACACCATTGATGCTTATTAGAATGAATTAGTAAGCAATTCAACACAAATGATTAGTGATTGACCCTCATTAGCGAGTTAATGGAGCTCTGGACTCGAACAGGTTCCTCACCATCTGTTTGTCAGAGAACACCGAGCGGTTGTGCACCAGCGCCAAGCTGTGTGTGGTGTTGCAGTTTCGACACACCGCGGGTTCAGCGATGCGGCCCCGGTCCACCTCTATACGTGTACTGAAGGCGCAGACCTGACAGCGGAAAAACGCTTCCTGCATTTCAGGAATGAGCTGAGACGTGCGGATCACCATGCCACTGATGGTGATGAGCTGATCGATGTCTGAGAGAGAGAGAGATTCGGAACATCAACAAGACTAAAACACAAACCAGCAAGATAAACTCGTAGGACTGTGAATCACCAGTCACCTCTTGCTAACACATCACGATACCTCTGTGCCGATTCGATTCTGTAAGCATCACGATGTTATAAATATCCCGATTCGATATCACACTTTCCCCCTCACTGGTTTCATTTTAAATCTTAAAAAAAGTTTGATTAATTAATCGTAGCCCGTAATTCATAACCTTCGTTTTCACTTAAAAAACCAAACGCAGCATTTAAACAATAAAAACCAAGTCCAAATACAAGTTAACACTGTTTAGACTAATTCTTTCGCAGAGTTTGGAGAAAAAGGCGGATAAATGCATTTCTGTTACGCCACTCGGGAGCTTCTGCGCTCAGTACAGAATCGTTTACATCTGAAGCTGATCGACCAAACGTCAAACTGAAAACCAGACGATTCTGGTCAGTTCATCTCTAATTATAAACGTAAAAAAATATATAACGGAGTCAGTGAATACAATATGTGAACCATCACCAAATAAATAAATAAATAAAAATAACCGCGATTGATAACCACACAAAGTTTCCCTCCCTCATGTCTGGTAACCCGGGTGTCAGACTCACCCTCGGGGTTGAGGCTGCGCATGTTGCGTGTTTTCAGGGCGTTGTAAGGGCGCACTTGGATTTGGTGGTCGAGGACGGAATCAGGGAAGCGATCGAAGAACAGCTCGTTGACCGCCATGTCGAAGGTTGGAATCACTTCCTGTGGTCAAAAGAGAAAATACAATAAAATCAGCAGTAGCCTTTTTATTTCCAGCGTAAAACTAATATTCTTTCCACATGGGGTTAAATAATTCAATATAGTTATGTGACCCTTACCTGAGGATAGCAGATGAGCTGACGGTACAGATCAGCATCAAAAGACTGAACATGGCCACAGTTCACATTCAACACAGGATCGCCAACCACGCTGATCTACAAAACACACAGGTCTGTAAGTCTGGCTCGAATGAAATGATGAGTATGAAATTCTAGACATCCTAAAATTAAAGCCCACCTCTTCCAGTTTCTGCATGTATAGGGGCTCATTCAGATCCAGACTGGCGTTCTCAACTTCCTGTGCGGTAGGATCGATAAATCGCTGGAGGAAACGCTGCGAGGAAAGAAAACAAGAAATAAACACCTAATTGATGAAAATGGTGCACATGGACACTGTACATGCAAATGGGTTTATGAGGAGTTTAGACTTAAAACGTGTAAACTGTGCGGCTCGAACGGTGACACCACAGCTGGGACAGGATGCGTAACGGTCACTTGTGTTACCTGAAACTTCTCCTTGCATGTTCCCACGTTGACATCAGTGCCCCAGATGACGAGTCTCTGTCCGGCGTTCTGCTCGCTGGCTACCGTCGCATCCCCCGATGGCTGGGGGGGGGGGGTGATGATAATAAAAATAAATTAAAATTCACACAAAACATCCAAGGTTTGATTTCACTACAAGTACAAAAAAAATTTTTTATAACACTTACGGGATCATTAAACAGTGCAGCACTGAACCCCTTAATTTAACAAAAAAAAATCTCACTCGGACTCACCGGCTCAGAGTTAAGGTCCACCTGTGGCGCCTTCCGGACTGATCCCAGGTCAGGTCTCTGACGTGCCGGAGTCCCGCGACTGGGTGTGTCATAAATCAGCGGGGAGCTCATGTCCGGTTCACTCTGCGGGACTGGTGTTTAAAAAAAGAAGAAATAAAAAGTCCACATAAATAAAACAAACAGTGGCAACTCAAACCCCAAGAACATGCAACAGGAATATGTAAGTACCGGAGGGGCGGGGCATAGGGCTGGAGAAGAGGGAGGTGTCCTGAGGGACGGGGCTCTGCATGTCTGTGCCAGGGGAGGTGGGCATGGGCTGTAGATCTCCAGTGGAAGATTCCTGGGATCCACGGACTTGTGGGGTCTGAGCCCCTTCGCTAGCAGCTATTTACACACACAGAAAGAGAAATAAAAATAAATAAAAATCACTACAGCTTGTCAATACAGAGGTTCTACATCCATATCAACAGGTTAATAATTAGTTAAAGTGTGTTAAAGAGCACTAAAACATGTCTTTCAGAGTACATAAATCATCATATACAGTGTTGCCCCACATAGAGGGTACTTGGGTGGGCCGCATACGTATATTTGCTGACGCGGTTTAAGAATATCACTATCGAATAGTAGTGAACAGTTCCTGTAGCTGTTTATTCTGCCACTGCGCGAGCAGCGTACTGAGAGGGTTTTTTTTTTTTTTTTTTAATCAGTCTTGTGTGTATAATTGGTTAAAATAAGAAAATTATCATCATATTTCCTATTTTGTGATGGGGGGGGGGGGGAAACTATTCTGACAGTAATATATACTGTGTTTATTTTAAAAGTTAATAATGCAAAAAAAAAAAAGCTGTTTTTTTTAAGAGCTTTGTACTCTTTGTACTTTAACTTCGTCTTACTCTTCCCACACGTGTAAATGGACGGGAGGATCAGTAGGTTGGATCTCTGAACGTGAAATTAATAGAAATATCAAATAAATCAATGTTAACGGTCATGTGCACTTTTTGTAGACCACTTTTTTGCTGCAGCTCTTCTCACTCTGTAACGCCGCAAGTATATTTCACACCTGAGGGAAACACCAGCATATTTAACTGTAATGCATTTTATAACTTACGAGTCGATGGGTTGCTGCTCCTGCCGCGCTTCCGTGCACTGGACGATGGCGAAGACATCTTGACCGCTCACTGGTAGAGAAAGAAATCAAGGTCATCAAATCTGATTGGTCAGAAAATGTTTATCAGTTTATTAAATCAAGGAAAAAGAAAGTTTCTTCGACACTCCACAACTACAAGTGGATAAAATGTACAAGGAATCCAGGGCGATATAGAAAATGGGAATAAGTACATTTGCCTCCACGGTCTCTAGTTGGACTACAGAAGATTCTAGATGGATGGCCGGATCCTTTAACAACGTAAAAACCTGTAGTCTTCTGTTCGCTAAGGCATGAAAGGAATAAAACTATTCAAGACGTGAAGATGTTTATTAATACCATAGTTTACAGTGCTGAATATAAAGCCAAAATATTTATCACCACACCAGCCTGTTGTTGATTCATTTCCTACACCATCACAACACACAGTGGAATATGCTGAAAGCACTTAGTGTTTCATACTGGCACGAAGGTTCGAGTTAACAAAAATTTATAAAGTAATAAAAGGAGAAATTAATGGAAAAATTAAGGTTACTAAAAGGTCCAAAAGCAGCTCTTTACTCATGTGATGACAGATACATTTTAATGACAGAAATTATATAAATAGTTAATCTTAAACTATATTACAAGAAAACGTACAAGTTGAAAATAAAAGCGTTGAGAGGACACGTGACAGCTTAATGTCACTCTTTTGTCACTCCTCAGGTCTTCATTAACTGACTAAAAGCAGCGACGCCATTTTGCAATTTGTTTTATTTCTTTTTAAGTATTATGAATTTCGTAAATAATTTACACATACACAAAACAAGTTACTCAAAACGTGTGTCAACAATATGTTTCGAACTTAGAACTGTAACGTTCGCACGTTTGTTTTTAGCTTCAATCGTAAACAGATTGGAGAAATAATCCGACCTACCGTTCTGGACGCTTCTCCACGAATACGCAGCGCGTGGCGCGAAAAGCGCTCGCGTGACGCAGTTTTCGCGCGCAAACACGGACCAATCACAAGCCCGGACGGTGCCAAGAGGGGGGGGCGGGGTTACCTCAACCTTCACCTCGTCACCGCGCGTTATTCTTTAAAACATAACACTTCACTTTCCACAAAAAAAACATTACAAAACAATATTTATTAAAAGACACCAGTGTGTGCTGTTTTATTTTAAGTAAATCTGACGGATTTTGTAAAAAAAAAAATAATAAATCGCGAACAAATGCCCCCCCCCCCCGACAAATGGTTTCTTCCAAAGTGTTCGCGGGAAAAGCGAAGAACACG
Organism: Channallabes apus; assembly: GCA_030522415.1. Classification (NCBI taxonomy): domain Eukaryota; kingdom Metazoa; phylum Chordata; class Actinopteri; order Siluriformes; family Clariidae; genus Channallabes; species Channallabes apus. The sequence goes on along the minus strand of CM060111.1, from coordinate 15,727,409 downwards.
TGACATTTCGAGTCACGTGGCCATGCAGTTGTATTAAAAAAAGAGAAAGAAAATAACTAAAACAGTATGTTACAGTGACTAGGAATGATGCAGTGTTGTGTTTTCTTTCTTTTCACAGTAATGGAAAAGTTGTGGTAATATGCCTTAAGTAATAAGGAAAAATAACTCATTACTGCAGTGCCGGGTATCCATGACTCAATTATAAAATAAAACATGCGTAAAACATTTAATAGAAAGAATGAAAAACAGGCATTTCATTCATATTTTTGCTTTGTGTATGCTTCTCCGTTTTCCTGTTGCCTTTTTTAAAAACCCTTCTGAGCTGTGCAATGCTGCCACCTACTGGCGTGAAGGTGTAGACAGAGTTAAACGCACTCTCTTTAGTATTTTGTGAGAAACTTGTTTTATTTTAAATGCAGGATTGTGCTATCGTTTTCGTGAGCTGGAACACACTGAATCAGCATGGTATAAAATATGCATTTCTGTAATTGAAACAGATTTTCTTGGACAGAAAGCAATAATTTTATTGTCTAACCTTCTTTAAGTTAACTTTACAGTTACAGTCAGTCTATGGTCATCGTAGCCTCTAAGATGATCTTCTGCTCCTGTAGTTCCTCAACAAGCTATCTGGGCTGCTTCACTGCTCACCACCATTGTAAAGAGTGACGAAGGAGTTTGCTTCAAAAGAGGCCGACGGTTAATACAAAAAGGTGCTTCTCTGGCTGTTTCTAAATATAGCGGTTCTGTTGTGTCTCGTGTCACAAGTTCAGTGACGCAGTAATGACGATTTTCTCCGGCTAATCAGTGACCAGCCATGTTTACACGTCATGTTTTGGTAACGGTTCGGCGCGCTTGGAACCTCGGCTGAGGTGGTACTAAAAAAAGGACCAGGTACCAGGTACTGTTCCCAGTGGAAACCCCCCCAAAAGTGAGTAGAACTGAACCGTGTCGTGTCGTACTATGCAGTGGAAAAGCGCCATTTGAGATACTGTGGCATTCCCGTCAGCTCCAAACTACTGATGGCTCTCGTTACGATGTTACTGTATTTGGCATAAATTTCTTTCCACCAACAATCTAACTGAAGTTGACCATATAATTATGTATGTAAAGTCAACAACCATTTAACAAAGAACAAAAAAACCACAGATTGTGTTCGACAATATTTATTATCCTGATAACAGCCCCTGTCACAAATTCAACAAAACCAGAATAATATATCTTAAAAAAAAAAAGACCAAAAAATGTTTTTCGAGATGCATTAAAGCAAGCGTTGTTGACGCTTCATTTTGTATCTTTGCGATTAATTTCAGAGAAGAAAAAAACACCTCTAAGCTTTCATAGCTTATTAACAAGTATGGACTATGTTAGCTATTCGTTATTACAGTGTACTTGCTTCCAATTACTCAACAACAAAAATTAGGCTCACGAGCAGATAATTGATTACAGTTGAACTTTCAGGCAGGGATTATAGATGGAAGTGGGGGGGGCAGGGCGCTTGAAGTGGCACATCAGGGTGTGGTGTGGTGTGGAAAGTCACAAAATGTTTGTCGAATCACTTCGTCGTACAGTCACATGTTCAATTCGCAACAAGCTAGGCATGTACATACGGTGGACAGTAAACAGTGTGAGAGGGAAAGAGAACGAGAGAGAGAGAGGGTCACTATGGGTTTTTTATGATGATCAAATGTTATAAATGTACCTGATGTCTTCTAGAGAAGTTAATGAATGGTTTGGTTTAAAACAGAAAAATAGCGTACTGAAATCAACAGCTATGGTCATACAAGTGGAAAAAAGAAAAAGAAAAAAAAAGGACCAGCTACTTCTCTCCATTTGTGAAACTACTACTAGTCTACAGGCACGCTTTAGTATAATCGCCACAAAGGCTTCTATCATTCAGATAATTTATTAAGCTGATGTTTCATTTCTTTTCCCTCCAAACTAATCATGCTGTCGTATCATACAGGCATCTCTATAGGCAAGATCTTTTTTTCCTGCCAGATTAACTTAAAAACATCCATCTATTTTTATGTGGCTATGTAGTGAGGGAAAAAAAAAAAAAACAATACCGCTCAACCTAACATGACCGGAGGAGAAAAAAATTTTGAGCACTCCATCATAAGTGGATTCCACACGGAGACTCGCGTTTACGGTTTCGTTTTTTTCTTCTTCAGAAGCTAAACTATTTTCCTTCCAGTCCTGCTCTTAGTAATGATGTCTGTTCATGTGCAGAGTGAACAAATTTAACAGTTGCATGTTTTTTTTTCTTTCGCTATCTCAGATGACATGAGATTAATAGAGTACGTTTTTTTTTTTTTTTTTTTGTCCTTTTGTTTTTAAGACAGATGGTCAGAAACAATCATTTACAATTAATTGCTGTACGTCTGTCCTTCAGGCGGTTGAGGAAGTTTCATATTCTCTTTGGACATCATTAGACGCCGTAGCTCTTGAAGAACAACTTTAATGCTATATGAATTTTGCCATTTAGCTAGAATTGGTATGCTACGTGCATCCACCTGTAACAAAGAGAGGGGGGGGGGAAATAGTGATGAGAATCCTTTAACAATAAACATTTTTGTTCAATTTCCATATACAAATATGAGTTGCACACTTTTCCAAGTGATTTGTCCCATAGAAAATTAATGTGTGTGCATTTCAAATGTAAAGCACTTTTTTTTGGTCCAATTAATTAAAAAAAAGGGGAAAAAAATACTCAATAAATTAGAATATCATTGAAAAGTTCATTTATTTAAATAATTCAATTAATAAAAGTGAAACCCATTATATAATTACAAACATTTAATTTTGATAATAATGAAAACCCAAAATTCAGAATCTCAAAAAATGTGAATATTGTTTTTAAAAAAAAAAAAAAAAAAAAAAAAAAAAGGTCAATAGCTGGAGTCTGTTTCAAGAGCCACCACGCACAGATATCCAGGACGTGGGCTACAACTCTCGCATTCGTTTGATCAATCCATTCTTTGAACCAGAGACAACGTTGGAGGGGTCTCACCTGAGCTAATGACAAAAAAAAGGACTGGACTGTTGCTGAGTGGGTCAAAGTCCTCTTTTGAGATGAAAGTCAATTTTGCATTGAGGTCCAGTGTAAAGTTTGCACAGTCAGTGTTGGTTTGGGGAGCCAGGTCATCTTCTGATGTTGGTCCACTCTGCTGTATTCCTGTTCTCGTTTAGCCAGTAAACTCGCCCGGCCTAAACCCTGTAGAGAATCTATGTGGTATTGTGAAGTAGAGGATACAAGACACCAGACCCAACAACACAGAAGAGCTGAACGTCGCCATCAGAGCAACCTGGGCTTCCATACAGTAACATTTCAGCAGAGCCACAGACTGATCGCCTCCATGCCACGCCGCACTGCTGCAGCTATTCATGCAAAGGGAGCCACGACCAAGTACTGAGTGCTGATGTTCATACTTTTCAGCAGTCCAACATTTCTGTTAAAAATCTTTTTTTTTTCCCTTAAGTAATATTCAAATTTTCTGAGATACTGAATTTTGGGTTTTTTTGTTAGCTGTAAGCCATAATCATCAAAATAAAAAAGAAATAAAACAATTGAAATACATCAGCCTGTGTGTAATTAATGCATGTAATATTCAATTAAATAAGTGAAACTTGCATCACTGAAAAATACTTTTCAATGATATTCTAATTTATTGACATGCACCTGTATATCAAACTTCGGAAATTATTATAAATTTAAATTCATGTCGATACACCCCATTGAAAATGTTATTGTGTAGAGAATAAAAATAAAAAAACTCTAAATTCTGTTTTATTTATTTTGGACGAACCCAATTCTCTCATTGAAATAAAAAAAAAAAATAATAATAATTAAAAAAAAAAAACGAAACATAAGCTTTAGTACTTATTGATTCTGAGACAGAGGTCTGGACGTCAGGGAAACGCTTTTAAAGAAATAATGCTTTTTAGGAAACGCTTTCCTATTTAAGTCTACAGTGGAGCTGAAGCTCTGTATGTGAGAGCCCGTTGGTATGGCTAGCTAAGCCACGCCCACTCCACTCACAGCACACAGGTGGTGTAGATGCTCATACCTCAGAAATCAAGTGTTTTCTGAAGTAGGGCCTGAAATGTGCATCACATTTTCCGGCTCATTTTTAAATTTTATATTTTAAGGAAGAAAAAAAATTTTATGCACAAGAATTAATAACGGTGTGTGTATTTCATATGTCCACATTCTAACTAAAACAAGTGGCAACTCCTCCCTCCGCCTCTCCCAACTCCAAGCATGTGGTTGTAACAACCAGTACCGTAACAAAATATGTATACACCACCCTAAAGCTCAAAAGTATATAGACACTTTTCGGCCACACCCATTCCTAACAGGCGCACAAAAACCAAGCATGTACAGTGGCATGCAGTCTGGACATACTAACACTGGGAGAAAAATTGGAGAGTTTAGTGGCTTTGAGCATGCCACAGGATGCCTGCCACAAGTCAGGTAGGCTACTGCTGTGAAATAAAAGGATTGAGAGCAACAACAGCTCAACCACGAAGCCGCGCAAACTCTGAGCCGAAATGCTGAAGCGCACAGCAAATAAAGATCGCCTGTCCTTTAAAGTGGGTCACGGAATCGATCTCCACGGCCAAGCAGCTGCACACAAGCCTGAGATCACTTTGTGAAATGTCACACGTGGGCTGGTGTAAAGCACCATCACTGGACTCTGTAACCGGGTTCTCTGTAGTGATATCTGGCAGCCTGATGGAAGAATCAGGGTTCGGTGGATGCCAGGAGAGCACCGCCTACTTGGCTACAGTTTAGTGGAAGAAGTTGAGTTTTGGACTTGGTTCCTTAGTTATGTTATAAATCCCACTGAACAGCTTTGAGATTCATTAATTTTTTGAAACGTTCTACAGTGTTTGTCAAGCTGTTCATGAAAAATGAATACTGTAAGATAAAATGAAGGGGGCGGAGCGTCCAAGGTATGAGCTCATGCGGAAATTTCTGAATCACTAAAGCAACTGTCAATCATTGCCTTAATGTCAATTCATGAAGAATACGTGTGTGTGTGTGTGTGTATATATATATATATATATATATATATATATATATATATATATATATATATATATAAAACAAATTTTAAGTAACCCAGAGACTACTTACCATCCCATTGGAATTATTTATTCCATTCATGCTAATTTTTGTTACAAATCTAACAGTCGGTGGTGCTTCGGGATATTTAGGGCCGCACTCCACTTTCAGGCTGTATATCCTGTTTTCGTAATTAGTCTGCAAGACAAAGAAACACACTGAGCAGAAGTGTGCAGGAGCAACATACGTTATATAACAGCTCCAAATAAACCAGTTACTACACGATGCACTCGAAATCTACTGCATTTCAGTATTTTAAAGTTTTTATTCTTCGTTCATCGTTTCACCACCAGGCAGGAATGAGCTCGACTGTTGCCATGGTAACTACAATCAGTGATGGTTTAAAGTGGGGGGGGGGGGGACTGTTCAAAAGAAATTCATTCGTTTTAATTATATATTTCAGATATTTAAACCTTTCCCATTATCATTATAGTTGTTGCTGTGAAGAAAAATAAGTTTTTTTTAAAAGAACCTTCACAAGGACACAGATCTTACAGAGTGTATATAAAGAATTAAAGAAAATAAAGTAATACAAGTGTGTAGAACCATGCAGTTAAAAGTTTCAGAAACCATTAGCAAGACCGAACAAAAGAAATCCCTGACTGCCGCAGCTGACGATAAAATTTTGGATGCTGGAAAATTTTTCGCTTTGAATGACTCGATTTGTCCAGTGCTGGGTAAAATGAACTGCACGCTCACCACCATTTGTAACTACTGAGGACAACAACATCTGGAACAATTTGGAAGCACTTTAAATAAAACCAAGAACACACGAAAGGGAATAAATCTTTAAACAGGTGTAGAGGCATACTCGCGCAGGTCCGATGATCATTCCCGTCCACCGTGTTAAGGTCATGTCCTCGTCGTCCTCCAGACCCCAGCTCACCGTGCCATCGCCGACCCCTTTCTGACCTTCTTCCAGCTCCTCCAACAAACGAAAATTGCGTGGGACTTTAACTCCTGCGCACAAACCAAAAAAAAAAAGTGAAAACGAGTCAAAAATAAAACATAACAGTTACCGATAGAACAACTACGCAATCGTCAGGCTGTTAAATTTTTTTTTTAAAGGTTAAAATTAATGCATTTCATTCCATTTATGGCAGTAAACCAGCTGTTGCTATGGAAACAATGATGCATCAGAACATGTGCTTTGATGGTAAATAAACCTGTAAATCGTTGATACCAGAAAATAAATCGACACATTTGGACAAATGGCGCTCCTTTCTAACCAATATGTTTTTGTTTATACTAAACAAAATTACCCAAACAAACTAATTACAAACTAATTATCCAGGGTAAATTTGTTCAGCAGGGTACTTCGATTGGAACTTCCTTTGGGGCTGAAAAATTATCTACATATCTATATTTTATCTGAACAAAAACACTGAATGATTTACATACAGATCAAATCCAACTGGACATTGCCCCAACGAGTCCCAATGTCCCATCAGTATCTGAATGGTTTTAATAGAAACCATTAGAAATGCCTTTCAGAGCAGAAAGCCAAACACCGTGTTTTTTTTCTGTGTGCGTGTGTTTCTCATGACATGGCACAGTAATTTAATTTTTCTTGTTAAAGCTGGTTACAATGATGGGAATCAGAACGACTTATAAAACCTCACAAATCAGTCACCTATAAACATCAACTTGGACCCAATGTGAAAATTGTTTGATAGACAAAACTATTATTTCATGAAATTTACTTGGGAAAAAAAAAAACTTTTGATTTAATTACTATCATGATTTCCTATGGATTTCCTTTTTTTTCTTTTTACTGTTTTCTGACCTTTTATTTAGAACTTTACATTTTGTCTTTTCCTGTGTTTCTTTTAAATCTACACTTTAACATATTAATTTAAAAAAATAATCTAAAAATACACCGCAAAATTTACGTTGAAAGCAAAAAAAAAAAAAAAAAAAAAAAAAAACACTATATGAAATTACTAAGAAATGCAAACTATAAAAATATATATTTACATTATAACTTGTTACAAAATCAACTGTAAATAAATAAATCTATGTACTACAAACCATTCCAATAAAAAGATTGACATTTACAGTTAAGAAATGATTATATTTCACTATTTTAGTTATTTCTACCTTTTATTTCTTTCATGTGACTAAGCTATACATTACAGATGTATAAGTAAGTTTTAGCTAGCTATTTTATTTATTTAGTTATGCATTCATTTATTTGTTCATTGATTTACCATCAACTTCGTATTCTTAAGTTGACATTTCAAGTTATCATATCCATCAAATATAATTAAAAATATTAAAAAATAATTTCATTTCAATTTCAACAATAATAAAATTAAGACTCCACTGTCAAATGAGCTGAAGCAGTTGCGGCACAGTGTTGCCAATGCGGCACTGAGTTTATCAGATAAAGCGTTTAGATATATTGCAAAATTTCAAATTTGCATTTGTAACCTTACAGATGACTTAAATTATACATAATCACACTGCCTGGCCAAATAAAAAAAAGAAAGTCACACACACTAAGATTTCACCCAATCACATGTAGCTTTGATTACAATTTGACTATGACACAGGCTGTGGTGTCCAGTCCATTTGTGTAAATGATTCCTCATGCACCCAGAGCCACCATGTCACACTCCAAGTCCTGGAACATGGCCGTCCCATCAGGGATGAAAAACTCCATAGATGTGATAACCTGGTGATTCAGTACATTCAGGTGTCAGCTGACTTAACTTTATTTCCACATAACGTTGATGAGTCTACAGTAGACCTGAGCAACTGAAGCGACCCCAGATCCTAACACTGCCTCCAGAGGCTTGTACAGTCGACACTATGCATGATGGGAGCATCGCTTCATGCGCTTCCCTTCTTACCCTGACACGCCCATCACTCTGGAATAGGCTCAATCTGGGGTCATCAGATCACAATCTTTTTCCATCACTCCCAAGTCCAATCTTTATGCTTCCTAGCTCACTATCAAGTGTTTTTTTATTTTTTTTGTTTAGAGCTGTGAGAGTTCTCGTCACTTTAATTATTACACATAGCTGTGATATTTACTGCTGCAAAAATGAGTTTGAGATTTTACCAGGCAACTTTCCCCATCTCTGTTCAGATGACAGTTCAGCACCATCCATCCATATTATTAACCCATCTCCAGTCATTACAAATCTTCTTAGTAATTATCTTTGCTTGATGCGGCCTAATAAATTGAGCCCATCTGAAATAGTGCCCTTTTTTGGACAGGCAGAGAGTGTGTGTGTGTGTGTGTGGCTGTTAAGCTGCGGATCACTTCCTTAAATTTCTGCTAACGTCCAGGAACCTGACTCGTTCCAGACTGAGAATTAAAATTCATTCAAAACCTATACAATTAAATAAAAAAATAAACACCTTACATAAACAGAAAGGCGTGCGTGTATGTGTTTGAGTATTAAGAATGTTTAATTTATATTCTAAGCGCGATATCAGAATAATTCGACGCTGTAGACAGCACGGCAAACACACAGCTCGGACTAGCTAGCATGAAGGACGGATAAATATTTTAAACATCTAACATTTGGTAAATTTACCTACTTTAATTATTTAAACAAAAGAATAAATCTTTGACAGACACGCACTGCTGACACCAGCTAGCCAGGCTAACTAGCACACACATGCTAGCCCAAGCTAAGTGTAACCCGCCCTGTATTTTTATTTTGCTAATCCGTTAGCTAGCCACTTTACCCACGAGTCTTCCTGTCACTAAATCGATTCCTAGACACACGCGTGTCAAATTTATCATTATATTTTATCGTTATCGTTTATTATTCTTTAATTCGTGATAAATAATTGTAACCGACTGAAGTGACTGAGCTAAAATTAGCGCACGCGCCCAGGCTTCCACTCAGGACTACATAAACACAACGCCAAAGCCCCGCGCGCGCGACGTAGATCCAACAACACGCTTACATTTATTTCTATTTATTTATTCGGTTGATTAAAAACACGAGGCTTCCTGCTGGGATCGTTTTCAAAAAGCGGATCGAAGCGTTTATTCTTGGTTTTGTACACATCGGGAAGACAAACCTGAGGAGGCCGCCATCTTCTCCAGCCGAATCCAGAAGCGCACGGCGGCGTCACGTCAGGTCACGTGGCTGCCTACGTCACCGCCACTGCATTAAACTCAGTGCGGCGCGTGACTATAAATGACCATTTTATAACTGGGAATGTTTACATATTTATTTATTTACAGTTCATTTTATAACGATACTTAATACAAAATTATTCATTTTAACAGTACATTACCATTTTTTAACTATTTATTTATTTACTTACTTATTTATTTATTGAGTTCATTTTATAATCTAATAGTTAATGCTAAAAATATTTTGTTATTGTATGCCTTTGGCTATTTTACTATTAATAATAATAAATATTATTATTATTATTATTATTATTATTATTATTATATCATAATATAATACTTGAAATGTTTAACACAGAATGTATTTATTTATTTGTTAATTACTTTTTTAACTTAATACGTAATATTTACATTCATTTTTAAAGCAATATAGGAAGACTAAACACCTTAGTTGTATAAAATGCTCCCTGCGTTGACCTTTCCTACAGTCGCCACTAGATGGCAGTGTGCGCCCAGTGTTATACACAGTGTCTCACAGTAGGTCCATGATCCTTTACACAACTATCACACAACACCAATCTGTACACACTTACTCACACAGGCACAAAGGCAGCACAGCTTTAGATTCTGTGAGTTCAGGTGAAGAAAACTGGAGAATCTGGTCGAAACCCATGCAGAAACAGGGAGAACATGTGAAGCTCCGGATCGAACCCTGCACTCCGGTACTGTCAGACATTGACCCTACATGTTCTGGCTGCTCTAATTATCTCCAATTTCTGATTTCTGAATGGTTCTGTTCCTAGATTATAGAACCTTCCTGTCCTTTGTAGTGCACATAAATAGGGAGCAGGGAGATATTTGGGATTGAGCACAGTCTCTGTGACCTTGCCAAAAGGAAGTGGCAGCAATGCCTCATGTCCTCCCTTTGTGCCGGCGCTGACCATAATTCACACGATATTACCGACATTCACTTGTTTGTTTTGGAATGAGGAACCCTTACTGTTTTTTGTTTGTTTGTTTTTAATACTGCTTCTTAAAACAACAACAGAAAAGAAAAGTTATAGATTTTATTTTATTTTAAAAAAGTCTTCAACAGAACACTAGAACATTTAACCATCAAATAACCCCACAAATAAACTGCTTTTCTTCTATTTGTGCAGTTTCCTCGTTTGCTCAAATCAGTGCTTGTAATCGAAGAATTACTTCAACATTCCCAAACTCCTCTAAAGAACCATCTTCTCTTTAGTTAGGGCTCTCCTGATAACCGTTCACTTAATAATTAACGTGTCTTAATCACTGATGGAATTAAAGAAGTCTTTGGAGTTCTAGATTTAACACTTTTCAAAGAAACGTAGAACTCTAGAGAGCTTAACTCTTCCAAACAAGAATTATTTGATAAAGTTTCTAACCAAAGAACCATTTAACCTTCCAGTTCTCCTGTAGTTTAATAATCTAAAAATAAAAGGGTTAATTTTCAGGTCAATGACTTTAATATGTCGAAAAATGTTTATATGGTTCTAGAAATTGTCTAAGTTTCTATTAACCCAAAATACATTGTATGTATTAATGTTTTAAACATTAATGTTTCTAACCAAATAACAAATCAGGCAGCTAGGGGCAAAAAAAAAAGTTCAAGATCCACTTTTTATGGTAGAAATTGTTTAAGTAGAACCCCAAACCACCCAGAACCTCGTGGAAGAACCCAATGTTATGAGTCCGGGCCTGATGGGAGAGAAGCCCGGAGCGTAACCCGAAGGGGGAGCCTGTGAGGTGTGTGAGGGGGGGGGGGGGTAAACATGAACCCTCGGGGGTGAGGAACACTAGAGCTAAGCTGTGTGTAGGGCTTTGCATGGCGAGGTGTTTGTTCAGGGGAGGAGGGAGAAGGGGCAGACTCAGTGGCTCTGCTGCTCACACACACACACACACTATACACCACTCGGGATGTTTTTAATTAGCGCCCAGTCAAAAAAAGAGGAGCCACACACAAGCGCACGCCCCATCCTAGCTACGTGTGTGTGCGAGCATGTGCATGCCTGTGGGTGTGTGTGTGTGTGTGTGTGTGTGTGTGTGTGAATAAAGGTGCACATTAAAAATATTGGTTCTGTTTTTCAAGGAGTGGAAACATGAGCTCTCACATTTCTCATCAGGGAGAGAGAGAGAGAGAGAGAGAGAGAGAAGCGGACAGACAGATAGACATTCACAGATATATTGAGGAAGAGTGAGTGAGTAACAGGTAGAGACAAAAAAGGAGTGGGCTGACTGATGGATGGACAGATAGACGACCAAGCAGGCAGACAGACAGATAGGTAGACAAACAACAATAAAGTGCATTACATATGGAATATGAGAGAAACAGACAGAGAGTCAAAGAGAGATACAGACAGAATGAGAGGGAGCTAGACAGAGAGAGAAAGAGAGAGAGACAGAAAGACAGAGAAAGTTAGACAGGGAGACAACCAGATAGAGGAACAGAGAGACAGACAGAAAGACAGATAGAGGAGAGAGACAGACAAAGAAAAATAGATAGACAAACAGACAGACGGAGAGAGACACAGACAGACGGGGGGGGGGGGGGGGGGGCGTCGTAACGCTGTAGCTGGACATGGGTATAGCAAGTCTGGGAGGAAGCAATGCTGAGAAAGCAGAATCAGGCCGCACTGATGAGCTCACACCACAGCTATGCTCTTCCAAGGCCACAGGAGCCATGGAAACATCCTCTCTCTCTCTCTCTCTCTCCCTCTCTCTGTCCCTCTTTCTCTCTCGCCTAGTGTGGATCTGCCATGAGAGCTCTTTAAACGAGCTCCAGTAATTTCACGATTCATTGACGAGCACACATTAGCAGGGGTCCGAGCCCCGCTCCTCACCTCCAGTGCCTCGTGCCGTCCACGAGGGAGAGCTCGGCTATGAGACGCCGTTACAGTGTTTAGTACCGAATTCTGAATTCTGATTGGTCGAAAGGGGTCGATTAGTTTTCCTGTTAGACCACAACATGGAGTGATTTACTTCATCCTCACGTGGTGTCCAGCGGTCTGTCACCGGGTGCAGCCCGTGCGGCTGTGTTTCATTTCACACTCCGGTTGTGTTTTGGCTGCGGAGGCAGTGTCCGGGCGGGGCAAGTTGACAGGTTCACCTTGCCCGGCGCTCTGCTGCCTCCTCTTTCCTTCCCTGTATTGTCCTGCATCCTGTAGACCCTGGCCACCTTCACCATGACCAATGCCACCACGTCCACCAAGGGACAATTTTATTCATAATTTCAGCGAATGTGACTGAACATGGGTTGGAGAGACGGTGCCGTTATGTACAGTCACATCGGCCATCTTGGATTCGAAAAAAATTACATGATCTTATAATAAAAAAATTGTAAAATCAGAACGGCTTTTGCCTAAACACTGACGCCAGGAGTTATTATAGCTGGCGCCGCAAGGCATGCTGGGATCCCGTTCAACTTTATTTAAATACGCTGCACAAGAAGCCAAAACCATTGTCTCATGTAAGTGGACCTGATCTCCTCCAACCCCCCCCCCCCCTCTCTCTCTCTCAATGCGGTTGATTTTTCACATTCTCATATTCTATTAGCACGTCGTCACGTGGTTTTCCTACGGTTCACGTGCAACGTACAGTACGACGACGTATTACTTCTGACATTTTAATCACTTAAAAGTTATTCTCTCTCTTAATTTTTTGCATAAACCATGATCTCTCCTCGCTTCTTTAGCCCGAAATCCGTTTTACGGGGCGTCACTAAAAAATGAGATTGTTTCCTCACAGATTTCATAATCGTTGATCAAAACCAGAAGAGGTCTCGCTGTGAAAGCAAACCAGCGAAATTTCCTCCTATTACCTCCAGAGCGTGTGAGCGCTCAGGGTACGAGAACTTCTGCAGCTCTGACATGAAATGTATCCCTGATAATGCAAACACTAAGGACCAGAGCAGCTTGAAATAACTCCCTCATGCTAGATGTGGAAAAGATTAAGGTTCTGTGTATGTGTTGTTTTTTTTGTATTTTTTTTGGAAAAGGGGTGGGTGGGGGGGCGTTTGGTGTTTGCGTGCGTTAGAGGAGGCTGTCGGTCAGCGGAGGCTTAGGCCGACGCCGGTGGGAGGGAAAAAGCTCGATGGTGTGTGTGTGTGAGAGAGAGAGAGTAAGTGAAGTCTGGCTCTTTTTTTTTTTTTTTTTTGCGAAAAAGAACTCATAAAAGTCACATTTGTTGGTGATACATTGGGAAGTGGAGGCAACTTTGGCACATGTGTCTGTGGTGCTAAATTAACTGTTAACACAAATAATCAAAGTGCAGGCCCCATTGAGCACTGGCGCCAGTCAAATGAGCAGCCGAGGGAGGAGGGAGAGAAGGAGCGAGGGAGGGAGTCATGGAAGAAGGAGGGGAGGCAGCGCGGCACGGGCCCTCGGGCTGAGGGGTGAGAGAGAGAAAATGCTCTACTCAGGGGTCGGAATAACGAGGGCTGATTCGGGATCAGCGTCCGTTTAATTGCGTCCTGATGAGCAGGTGGAGGTCCCTGTCTGGACGAGGGGACTTTCACAGGATGCGAGTGCTTACAAAAACAGGGCCCTCCACCCCCGTGGACAGAGGAAAAACTCGCCACGCTCCTGCTTTCCAGCTATTGTGCTCGGTGAGGCGCTTTCTCGATTTAGACCTGCGCTTTGTAGCCGCGAGCGTCCGGCGGCCACCGGACGTGGCACTGGACACGGAAAGGCCTCGTGCTAATCACTCAGCTCTAATAGTGAGATAATAGTGCAGCAGTGGTGCAGGTGGAGCTGCTGTCGTACACGGCCGAGGGGGGGGAAATGTTGCTAGAGCTCTCTTTGATCGAGGGGGATTCTTATCTCGATCACGATGCTGCTGCATTGTGTTGAGTTTTACTGTATGTTTAAGACATTTGCAGTGTTATAGAAAGAACTAGGATGGTCAGAATGATCGTTTAAAATGCCAAGAAATGCAGAGATCAGTCAACTGAACCACTCTCAATTTTACACACAACACTTTCTCCGCATCACTTCCTCACACTTGAGAGTAACTTCGTATCTCATTTTTAATGACCGGTCTCTTAATATGACTCCGCGCGACATTGTAAGAGGGCTTCAGGTTACTTGTATTGCAGAAATATGCACATGTTGTACCTGTGAGCACTGCTTATTATAAACCGTGCAATGCATTAGCATTTACATTTACGGCATTTATCTCTGAGCAGTTGAGGGTCGGTTCAATAGCGAACCTCTTAAGGACTATCTTTGATTTTCCAGAGGCTAGAGAGTCACAACTTTATGTCACCCCCATTAGCGGTAATGCTAACGGCAATAAACAAATGTTAGCAGCAAGCACAACAAAGAAAATGGCGAACTTCAACATGACCTTGGTAAGCAGTTCTCCTGGCTTTATCATTATTAGGATGCTTCCCTTCTGCGTATAAAGTCCATTTTTTAAAGACGACGGTCACAAACTGTCAGCTGACATAAGCAGTTCTTTGTTCTAGCCCAGAAAAATGTTCCATGGAACCGGATTTTCTGTCTGAAAACAAAGAACTGGTTCAAAATTGATTAAAAATAGAACTAGCCCCAGAACCACCTTGGTGGAAAAGGGCTATTAGATGGTGCTGGGGTTTGAACCCATGTCCTTCTCATCTGTACACCTAGCAAGCCTAATACGTCCAGATTGCTGGGACTTTCTGTTGGTATCAGACCATATCAGTGCGCCGTCAACTCATCGCTTCTTTGCATCAGATTTGGAACAAGCATAAATCACAAGAGTGATAAATACTAAATCTTACAGTAACGAGTATGAAACATTTGCTAATTATCTGTTGAAGGTAATGGACCTTCAGGTGAACCTGAGACGATCCATATCTCATATTAAATATTGATCTCTGAGACGTCCTTATGCTCATGGACGAACCGGCTTGGCACCAGGATCGGCTTTTTCAACAAGCTTTAAATCATTCTGTTATTGAATAAAATATATCAGTTCTCTATAGTGCTGTTGAATTGTTTAACCTGACTAAGCACATCCCAGGTTTGCACTATATTGAAGGGTAATTGTTAATACGGTAAAACCTTCTCCAGTCTCAGGGCTTCTTAGCATCCATAACAGGGTCTTTGTGGATAGTTTTAATCTTCGACAGTAACCCAGTTTCACCGCAAAGGCCTGGTACTGATTAATTTCCCATAACAGCACGACGCCAATGGTTTTATTCCTCACATATTGTTTTAATAAACGTCGTGGGACTGTGCTTATTATAGCAATGAAACCACATACGAGTGGTAAGGAGACTTTTAAAACAATGCGCTGGGAAAAAAAAAAAAAAAAGCCCTGCAGATTTGTGTGACATCAGTGCGAAAGCAGCTCGGCTTGCCGATGCTCCGCGTTTCCCATGAAGCCCTAGAAAGTAGGCCGCAGTCAGCTCTCGTCTGGCGCCACAGTCATCACGCATGTCAGTCCCTCGGCGAGAGCCAGTGTTTTCCTTAGAGGATGAGCTAAGCTCCTCCTTTAGCCCTAACGATTTATTTTAGGCTCCTCTGTCCAAAAGTGATGCACCCTCCCCCAGTCCAATCCACAACACACACACACACACGCACGCACACAAATACCATCTCCCCTCAAATCAGAGTTTACCTTGGCCATGTTGTTTCAGCGCAGACCAATCAGCTCGGGCCGTGTAAGGAATGTCCCTCGAGACTCAGCCCGGCTTCCCAATAGACCCATTTATTCTGAGGACACAAGCTGAACATCTGGTTCCCATTAATGTTTGTACAATAGTTCTCATCCAGGCTAAACACGTCTACACTCCGGGACAAGTGGCTGAATGCTCACAGCAGCATCGTTTCTACGATGTTTCCTAGCTCTGCAATTCAGTTAAGCACCGCGTTGGTGAATTCCTGACTCAGATGGGTCAAACTGTGGGGTTCTATTAAAAAATGCCAGAAACTGGGACCTTATGTTATACGCTCCGTATAAACGACAAAGGAAAATGGTGGCATTTTTAGTGTCAATGTTTTGTGTCTTTTGTATGCATCTGTGATGTTTATACTTAAATTCAACAGCTACTTTTTACAAGCATGAAACAGAAAAGCATCTCACTGCGTTAAACCCTAAAGTGGATAGACGACAACACATCATGGCCGACAATCATCTCCATGATTATGCTGCTTCAACCGGGATATTTGTTAATACTAATTCCAATAATCAATTTCTCCACAACTATGAGGGATGTTCTTGTCAAACCGGGACTTGTTATGGAATTTCTGCTGAATAAAGGTGTAAAACCAATTGGGAAGACCCTAAGACTCTTAGCCGCAGTAAATATTAAATATAACGGTGCAAACCTTTTAAAGAAGGGCGTACATCCGTGAATGGTCGTCCTAGCCGAGGTGGCTCGGAGCCCACTGCCATTGTTCTCGCAAACATTCAGCACCTGTTGCTTGAAAATTAATGGATAACTTTTGGGAGAGATACATCTGTCTGTGGCAACTGTATCATTCACATACACAATCATTCACCAGCACCACTTGCACATTACAGGAACTCAGCTGGGAGTTATTGCCACGTCCCCCATACACTCCTGAACCATTTCCAAGTGTTTGGGCCATTAAAGGAATTCCTGGGAGGCCAGCGTTTCCAGACAGTCTGATCATGACTCCAGCGTATTGACAAATGTTCTACCTTGATGGTGATTATATAAAGAAATAAAGGCAGTTTTTACTCTCAGAACTGTGTTCTGTTATACTGCACAATCAAAAGTCACACTTTTTACATTCACATAAAAAAGTATTTTCATAAAACATATTTGTACTAGATTGTTTCTGGAGCCTTACCGTGTTCATAGTGTTAGCATGGGTGGTTTTTAAGTTTATGACAGCAGCAGACACACAGTCAAAACTGGCAAAGACTCGTTTTGGCCAGCTTTCCCTTCGCCGATAAAAGGTCGCCCCCACAGCTTTTTCATTTTAAATAGTTGATGATGTTGCATAGAAAAATTTAAATAACCTGGAATTAACAGTGCAGGCTGGGAAAACAGCCAACCGCTCTGGCTGTCTAACTGAATGGCTATAAAAGGAATCATTCAATGTCTGATTTAAATGTTTTACTAGCTGTGTGTCTAGAGAATGCGTCATGTTGTGTATACTCTCTCTCTCTCTCTCTCTCTGTCTCTCACTGAATATTAGCCGTATAACAATTAGCGGTTCCCTGTATTCACTGTTATTATCTGTCATAAGTAAGGAATAGGAAATGTATGTCATGGTGCTATGGACTTTATGCAGCAGTTACTGTATTCCTCCTGGAATTTGTACACTCAACATGTCGTATTAAGCAAAGCTCTCAATAATGTATTTAAACATTTTATTAAAAAGAAGAAACAAGTCGCTTTGTTCAGAGAGTGGATTTCAAGCTATTACATGGTATCTCTGGGGCTGGATAACAAATTTGCAGACCTTAATGGCATCCAGAATCAGGATACTCAAGATCAAGGGGGCTTTTGCACAGATCCACAATCTCCAGGAGGGCTAAAAGGATCTCCAGGGGATCTAAAGTTCAAAGTAACAGAGGTGGGAAGAAAGAAAGTATTTATGCCTGTTGTTTTCTGTCCTGTTCATGTAATACATTTGCTCAGCACAGATAGTAAGAAAAAGTTCAGGCAACTTACATTGCAGGCAAAAGTAGCATGACGGTGATAGCATTATTGGACAATTAATTAATACTTACGTAATCACTTCCCCATGATCGTATTATCATGCTAGGAAACATGCAAGAGATTAGAAATAATGCTGTTGCATAAAGGCTAAACAAAAATGCCTTTGAACATGGCGTGATTTGTTAGTATGGCTAGTTAGCGTTAGTGTCATGTGATGTGTTTAGCGCTTAGCAAAGGGAAGGTGTTAAACATCACTCAAACAAACAAACAAATAAAAACCTGTATTTCATTTTATAATTTTCATGACTGATAAATCTGCGGTGATTAGCAATTATCAAGAGGTTGGATGCTAAATTCTAAACATATTTTCCCTTACAACAGCTAGTCATGGAGGGAAAAGATTAGCAAAGGCTCTAAATGGGCTCTAAATTAGCTATATCTATTAGTTAGCTAACTCTAAAGAAACCTCCAAATAAAAATAATTAATGTAAAATTATAATAATAATTTTAAAATAATGTTATAACAGTTAGTTGTGGGAGAAGTGATTAGCATTTAGCAGTAGGACAAATTGAAAATGTTACATGTAGCTTCAGACAAATTACAATTTCAATAATAGATTAGCAGTTAGCATAAGACAATGTAAGATAAGAAGCTTTTGGTAAGGTTTTCTCATGTTCCTTTGATTCCTTGGTGAAAGAAGAACTAATTTACCTGTAACAAAAATCTATCTTTTTTTTTTTTTTACTTTTAGTTTTGTATTTGTCAAATTTAAGACAGACATTTTGGTTTAATTTTTACCAGAGATTTCAGTTAATATTCTTAAAATAACCCTTCATCTAAGAGCCAATTGTCCGAAACTTCCCAATCGACCTTGCAACCCCAATCACAATGGTGTACGATATAAAACGCCAATTAGCCCTAATTATCTAAATCGCTTCAATCACTGATGAATCCACTTCTCTGCAATTAGAAAGCGTTAATGGCCGGTCTGACGTGAGCAGTGAGAGTGTTTTATGTGTCACCTGGGAGCGGGGCTGTGGAGACCGGCTCTCAGCGGGGGAGTCTAGGTCGTGCTTGTAAACCTCCTGGAGTCTGTCAGCGCGTAGCCCCGGCACAACAGGGCTGTGTTTCAGAGGAATGTCCCACGGTGAGGGGATGGGGACATGACCGGAAGTCAGAGAAAGGACAGAGGGATGGGCTGGTGGTGGAGGAGGGGGGGTGCCGGTGTAGGTGGTGGTATAGAAGCTGTTCTGACTTTCAAAGCACGCTTTGATTTTGTGTGTTTGGGTTGTTCGGTGTAACATTCAGAAGAATTAAGAGCTCTGCTGAAGACTTCCACTAAATCATTGTACTTATTATTCAAGGTTATGGATAGCCATAAAAATTCATTAAAAGAATAAAAACTTCATTTGACTCATTGGTTGATTCATGACATTTTAGGGGTGCTTATAAATGACTGGCAAGGTGACTACACGCTATAGTGCACTGTGTGAATCCTGAGAAACACGCAACATGTATAAACATTCTTTTAAAAAATGCTCACACAACCAGCTAGGCGTTAGCATGTCAAAAATCTCGAGAATAGAGTTGAAATGGATAAAAATTACCCCAGCTTAAGGTTACTCTTGAGCAAAGAGTCAAAGGAAATAATAAAAGAAAGTGCAAACAATGGAACAATTGAATGGCTAAGATACAATAAGCGCAATAAGCTGAACTATTTTCAAAATAACGTAGCCTAACTTAGCTTATTAGCTAAGCTAACAAATTCCTCCTACAGTAAAATGTGTAGCGGAAAAAATTAAACAAATGAAGCTAGGTAGACATTACTGGAAACAATGTGACTTAAAATTTTCTTTTTTTTTCAATGATTCTTGTTTTTCAGTTAAGCAATGCTAACTATGTTGAACAAGCATGAAAAAGCTAAATCTCTTCATTATGCCTTGTACCGATTTTCACAATTTTTCCTCAGCATCTTGTCATGTTGCTGGCTAAGAGGACTCTGGCCTACTGTAGCTGCATTACATCATGCATAGCTTGAAAAGTTACAGCTGTGAAGAAGCTTCTACATCAGAGCAGTAAGTTTTAGGTTGTACCGAGTTTTTTTTTTTATTATCCTAGAACTGTGGTGAAAAAAAGGTTCTGGTAATTCAGAAAGTCAAGCCCTACCGCAACGCAAGCAGACGGAATTACACGACTGGAAATTAGCAGAACAAAGTAATAATGCTGATAATTACGAAAATGGTACAAATCTGTGACGAATATGAACAATGTGTAATTTGTTTAAACAGCAGGTATCCAGGTTTATGGCCCGGTTGTTTTCCTCGAGATTTTATAAGCCCTTTAATGGTCCATAACTACATCCTGAGCACAAGCTAATTGCTATTATCCAGAGCTAACGTTTATTGCTTGTGACTTCTGGTCAGAATTTATTTCATTGGTTGAAGCCATTTCTGTGTTATGTGTTTATCAAGTAAACATCCAGCCATTACAAGAAGAAAGAGAAGATTGTTTCGACTCTAATCAGAAGACGAAAGCAGTATTATGGATTTCTTGCTAGCACTTTTAAATTACAAGAGTTCAAAATTTCTCGCACTTTGGATGTAGAATTTATTTGAATTAACTTTTCGCAAAGGCAAATGCATAAAATTTTCAAAATAATCTCCTTGCTTTTCAAAACATATTGCACATCGGTCAACAAGCTTTCGTATTGCCTCATTGAAAATGTTTTAGTCTGAGCTGCGAGCCACAAATGTACTTCTTCATCAGGAGTGCATCTTTGTCCTCATAGGGCTGCTTTCAGGGGAACACATGACGATGAAGCGAGATCAGGACTATAGGGAGGATGCTTTAACTTCTCAAAACGAAGACAGTGTGGGCAGAAGTGTGCGGACGAAAGATCATGACGCCCTTGGATAGCGGTCCTCTACGTGTAATCCGAAGTTTAGGCTTCAGCACTCTATCAATAAGTGTCTCACTGTAGCACTGTTAATTGTGGAACCATTGGATAACCTTGATAATGTTCCAATATTTCTGGCCCTTGAGAATTCCAGAAAACTGTAAGCATTGATGAATTTTCCAGCTGATGGTTTTTCCCGGTCGGTTATGGAGAATGTTTCCGTTCCATACTCTCAGGCTCGTAGTTCATTCATTCATTCATTCATTTTCTATACCGCTTAATCCTGTGTTCAGGGTCGCGGGGGACCTGGAGCCTATCCCAGGAGACTTCGGGCACTAGGCGGGGTACACCCTGGACAGGGTGCCAATCCATCGCAGGGCACACACACATACACACACACTCACACACCCAATCACACACTACGGGCAATTTAGGAACGCCAATTAGCCTAACCTGCATATCTTTGGACTGTGGGAGGAAACCGGAGTACCCGGAGGAAACCCACCAAGCACGGGGAGAACATGCAAACTCCATGCACACAGAGACGGGAATCGAGCCTGGCCGGGGAATCGAACCCAGACCCTGGAGGTGCAAGGCGACAGTGCTAACCACTACACCACCGCGCCGCCACTCAGGCTCGTAGTGTCAGTACTAATGATTCTCTTTATGAAACTTAAATGCACCTGTAGATACACCTTCCTTAGAGTTTCGGTCCAAATAGTGTTTTCAGATATCCAAAGACTTCTGTTTATGACTTGAACAGGAAGTGCTGATAATCGGAGTGCTGGTAGTTTTGAGTTCATTCATTCATTCATTTTCTGTACCGCTTTATCCTTATATACAGGGTCGTGGGGGCCTGGAGCCTATCCCAGGAAACTTAGGGCACAAGGCGGGGTACACCCTGGACAGGGTGCCAATCCATCGCAGGGCACACACACATACTCACATACACACACTCATTCACACACTACGGTCAATTTGGAATGTCAATTAACCTAACCTACATGTCTTTGGATTGTGGGAGGAAACCGGAGTACCCGGAGGAAACCCACCAAGCACGGGGAGAACATGCAAACTTCATGCACACAGAGACGGGAATCGAGCCTGGCCGGGGAATCGAACCCGGACCCTGGCGGTGCAAGGCGACAGTGCTAACCACTACACCACCGTGCCGCCTAGTTTTGAGTTATATTCAGTTTATTATTAAAACTATTCATTTTCCTTGCTAAATTTCTCTTACAGGAGACTTGCATGTCTGGAAGTATTTTATTCCTTTTTTACCACAGCAACTTTTTATTGTGTTTCTGTTTTCTTGTGACTCTCTTTCACTCATCATGTTCCTGAGATATCACAAAGCGCAAGCTCATGTTGGGAAGCTCTAAAACTGGAGTTGCCTTCCATAAAAATGTTAACGAAGCATCTTCTTACACCATAAAACTTCACTAAAACAAAGATTCTAAAAGTCTCTTCATTTAAAATGTCTCAAATATACAGTGGTGTGAAAAACTATTTGCCCCCCTCCTGATTTCTTATTCTTTTGCATGTTTGTCACACAAAATGTTTCTGATCATCAAGCACATTTAACTATTAGTCAAAGATAACACAAATAAACACAAAATGCAGTTTTTAAATGAGGGGTTTTATTATTTAGGGAGAAAAAAAATCCAAACCTACATGGCCCTGTGTGAAAAAGTAATTGCCCCCTGAACCTAATAACTGGTTGGGCCACCCTTAGCAGCAATAACTGCAATCAAGCGTTTGCGATAACTTGCAACGAGTCTTTTACAGCGCTCTGGAGGAATTTTGGCCCACTCATCTTTGCAGAATTGTTGTAATTCAGCTTTATTTGAGGGTTTTCTAGCATGAACCGCCTTTTTAAGGTCATGCCACAACATCTCAATAGGATTCAGGTCAGGACTTTGACTAGGCCACTCCAAAGTCTTCATTTTGTTTTTCTTCAGCCATTCAGAGGTGGATTTGCTGGTGTGTTTTGGGTCATTGTCCTGCTGCAGCACCCAAGATCGCTTCAGCTTGAGTTGACGAACAGATGGCCGGACATTCTCCTTCAGGATTTTTTGGTAGACAGTAGAATTCATGGTTCCATCTATCACAGCAAGCCTTCCAGGTCCTGAAGCAGCAAAACAACCCCAGACCATCACACTACCACCATCATATTTTACTGTTGGTATGATGTTCTTTTTCTGAAATACTGTGTTACTTTTACGCCAGATGTAACGGGACACGCACCTTCCAAAAAGTTCAACTTTTGTCTCGTCGGTCCACAAGGTATTTTCCCAAAAGTCTTGGCAATCATTGAGATGTTTTTTAGCAAAATTGAGACGAGCCTTAATGTTCTTTTTGCTTAAAATGGTTTGCGCCTTGGAAATCTGCCATGCAGGCTGTTTTTGCCCAGTCTCTTTCTTATGGTGGAGTCGTGAACACTGACCTTAATTGAGGCAAGTGAGGCCTGCAGTTCTTTAGATGTTGTCCTGGGGTCTTTTGTGGCCTCTCGGATGAGTTGTCTCTGCGCTCTTGGGGTAATTTTGGTCGGCCGGCCACTCCTGGGAAGGTTCACCACTTTTCCATGTTTTTGCCATTTGTGGATAATGGCTCTCACTGTGGTTCGCTGGAGTCTCAAAGCTTTAGAAATGGCTTTATAACCTTTACCAGACTGATAGATCTCAATTACTTTTGTTCTCATTTGTTCCTGAATTTCTTTGGATCTTGGCATGATGTCTAGCTTTTGAGGTGCTTTTGGTCTACTTCTCTGTGTCAGGTAGCTCCTATTTCAGTGATTTCTTGATTGAAACAGGTGTGGCAGTAATCAGGCCTGGGAGTGACTACAGAAATTGAACTCAGGTGTGATAAACCACAGTTAAGTTATTTTTTAACAAGGGGGGCAATCACTTTTTCACACAGGGCCATGTAGATTTGGAGTTTTTTTCTCCCTTAATAACGTAAACCTTCATTTAAAAACTGCATTTTGTGTTCAATTATGCTATCTTTGACTAATAGTTAAATGTTTCTGCTCATCAAAAACCGTTAAGTGTGACAAACATGCAAAAGAATAAGAAATCAGGAAGGGGGCAAATAGTTTTTCACACCACTGTATACAAGTTAGGTGTGTTGCTGTTACTATAGAAACGATAATTTGGAGAGTATTAAAATAAACATTCTGATTTCCGTCCAATCAGGCGGCAGAATTCAGCGGCTATTTGGCAGGAGAATATTTAGGGAGGGGGGGGGGGGGGGGGAAGCACTGCGTCATGACTCTGAAACATGAAACATTTTTTGCTGAAAGTTTGAGTCATGGGTCAGCGTATGTGCTGGACCGACTGAGTCATGTGTGTGTGTGTGTGTGTGTGTGAGAGAGAGAGAGAGAGAGAGAGAGAGAAGAGTGGGGGGGGGGGTTGTAGCAGTGCAGAAACTTTTAGATAGATATGCAGTGTTGGAGAAAGACAGAGATAGAGTGAGAGAGGAGGTAGAGATTAGGGCTGGAGGGCTGGCGTGTGGAGGTGGCAGGAGACTGTAAGTCATTGTGGCGAAGCTTTGCGAGCTCAGGGGTGGCAGCGATGCTGAAGCCCAGCACATTCATCAACCTGCCCAGTCCCGCCGCCTTACTGGAGCCGTGGTGTTTTTTACCTCCCTCCCTCCCTCCTTCCCTCCCTCCATTCACCACACTCGCCTTCCCGATCCTCCACTTTCCCCCCTCATCCTATTCTTGTAACTTTTACCATCTTGTTCTGTCGTCCTCTCTTTCCCTGCACTCGTTTCGTGCTTTTCCCCTCTTCACTTTTCTGCATATGCAAGTTATTATTGTGTGTCACTGTGGGACTTGATTTTCACCCACCCACACAAAGCTCACACACACACACTCACAAACGCAGACACACACACACACACACACACACACACACATTGCTATTTTGGAATAAAATAGTAAAGAACTAAATAGAACAAAGTATAGTAGATTAGAATAGAACACAGAACAGAATTCAGCAATACAGAATGCATCATCGACTGATATGCATAAATTAAAGAACATAAATTAAAGTAGATTAGATTTGGACTAAACAGATTAGAATACGAAACATTAATGTTTATCATTATATATATATTTGTTTATATATATATATATTTATCTTATATAAATCCTCCTGTAATTAAATGCTGTATGGTCAAAGCACAATAGCACGACAGGAAGTTAGTTAAGATTAGTTAAGTCCACACTGTTTAGGTTACCGGCCGTCCACTGATCGAGCAACTGGAGACACAAGCCGCCACAGAGCCGCCACTGTTTTCTGTTGAAACAGTCCAGACCCATCCTCGTGGTTATTAAGTGGAACCGTCATCGTTATTCAGATCTGATATGTTAAATTAAATAAAATTAAATAATGGAGATGAAATTAAAGAAACGGAATCAAATGTTTTACTGCGACAGGCTGCAATGTGCCTAAAGGTGCAATTTAAAAATCGGTTCTTTACGCAACAACCTCAGCAGCAACCGCATTTCCCCTCTCGTCTGTTCCAACCATTCAGCATCAGTAGTATACTAATCACCGGCCTGATCGTATGTCATCATCTGCTCCTGTTTCTCACTGGTTCATGCCGTAAGTTATATGTTTTTTTTAATGCTGGAATGATTCATAGGTCACTGTGTGGCTTATCAAATACAACACAGTCCTCTGACACTCCTCAGGTACAGGGGTATAAGTTCTATACCAGTTATCCTCTACAGCCTATCCCAGGAGTCCAAATGCCAAATGTTTGGGCACACACACATACATACACACACTTTGGGAACGCCACTCAGCCTAATCTGCATGTCTCTGGACCCCGCGCTTGGTGGGTTTCCTCCGGGTCCTCCGGTTTCCTCCCACCGTCCAAAGGCATAAAGAGTTGACTAACTGGCGTTTCAACATTGCCCGTAGTCTGTCAGTGAGTGTGTGCGCTGTTATGGATTGGCGTGTTCAGGGTGTACCCCCCTGCCCAGTGCCCCAAGTCCCCTGCGATTTTATATCGAGAATGAGTGGGAGGGAATGATTGCACTGAATTCTCAAATGAACATGAAAACTGCTTTCTTTGTGCAAACAGAAAATTCCCACAAATTTCTTGAAAAAGTCTGTTATTTTTAAATATTCACTAGAATCGAGGACCACTGATAGCCTTGACCTCAACTTTGAAACACTGGAGGAAGTTTTTAATATTTATATTACACTGTTATCATTAGAGAGACATTCAGTGACGTGAGAGTTCTGGTGCGGAGGCCTGGGAGTCACGTGGCTCCCGGGAAAACACTTTCATCACACACACACACACACACACACACATACACACACACACATACACACACACAATCATCACAAATGACTTTCATGTGTACACAACAAGTATTCCTGTAAATCATTCTGTCTTTTTAGTTTGTTTTCCTTTAACAGTGCTACTGCTGTGGCGACACCGCTCTCCATCTTACCGCTGATCACTGTTGATCAGTTTCCTGTAACAGCATGCTTTATTCCATTTAAACCAGGGCAGCTTGCTGACTATTTCACTTTTTCGTTTGTTGAAGAATGATATCTCAGTGTGTGTGCATGTGTGTGTGTGTGTGTGTGTGTGTGTGTTAGACTTTTCTCATACATTCCATTCCTCCCTCCCAGCTCGAGGTTCATGTAAACCGCAGAAAATCTAATAAGATACAACAAACACATTCATGAAATCAGAACTCTTACACACATATCCGTCCATGTGCAAAGCTACCTGCGCACGCACACACACACACACACACACATAGAGACACATACGGCCACGAAATGTCCCACCAAATGTAACACACCCCCCTTCCTGCTCTCCGTCTCCTTCTCTTCTCATAAATATGCCCTCATTTGACAAACACGCTGAATTCCCGTTGGTCTTCTTGACGTCATGAGCGCATGAGCCACGACTGAGTTCACCTTCTTCTAGCTGTTGCTCAAGAACGTTCTTTTTCTTGACCGCAAAACTCGTGCCGTCCTTCAGAACTTCCATTCTTGGTACATTCGAGATTTCAGGAGAGTAAAACTCCCAAGAGCTCTATTTTCTTAGTTTTTCTTCTTTTGGGAGACATTAATGTGCTATTCTTAGGTTTAGACTCATCAATTAATGATGTGTTGTGCTGTAAAAGGAAATGAATCAACAACCGGATGCCGAGATGAAGCAGAGTCCTATCACCCCTATATTCACTCACAATTCTTTCACTCTCTCTTGAAGTTAAAAAGATTTGCGTAACAAACAGCTTCCCGTCTGACACCGAGACTGCTTACCGTATACCATTAACCAAACATCTTATAAACAACGGAAAACTCTATCTGATGCACAAAACCCTGTGAGCATGCTGTTACTATGGAAACGCTTTTACTTTTTGTACCTTTCAACCTCAAAGCATATTTCAGTTTTACCTGTGGAAAGAATTTCTCCACTGGATATCACGATGTTTAAACAATGCCGGAGGTTCTGGCTCACTCATTAGGGATCGAATATGGCAATGGATTTAAAAATAAATAAATAAATAAATAAATAACAAAAATAAGTGCAATAAACAACCCGAACTTTAAGTCAGTGGTGACAAGCTAACATCTAAATCTTGATCTCTGACACACAGTATGAGTCTCGCTATCCCACAGTCTCTCTCTCTCTCTCTCTCTCTCTCCAAGTTACCCTCTCTGCCAGCAGCATTTGGCCCACACTTGGCCTGCTTCTTTTTTTTCATGCATGCACTGGGGCTCGATCAGTCAGTACCCCACAGATTGACGAGCCCTCAGATGCCGATTTAGTGTATATGTCAGCCACGCTGGAGCCACCGCACATCTGGAGTCGACTAAAGACCAAGGGAGAGTGTGAGAGAGCAAACGAGAAAGAGAAAGCGAGAGAGAGAGAGAAGTGGAAGGGGAGGGGGGGCTTCTTTGGCTTGAGCAAGTGTAACCAAGCTCCGTATCATCCCGCCCCATCCCTCCTTCCTTTTTCCACTCCTTCCTCGTTCTCAGAGCAGCCATTCAGGCCGACTAAGAAGGCTCATTGAACTGGGATCCGCGCTGTACGTTTACTCTCTTTGGTCACTTTCTCTTCCACCTAATCCTCGTTTGACCACAAAACTAACCTGAGGCATGATGTTCACGAGCGGGACTAGTGCTATATATATATATATATATATATATATATATATATATATATATATATATATATATATATATAAGCAAAAAAAGGAAGAAGAAAAAAGCCCCACTGACCCAGATGTCCGTCTTCCATCCGACATTTTGATATGATAATACAGCGCTAGTCACATCTCAATTCTGATTGGTACTGTAGCTTTACACAGGCCGGTTTTCCTGTTCACCTTGGAAGGAGTGTCCAGTTTTAGAGCTTGGTCACAATCATAAGAAATTAGTTTATCATTGAAAAAAGAAATGGAAAAAAAACCAAGGATGGTGACAGGACGAAGGTTTCTAAAGCAGCTCCTATAACAATTATTTGTCCTAATATCATTAGAAATATAAGATATCGTATTGTTGGTTAATTCAGAAAAAGAAAAAAAACGTGCGATTGTTGGGAAATGATGGATGAAGAATTAAAACACTTAGCAAGACATTTTTGTGTAAATGTAACCTAACGTCATTTTCAGATCCGGTTTCAGTGTATATAAAGAAAACCTTTTATTTCATGTAATCGCATATATAATCACAAAATATAATCGTGATTGAGTTTTATATATATAAGTAAGTCAAGTCCAAGAGAGGAAAGACATGTAGTCTGGGAAATGGATCCAAGACACAAAAAGGAAGAAGAAGGAGTAGTGCAAAAGTCAAACAGTGAGAGAGAGAGAGAGAGAGAGAGAGAGAGAGAGAAAGTAAGCAAGGTCTAAAGTGTCAAGGAATTCATTGTCTGCTCTCCACCTGTTATTATTCTGGACCCAATCAACCTGCTAGCCAGCCTGGAGCCGGTGGCCATCTGGAAACGTTGCAGTGTTTATAAACTTGGCAGGGCTGCACTCTCTGGGGCCTGACCTCCCACACAAATCTGGAAACAATTAGAGCACGACAGAGCGCCTGATTACCGCCGAGAAGCCGAGCGCACACCACGGTCGGGCCACGGGGACGCCAGGCCCTGCTCCCAGCGAGTACTGCATCACGGTTTCAGATCAACTGCAGCACAGTCGTTCCCATCTGGAAAAAAAAGAGGACTGTGGTATATCCTGGTATGTTATTTGCACTTTCTTGCTCAGACGTTAGTAATAATTCCATAATACATAACTCTGTATATACATGTACTCTGTATAAAAGCACAGACAGGTCATTATTATTATTATTATTATTATTATTAATGTTCTAGCATACACTTTGATTGCATTCTCGAGTTAACAGCCACATCCTCTCTCCTTCTTTTACAGCTGACGTAAGACTGCATGACTTCACACATTCTGCACTGGTGCCAAGCAGGAAGAGCTGATACACACCATTCAGAAACACACACATATACACCATTCAGAAAATTACACACCTTATAAGACAAACATGAATTTTGTTATTATTGTTATTGTTATTAGTAGTAGTAGTAGTAGTAGTAGTAATATAACAAGCTTTCTGTTTCTTGTAAGGTTTTAAATTATTTCTTTATTTTTATTTTACAAACATACGAGAACTCAGAAGAAGCAGAACCCCTTTCCATTTAGGATTAAACTCAACATAGTATGAAAATTAACAGTGATCGAAATCCCGTTTCACAAGATATAGGATACACCACTGGGAAAAACTTGTTGGTTGTAAAGTTTGAAAGCTTTTCTTCTTCTACGCTTAAAATACTTTCACCCAAAAATAAAAATTCTTTCTTCATTCTTAACTCTACTTCTTCCACCTCAAATGACCTGCATTGTCATCTATATTATAGATTATTGATTTTATATATAAAAAATAATCAACATCAACAGTGGTGTATTGAGGCAAAGCACGTAGTGTGGCCACCTCACCGCTTATTCATTTCTGTTTTATTCCTTTTTTACGCCACAGCACAACAGTTAAAATTTTTGGCTTATTTACTGAAATCATGGTGTATATATTTGGAGTCTCCATTTGGAGTAGGTAGGCAGGTAGGTACAACTTTATTTTCATTGAATAGTACAAGTACACAGCAACAAAATGCAGTTTAACATCTACCAGAAGTTCAAATAGTAGTGTATATACATCTGTGCAATATTATTAAATTATATATAATTAGCCAGCACATTAATACAATACGTTCCTGTGATTTATTAATTAATCATCACCTTCTGGCCAATCAGAATTTCTTTTTCAGCAGTGAAGATGGCAAACACAAACATTGTGTTGCTGGTAGAAAAGGAATCAGGATGCCAGAAGTGTGTGTGTGTGTGTGTGTGTGTGTGTGTGTGTGTGTGTGTGTGTGTGTGTGTGTGTGTGTGTGTGTGTGAAGTGGCAGAGGAAGAGTAAGGGCAGTGTCCTTCCTGTCTAACACTTCCTGTCCACAGCTCTGCTGGACTCCAGCTTTTAGCTCATTCACACCCTCAGCATGCGCTCGTCTGCCAGGTCACTCGAATCTGTTCTCTTTTTGGTTTTTTCTTTTTACCACCTGCTCCTACTCCTAAGATTGACCAACATGGACATTTCTACTTTTTTTCCCGATCAGCTGTGATGACTCCTTTTGACACGTTCACACAGAGATCGTTTGTTGTTTAGTTTTTGGTCCCTGAGATTTGGCTGCAGGTGCACCTCAGCACTGCTCCCAGCTGGTGGCAACAAGACACAAGCCCTCGCTCACACACACTGTACACAGTCACCCCCGTAACATCACACCTAACGGCAAATTACAACACGAACTCGGTTGCCGTGATGTCTAGGGTGACTTTCTGCGCCAGATTAATGAACAAATAAAGGTGTTTTTTCTCTTTTCTTTTTTTGGTTTTACTAGCCTAGTTCTCAAATATTGGTTAGAAGGTGTTGATTCGTTTCCTCCAAATAGATGATAAGATGAAGCTTTCTGAAAGGGCGGGTTTATTTAACATTGATGAAATGAGTCTTTGGTGTCCATAGGTTTTTTACTACAGTTTGTACTAGGATGGACAAATTAATTTTGTAGCTGTTGTTCTTTACTAAAGTAAGTACTGTATTTGCAATCATTGGTGAGTTGCAGTGGTGTAAAAAAAATAAATAAAAAAACACTTCACTATGGAAGGTCCCTACTTATTTTCACAGTACCATGGTACTTGTTTGCTCATATCATGTACCACACTGTGATACCTGGCTCCACCATGGTACATGTACTATAGTATGGTACAAGGGTCCGATCCCTAGTATGGGACTTCGGAAAATGTACCAGAATTCTATAATGCTAATATTTATATATTTATACAATTTATACAATTTCCCTTTGGGATTAATAAAGTGGTACCATTATACTGTATGTATGTAACATTAATTAAATACCATAGTGTATGTTGAAATTCTTATGTCATACACTCTTATATTCTGCCTGTACCATTATACTGTACAAGTAGTATGTACTAACATGGTACAATAGGTACAAACATACCATCTTAGATACCTGCTGAACTTTGACAGCCACTATGGTACCCTCATAGTATTAACCAAAGTATTGGTATTATAGTACTGAAGTGCCATTGTGCCTACCATAGTAATATCTGAAGTATGATTCTAATACTATGGTATATTACCATTGTGCTATAAGTAACCACAGTGTACACCATAGTAAAGTTTCATATGGAGTTATAGGAAAATAATCCAATCCGAAGTGGTATCTACAGCAAATAGGATCACATGCTATTATTTATTTTGTTCCATGAACATAAGACTTTATAATACAGGCCTTGAAAAAGCTGGAACGGCTTCACTCGTGTCTGAGGTCGGTCGGGAATATTTACACACAGATAGAATCTCAGCCTGAGGCTATGACAAAAAAATCTCTCTAGAAGTTGAGGAATGTTCCTGGGTCCTTACGTTCTGGTGTAAGGTGACGATACAGGGTCCCAGTCAACTCTCTCTCTCTCTCTCTCTCTCTCTCTCTCTCTTCCTTTCCTTCATTAATATTTCTTGCCTAAACACATACTTGTGTAAAAATTTTTAATGAAAGCAGGTGGTTTCTGGACAGGTGTTATATAGTCATGTCCTTCCTAAAAATGAAAATTAGAGTCCCTGTTTGCTCTCGCTACATCCATACAATGAGGTAACACAAGTTGCTAAATATCATGAATAGGTCTTGTGTCCACAGCATTTCAGAAGACAAGACTTCTTTCAGCATTATATTTGGGTAATTTTTCAACTCCATTGAGTCCTGAGTATATAAACTCACGAGACAGTAACATAGGAACACCTGTATCCTAAAACTGGACATCATCTGCACTTTTTTCCAATCTTCAAACACCCAACCCATGGTAGCTTCAGATTCCTGATCTTGTTTGGTGGAAGTGGAACATGATGTGGTCGTTTGCTCTTGGACCCTGTCCACCTCAGGATGTCATGTGGTATCCCAATTTTCTGGAAATAAGTGGTTGTGTACACTATTTAGACAAACCTGTTCAAACCTTGGTCAAACCTGTTAATTATTGAGTTCAGGTGTCAGGAAATCTTTGACAATGCTATGCTTCCAAGGTTGTGGCAACAGTTTGGGGAGGACCCTTTTCCATTCCAACATGACTGTAGCCCAGTGCACAAAGCAAGGACTATAAAGACATGGTTTGATGAGTTCTGTGTGGAAGAACTTGCCTGGCCCGCACACAGATCCCTGACCTCAACACCATCAATAACTGTAACGGAGATTGTGAGCCAGGACCTTCTCGTCCAACACCAGTGACTGACCTCATAAAGGCTCTACAGAATGAATGGACCGAATTCCCACAGAACACTCCAACATCTTGTGGACAGCCTTCCAAGAAGAGTGGAAGCTGAGCTGATATGGCTGCAAAATGGGGACAGACTCTATATTGAAGTATATGTATTTGGACAATAGCACTGCATGTTTGACCAAATACGTTTTTTTCCACTTAGTGTAAGAAGTAACTGAGATCAAGTAACTGCTGGCACCACACACCTGGCTGACTGTACAGGTGTTCCTAATAAAGTGGTCATTGAGTGTATGTGGTGTCCAGGGGAAAACACTGTGACAGGAAAAAAAATAGTCAATCAGTTTTTTTTTTTGGTTGTTGTTTTCCTGTCATGATTATGGTGGACCCATGCTAACAAATGTAGCATTAAAAACTGTTAATCCATCTGTCTGGTTAATCCAAATCCACCCTTAGCTATGATACAGTAAAAAAAAAAAAAAAAAAAAAAAAAAACCAGAGAGAGAGAGAGAGAGATTATGAAGGGGGGGGGGAGCCTGCAAAGTAAAAGTAGAAGAAATTGTTACTGCCTCTCATGAGCACATATACTGTAGCTAATAACGCTAGCTTGCTTTGCTATTCAGGACTCACAAGTACATTAAACAAAGAGTTAAAAAATTTGTGTTTAGTTAAAGTTATCTTTAAAAGTTATAGTTACAACCTCTTTTCATCAAGACAATGAAAAAGAACTTTGCTTGCTAGTGTGAAAATGTGTATGGTAAACATATTTACAAGACTGCTAGCTAATTCTAGCTAACAATTCAGTTTGGGGCACAATACACGCAATACACAGACACATTTCTTATACAAGTTTTTTCCTGAAGTGTATAACTCTGTATATACAATACCGTTCAAAAGTTTTAGAACACTTTCTAACTCCATGATGGTTCCTGATTTTTATTTCTTTCTACATTGTAAAGCTGAAGGCGTCCAAAAAATGCATTAATCTCCTTTGAACAGTTGATGTTGAGATGTTTCTGCTCCTTCTGCTCTGTAAAGACTTCATTACGCCTCTAATCTGAGGTGCTGTTTAATTGGTCATTTTTCAGGCTGATAACTCTAAATGAACTTCTCGTCTGCAGCAGAGGTAGGTTTTGGTCTCGTCCTCCTGGGACGGCCTTCATGAGAGTCAGTTTCATTATGGTGCTTGACGGATTTTGCAAATGCACTTGACAATACTGTTCTTGCAAGAGCTATTACAGAAACGCTGGCCTCTGTGTCTTAAAATAACTAACTGTTGTTTTTGTTGTTGTTACATAATTAACTAATTCCATACAGTATGTGTTATTTTATTAGTTTTGAAATCCCCAGTATTGTTGTAGAATGTAGAAAATAAATCACTAAACAAAACCAAAGAAATTTGCAAGTGATCTAAAACTTTTGAACGGTAGTGTATATAAAGAGTCCTTTTGTAGTCCAATTACGAACCATGGAGGCATATTTATTCGTATCATCGTATTTATTCCCATTTTTACAACCGTGGTTGGACCTTCAGACAACATTTATACACACATTTACACGCTACGGGCAATTTGAAAATGCCAATTAGCCTAATCTACATGTCTTCGGACTGTGGGAGGAAATTGGAGTATCCAAAGGAAATCCACCATGCACGTGGAGAACATGCAAACCCCAAGTTGGGAATCAAACCAAGACCCTGGAGACTGGATGTGCAAGGCCACATCCAATGTACTTGCTGAACACTAAGCCGCCGTGCCGCCACTGTATATATAAAATTAAAGATGCTAACTCAAACAGAGCCCTTAACAGGTGCACGTCTGATCCTTTTCTGCGATTCACATTAAAATAGCGACGTCAGCTGAGTTGGCTAAACCGCACGGCGTCTACTTCAGCCTCGGAGCTATGATGCCTCAAAGGGCACAGAGAGAAATATATGACTGGAAACGGCGTGTTTTAACTTGTGGTCTGCGCTGCTTTGGGGTTTTGCTGCTTGGAGCTGTGGAATGCAAAGGCTTGTCACAGGCTGGTGTGTGTGTGTGTGTGTGTGTGTGTGTGTGTGTGTGTGTGTGTGTGTGTGTGTGTGTATTTTGTGTATGTTGCTTTGCCTTGCCTTCCTCTATCATTAGAGCAGAGCACTCACACGAAGGCATGAAGAACCACCCTGGTCGTGCTCCTGGTTGTATTTTCACACTGGAGTCCGTAAATGGAGGGTTTCTCATGTTAGCATTATGATCATTATTAGTAATAATTGTTTGTCTTTGTGGTCTGTGTCCTTCGCTAAATAGCACTTACCCTGTTTATATATACAAAAGATTTTTTTTCTCTCTCTCTCTTTCTCTCACAAGCACTCTTACAGTATGTCTCATATGTATGCACTCTAGCTGCGGTTTGTTTACCGGTGATAACACTGGACCGAATGGAAACGGATTACTCGCTGTATATTGTCGTTTGTTGTCTTGAACGGTATGACTCCATATGCTATTAAAACCACTCTGTCTTCATTGAGTTGGCCTAGAAGAACTAGTGTAGTGTCGTAGACTACACTATAAGTACGGATCAGCTGCCATACGTAATACACGCTTGATTTCTAACGGATAACTTTCCTGTACAGCTTTACATCTGTAGGGTTTATTGGGTGAGTTCACTTTATCAAGTTAAAAAAGTTAACAAAACAAACCTTTTTCATGGTAATAATTGTACAAGATAGATGAATAGCTGATGTTCGTGAACTGAGAGGAAGAAAGATCTTTCCGATGACCTCGTTCTTTTTCAGGGTGAGAGATTTAAGTGACTTTTTAAAAACAAAAGCACATATTTTCTTTGGCCCACTGCGGTGGATTCTGGGAGACAGCTGCAGGTGATGTTCTGATGCCTGTAGATAAGCAATGCCGGCTTCAACCTTTCTCTACTAACATTAAACACGTTGTGTAGAGACACCTGTCGACATTGTGAGCAGTAGTTTGGGACAGATAGATGAATGGATTTCCTTCAGGTAATGGAGGTACGAACTGCGTCTAGCCATACTTCACATTCACCACTTGAAACTTTCCACATTTTGTATTTCTTGCAACCTGCAACCGAAAGAAAAAAAGACATAATAGTTTGCGCCAATAAATAAAATCTAAATTATTTACATTTGTTCTGGTCCAACATGTTTTTAACAGAAATAATTTACCTGTCTGCAATTAAAGTGTCATCTGAACCCAATATACTATGATGAACAGTCATAACATTATTCCCAGTATTGTGTAGGTTCCCTTTGTGCCACCTAGACAGCTTTGTGTCCTCAGGGCATGACTCCAGAGGACCTCTGGGGGTGTGCTGTGGTGTCTGGCACCAGGACGTTGGCAGCGGATCCTCTGGGTGCTGTGGGTTCGAAGGTGGGGCCTGAGTGGAACAGACTGCCGGGTGCATTCCATAGGTGCTCGATAGGATTGGGATCTGGGGAGTTTGAAGTCCAGGTCAGTGTCCTTAAGCTCTTTGCCTGCTGGGCACCGTGAATGGTGGGCTGTGGGGCACTAGGAATTCTGGTGCCTTTCTATTATTGCCAGAATTTAGTTTTTCATTAATTTGTGTTATTTGGCATTTCTGTAGGATTGGATTGGACAGGCTGGCCTTTGGTCTCTGCAGGCATGGATGAGCCTTGGGTGCCCCTGATCCTGTCACCAGTTTACTGGTATATAATTTATATAATTTAAAATTGATAATGTTAATGCTATTGCCGATCAGTATATATACCAGGTTGTGGAAGAACAGAAAGTTTGTTTGAGTCAAACAGCATCATGAACAGCTGCCAAAACCAGCCTGGAAAATGATCATGGGTTTGGTTAAGACATCCCAAACTTTTAATGGAAAATACAGCACAATTGCAACTCCCCCTAAAGTAGAAGGCTCTACCGGGACACTCCAAAAACTGAGCTTTTTCAATGAATAGTGAGAAGGTTTTCCTCTTTTTTTGTAATCCACATAAAATGATTTTTGAAATTCTATAAAAGATATATAAGATACAAATACGCGGAAAAAGCCTGGTCTGTTTAAACATACAACACAGTGGTATGTGGAATGTTTGGTGGAACCTCAATGCTGCTGAGAACATCATGTCTACAGTGAAGCATGTTGGTGGTAGCATTATGTAGAGGGCATGCTACTTATCCAGAGCGATGGGGAAAAAAAATACTGCCCAAACCTAGAAGAAAACCTTCTCCTCTCTGCAAAAGAGATCCATAGCAGTGGGCAGAGCTTCATCATCCAACAACCTCAAGCACACTGCCAAAGCATGACTGGAGTCATGCCGAGTGGGATCCTGAGGGAGAACAATGGACGCGACGTGAAGTGGCGGCCCCGAGGAAAACGAGCCGGCATCAGGAACAGGCTGAGAGCTCGTGCACACCGCACACCTCTGCCTAGTATCCTGCTCGCCAATGTCCAGTCACTGGAGAACAAACTCGATGACCTCAGGGCCAGGATAAAGTTCCAGAGAGACATTCGGGACTGCAACCTTCTCTGCTTCACTGAGACATGGCTGAACCCAGCGGTACTGGACCACGCCATCCAGCCAGCCGAGTTCTTCTCGGTTCACCGCAGAAGGCGTGTGTTTGATGGTGAACAACAGCTGGTGCAACAGCGCAAGCGTTGTTCCTCTTACACGCTCCTGCACACCAAACCTGGAACTACTGCCCATCATGTGTCATCCTTTTTATCTACCCCGGGAGTTCACTTTGATCATAATCAGCGCCGTTTATATTCCACCACAAGCGGACATTGACACTGCCTTATGCGAGCTGCATGAGGCGCTCACACAGCACCAGACACAGCACCGGGACGCTGCGCTCATTGTGGCGGGGGACTTTAATAGTGCCAATCTCAAACGTGCAGCGCCGAACTTTCATCAGCATATCACCTGCCCCAACCGGGGTGAAAGAACACTAGATCATTGTTATACAACGGTCAAGGACGGCTACAAGGCACAATCTCGTCCAGCGTTTGGTAAATCCGACCACGCCGCCATCTTCCTCATGCCAAAATATAAACAAAGGCTGAAACAGGAAGTTCCGGTTCAGAGGGAGGTCGCCCGCTGGACGGACCAATCGGTGGCC
The DNA here is from genome assembly GCA_030522415.1 of Channallabes apus. Classification (NCBI taxonomy): domain Eukaryota; kingdom Metazoa; phylum Chordata; class Actinopteri; order Siluriformes; family Clariidae; genus Channallabes; species Channallabes apus. The sequence goes on along the minus strand of CM060111.1, from coordinate 15,689,706 downwards.
GCGTTACAGGACGCACTCAATGACGCAGACTGGGACATGTTCAGAAACAGCTCTGATGATGACGTCAGCGTGTTTACAGAAGCAGTTGTGGGATTTATCGGGAAGCTAGCGGATGATACCGTGGAGAAAAAGACTATCAGAACGTTTCCCAACCAGAAGCCGTGGGTGGATAAAACCATCCGCGACGCTCTGAGATCTCGCACCGCTGCCTACAACACGGGACTTGCGTTGGGGGACATGGAACCATACAAGGCTGCGTCATATAACGTCCGGAAGGCGGTGAAAGAGGCGAAGCAGCGCTATGGGAGAAAGCTAGAGTCACAGCTCCAACAAAGTGACTCCAGGAGCCTGTGGCAGGGACTAAGAACAATCACGGATTATAAAGCACCAACATCCGGTATGATGAACGCGGACGCGACTCTGGCAGACGAACTGAACACCTTCTATGCTCGCTTTGAGGCTGCAGCTAAAGACGCTAGCGATGCTAATGCTAACGGCGCTAATGCTAGCGGCGCTAACGGCTGCAGACAGGAAGACACTGCCAGCACCGGGAACGCGTTCATCATCACCGAGCACGACGTGAGGAGAGCCTTCAGGAGAGTGAACACCAGGAAAGCAGCAGGACGTGACGGCATCTCAGGCCGTATTCTCAGAGCCTGCGCAGACCAGCTAGCACCTGTGTTCACTGAGATATTCAACATCTCTTTATCTCAGTCGGTGATCCCCACATGCTTCAAAGAGTCCATCATTGTTCCTGTCCCAAGGAAACCACATCCTGCTTCTCTCAATGACTATCGCCCTGTAGCCCTCACCTCAGTAGTGATGAAGTGTTTTGAACGCCTGGTCAAGGACTTCATCATTTCATCTCTACCAGACACACTGGACCCTCTACAGTTCGCTTACGGTCCAAATCGCTCTACTGACGATGCCATCTCTCATCTCCTCCACACATCACTTACTCACTTGGACTCTAGAAGGGGGAATTATGTTAAAATGCTCTTCATCGACTACAGCTCTGCATTCAATACCATAATTCCCTCCACACTCACCACCAATGGAGCACCTGGGACTCAGCTCATCTATGTGTCAGTGGATCTCCAACTTCCTAACGGGCAGACCACAGGCAGTAAGGATGGGCGGACATGTCTCAGCCTCCACAACTCTCAGCACTGGAGCCCCCCAGGGGTGTGTTCTGAGCCCCCTGCTGTACTCTTTGTACACATATGACTGTGCGGCCACTACAAGCTCCACCACCATCATTAAGTTTGTTGACGACACCGTCGTGGTGGGCCTGATCTCTGATAACAACGAGACGGCCTACCTGAGGGAGATTGGGATTCTGGAGAACTGGTGCCAGAGAAACAACCTCCTTCTAAACGTCAGTAAGACAAAGGAGTTGATAGTGAACTTCAGCACTAAGCAGGAGAGGAACTACCAGACCCCCATCATCAATGACAGCCCAGTGGAGAGAGTGGTCAGCTTCAAATACCTCAGTGTTCTCATCACGCAGGACCTATCATGGTACTGTCACATCAACACCGTGGTGAAAAAGGCCCGACAGCGTCTCTACCACCTCAGGCGCTTGAGAGACTTCCGACTGCCCTCCAAGGTGCTCAGGAACTTTTACTCCTGCACCATAGAGAGCATCCTGATGGGAAACATCTCAACCTGGTTCGGGAACAGCACCATGCAGGACAGACAAGCTCTACAGAGGGTGGTGCGATCAGCTGAGCGCATCATCCGCACCGAGCTCCCTGACCTGCACTCGATCTGCAGCAGGAGGTACTGGACCAAGGCCAGGAAGATCGTGAAGGACCTCAGCCATCCCAACAATGGACTGTTCTCTCTGTTGAGGTCAGGAAAGCGATTCCGCTCCCTGAAGGCCAACACAGAGAGACTGAGGAGGAGCTTCTTCCCGCAGGCGATACGGACTCTCAATCACAACACCACACAGTACTGACCCACACATATGGTTTTTACACACACTCTGGACATTCTGGACATTCGTTTACACTAGTGACCACTGCACAACTACACTTCGTGGTCATCAAACCACTCAATCACTATCACAAGTCACTTTAAATAAATCACTTTAAGCATATTCGCACTGCACAAGACACTTTAAACATGTGGATTGCACAACCCTGGACATTACCATTCTTTTCCTACTCGTACAGCTGCTCTTACTGTTCATATATTCTTCATATATTTTCTATTTTCTATATTGTGTGTTGTTGTACAGTTATTTTATCTTAATTTTAATTTTTATATTTTTATTTTATTCTTTCCTAGTTAAATTTACCCTCTATTTAATTTTTCATATTTATTTCTTATTCCAATTCATAGTCTTTTATTTTAAGGTCACGAGCAGTTGTCTAAGCATTTCACTGCATATCGTACTGTGTATGACTGTGTATGTGACAAATAAAATTTGAATTTGAATTTGAATTTGATTTGAGTGATTACCGGATGCTTTCTCATCGAGCCCAGACCTCAATCTGATTCAAAGACAAAAAAATCTGTTTACCAACAGCCTTCATCCAGTAAAGTAGAGCTTGAGCAATTTCGCCATTAGGATTATATCAAAAAGTGCCAAAATGTGCTCATATGATAACTCGCAGCTATAATCAAGAGGGTGTGGGGGCGGTGAGGGGATAATTCTAATGGCAGGCAGTGTCTGAGAAAGAATGAAAGCTGACACCAGAAGCTGGAGCGCTCTTCTGTATTCTCCTTCCATATCTATGCATGTTATAATCTGTCAGTATAAGGGTCCAATATCTCTTCAGTGCACTGAAAACTTCACAGGTTTAAACAGGTCGTGTCAATATGAAACTGAATAGTTGGATTCAGCTGAGCTCAATAAAAAAAAGAAGAAAAAAAAGGCAACTCAGGATAAGACGCTACCATCTGCGTCGGTTTCATATTTATCATCGTAATTTACTTACAAACAAGTAACCAGCCAGGATCTTATCAATTAATGTCTTTCATTTACACAGTGTGCCTCTAAAAATCCAAATGAAAAGTGGTAGCTATCATGTTGTAATAACTTACGATGATCCAGACTGCTGGACAAGTACATAGATAGACTCTAATGTTTCGAATGTTCCACATTGTTTTTGCGTCACCCAATTGTTAACGATGAGTCAAACCAATACTTGTGATAAAATTTCTGATTAATGAAGGTAAATTTTTTTTTACATTTACAAGAATACAGTGATGAGACACTTAACCGCAGTAAAACTTTTGAACGGTGCAAACGTTTTAAAGAAGGCCTTACATCCTTGAATGACGATCCCAGTCGACATGGCTCGGAGCCAGCTGCAGTCGTTCCCGTGAACATTCAGTGAGTCACACAATCATTTACCAACACCACTTGCATGTTACAGGAACTCGGCTGGGAGATATTACCACATCCCCCATACAGACCTCATTAAAATCCATTTCTATATGTTGGGACCATTAAAGGAGTTCCTGGAAGGCCAGCGTTTCAGAGGTGAAGCAGGCAGTATGATCCAAGCACTAGTGAAATATCTGTCTGAACATTTTGATTCATACACATTCACATTCCATACAAACTTAAATAATTCTTTTGATTTTGTAAAGCTGTTTTGAGACAATGTCAATTGTTAAAAGCGCTATACAAATAAAATTGAATTGAATTGAATTGAAATGCTGTGGTAAGTGCATTAGTGTAGCAGGGGATTATATAGAGAAATAAAGGAACGATACATATATGACAGCTTTGCGATTGACTTTATTTTCGTTCGGTGTCTTCAAACCTACCTAGTAAAAAGTAAATTGTAATTTATGCTAATTAAGCTACCTATAGTTGTAAAAGTGGTTGTTAATAAACACGACCGATACTAATAGTCGGATATGTAACACCACAGATCCCCTGGTATAGCATCTATTGCTACGTGCAGCTACAACCAAATAAACACGATTCGAGAACAACAAAAAGTTTTGTTTTCGTTTCCTGGTTGTTAAACCTACTCATCCACCATGTAAGTACAAATCCAGGACAGGAAATCTGCTCATCCCAGCCTCAAATCATTTCCCTCTGGCAGACCTTGCTGTGTACTTCATCGCCGCCAAACACACAAACAAAAAGACAGCAGTGTAACTGAGTTTATTCAGTTTATTTCCTCTTGTGTTGATCTGATGAAGAAAAGCTTTTTTTTCTTCCCCCCCCTCCTCATGTGCGAGGCCCGGAGCGGGATGATTCACACGGCTCAGCACTGCTGGACTGGATTGGAGTTTGTTTGATGGCTCTGATTGGTCTTCACACACAGGTGATTTTTCAGCAGGGAGCGATTACAGGGGGCCACCGGTGCAGGACCAGACACGCACACTCACATACCTAGGAGATTGGAGTGTATGTATGCACGCGCACGCACTCATACACATGCATGTACACAAACACACACACACAATTGCAGATGATTGAGAAATGTTATACAATGGGAGGAATACATGTACTGTAAGACATCCAGAGGTTTTTTCTCTTTTTCTAAATTGTATAAAATCATACTAGACACATAAGATCATAAAAGACACTACAAGCATTATTAAAAAAAAATACACATCACAACCCACTGGATCTTTTCCAGAAACCTTTTATTTATGCAAATGACATATGCATAAATCTATATATGTAATATATATCGATTTACATAGTGCTAAAATGAAAACATTTATTTTGCTACGACAACACTTCCAAGAAAAACATAATTTGCTGCTATAAATGTATTTTGTTGTTTTTACAACAATAGGGTCAAAAGTGATTTGAGCAAAGCAAGCTTTTTAGAGATGTACTGTGCAATATGATGTAATGGCAAAGTGGGCGGGACTTAAACTGTTTTCCAAACAGCTTTCCAAACAAGATTAAGATATCACAATGGATAAGAACAGCACATTCTTCATTTTCTAACTTGTAGATTCAGTTTATTTAGAGATAATCTGAAAAATTATGGGATGAATTTCTATTTGTAGCGTTTTGCAAAGAATTTACTCCACACATTTGCTTTCATGTCCACGTTGTCTGAGTGCTTTAGTGAAATATTTTGAAACATTAAAACTACAGCAGTGTTCTACATGTGTGAGTGATCCAGGGAGTGTGTAGGTACAGTGAACATAGCAGATCAGTTATCTGATGAGTGTTAGTTCGGACTTGTCCCAGCGGCGTCTAGCAGGTCTGGATTCCTTTATACCGCTTCCACAAGAGACTCTGTAGGCCTGTTCTGTGCACCTGCCACGGCAAGTGCTCTATCTCTCTCTCTCACTCACTCACACACACACACACACACACACACTCACACACACACACACACACACACACACACACACACACACGTCTGAACCTGCCAAAACAACAACCTGTCCTATAATCCCTGGTCCCTTTAGCCTGCAGGCTGTGTCATCGCTAGCCATTGTCCAGAGTCAGTGATGTAAGAGGCACTTTGGTTTTTAGCTCTTTTCCTTTTCTTCTTTTATTTTCTTGGACACTGTTGTTTTTTCCGCTGCAGTGCTTGAGAAACTCTCAGCGAATGAACGCGAACGGTCGAGGGGTCACTCGGAATCGTTTTTCAGACAAATCTCAGAGAGGTGCTCAGGAATGTTGCGCAGATGCGTATCTCTTTCCTGAAGGTGTGAAACTGTAGTCGAGGGAGAGGAAACATACACATTGTGTCGAAAGTAGAGGCAACACGGTTTCAGAGCCCGGGTTTCTGACATTTCGCTTCTGATGTCGTTTGTTGAAACTTAACGTCGCTGTAATAAACAGACGAGTTGGACGTAGGGGGTAGGGTATCGCGGGAGGCCAAGCTTTTCTTAATAACTCATATGGTGTCCTGCTGCAAGAGGAAAATAATCAACCACGGGTTTGGTGGTGCAACCCCAAAACCATCCTAATTCAGCGACCAACAAATTTCTTTTCTTTTATAAAAAATTGGATCTTTCAAAAATTCATTGATGGCTACAGTTAATGCTGTACAACATTATTTTCTGTTTCTCTTGCTGTTATTGAGACAACGTTACTGAAACATTTTTCCTCTGACACTGGAGACACCTTCCATTCTTGTGAAACAGACACCTTTGCATGACCTTTTCACAACATATGGAACATCCGCCGTTCACAATCCTGCGCTAGGAGATACTATAGAAACGCTATCGTATGAGAACAAGCAGCCAATCAGAATCGAGATTGCACCACGAATTGTAACCCTGTTCATAATATCTAGTATATAACTCACATATTAAATGAAGTTATGTAGATTGAAATGAAAGAAATGGCAACAAATGTTTTCCTGTGACAGCCTTCAGTGAGGTTAAAGATACAATTTAAAAAGTGGTTGTTTCGACAGCGACCTCATTTCCCCTCTCGTCTGTTCCAGCCACTCAGCATTCTGCATCAGCAGTATAACTACTCACCGTCCTGATCACCTGTCATCATCTGCACCTGTTTCTCACTGGTTCATACCTTGAGTTAGATGTTTTTTTTCTTTGTGCCTGAATGATTTGTATGTCACTGTGAGGCTTAAGAAACAAAAAGCATTCATCTGAAACCGCTCAGGTACAGGGAAAATGACGAGAGACAAAAAAAAAATCCTTCGGGAAGCCCGCAGAACTGTTCCTCAAGACTACATTAAAAATACAAGACAGTCTGTCTCTTTGGAAGCAAAATATAAAGAAATGAGGGCTGGCTCAATACCACTGCACAGTACTGTATAGATAAAGATAAAGATAAGCGTTTGGAGAGACACAGCTGGTTCTGGCTACACCTGCAGCTCTCAGAACAAGTGTACGAGTGTCTGGGTGGGCCGTGCTCAAACCTGCCCGTGCTTTTCTTCACTCTGCCCCCAACACCATGGCGTACAGGTAAGGAATGCAGCGAAAGACGATCAGGTGCAGCGGGGCGCGTGGCGGCATGCCGTACATAGGTAACCTGCTTCGCCTTGGAACTCTTCTGGCACATGACTCACTGTGGAATGTAGCAAAATCTATCAATTCCTAACACAAAAATCAGACAATATTAATCCGAAGTGGCCGGCAAGCGATCTGACGTCAACATGACTTTCGCACATCTGGCTGTTTTTCCAGATTCGCTGTGTACTGCGATTGTTATCATTCAAATTTGGGAATATTTCAACATGTGGCATGACCCGCCCTAACAACTGGGTGGAGGTGGATAAGCGTAGCCTGAGGGAATAAAATCTCTCCTTCTCTCTCTCTCTCTTGTTCTTTCTTTTTCAGGTCTTTCTAAAAGCCTGGGTGTGGACAGTGTACTTTTGATATCTCTGTAATTCCCATCCATTTCTCATTACAATAAGCGGAGGACACCGCTATAGCGTGTTAGTGCAGAAACAGGCACATTTTTTCTGCATTCGTGTCAGACACACACACACGTGCAACAACAACGTGAACACAATCGGGAGTTTTTCTTTACAATTATGTGAGTCATATGAGACTTTCACCCACATCGCACCTTGTGTTTCACACTCTTTTCACATTCGACCCACTTTATTCTAATGACTTTTGCATTAATTATTTATTTTCACAACATGTGTTTATTTCAAACATGAATTTAAACACGATTTTTGGTTTCCTTTTGTTGTTCGAATATAATGTTTTTTTTTTTGTTTTTGTTTTTACAAATTATTGTTGTTTTTATATCTTCGTTCTATAAATGATACATTTTCCATAATTTATGGAAATAAATAAATTTTGTTTTATAATTTTTTTTAACAAATTATATATTTTTCATGATGATTTTCATGTCATTTTATTTATTCATGTTAAAAAATTTATTTGTTTGTCAATTTTTTGTTTGTAGAAATATGAATATTGTTTTATTATAAATTTTTTATAATTTTTTTTTACATAAATGATTCATTTGTTTTTACATTACATACATTACATTATCCATATTTATTATTTTTTCTTGTAAATGATTCAATTATTGAATTTATTTACTTATTTTAACTACGGCGATTTTTACTTTTCTATTTTTTTATTTTAACCAAATGGTATATATATAAATAAGCAATTACATTTTTTTAAATCAACTACAGTAAATATTCTCTCTAACTATCAACTATAGGATTTTATAAATATAAATAGACATATATTCAAGATTCAAAGAACTTGCTTATACTTGCTTTTCTAGCTTGAGTAAGAAAACTAACCTAAATAATGTAGCTAAATAATTAACACCACTTGCTTTCTTTAAGTTTCACACATTGGCTTCAAGATGAATCGCTGCTGCTCCTTCCCTCTTATCTGGAGCCACTTTTCTGCGAAAGTTATGTTAATGTTACCCCTTTGGAGAGGACAGGGATATTATTTACTGTCCAAAAGCCAAGCACAAGATTTAAACAAGAGTCTGGATGAGGACCGGGGGAAGGGGGTGGTGGTGGTGGTGGCGGTGGTAAGAAACAGTCGAGGGGGCCCATCTCAAATGTTCATTTTTCCAGAATGTGTGTGTTTTTGTTGTCTTAAGTTTTCCTTGGTGGCGTCGAACAAAGTGTTCCAGTGTGGAGTGAGCCGTGGGCCTGCAGACACAGTGTCTGTGCTGGGAGTTCCTGTCCCAGGCCCAGATCCCGCAGACCCACAGCAACCAGGACAAGGTCAAACGCTCTTCGCCTCGAACCAAAAACGGCTAAATTACCTCACCGGACCGTGTTTCGTGCTCTGCAGGACGAAAGCGAAGTAAGGGAGCAGATCGCACACACGGAATCAAGATGGGAAGAATTTTGGACTGAGGTTCTCTACTAGGAAATAAGAAAACATGATATCGTTAACATACAAGAAATTCAAGAAAGTGTGTAACTGTTGATTATGGTAAAGGACAGATGTTTTTTTAACCTTTATGCCGAAGGGGGTAAGGAGCCTCCAGTGTCAGAGGTGAAGGTGTAGATTTAACAGTGACGCTCCACATCATTAAATGCAGCTACAGTATGTAAAAAATAAAAAAAGTTAATAATATTAAAAAAAAAAAAAAAAAAAACATAATAATAATATTCTCACTAATTGTTTTAGCTCACTCATTCAGGCCTGTATCCTGAAAAAACATTCAGCACTAGGAACTATTTGGAACATTCCATTTCCCAATGTTCATCTTGTGAATTTCATGAAGGTCATATGAGAAATAAATTTGTTCTCTTATTCTTTCTCTCTTTTCTCATCATTTTTTATGGTTTGAAAAATTTCAATGTCATTTAAGCTCCTTCTTCTGTTAGCTTAGATGCAGCATCATGTATTATATATTTTCTAATTATAATAACTATAATAATAATAACTTTAATCATATATATATACAGTATATATATATATATATATATATATATATATAAAATTTAATAATAATATATATGATAACAGACTGCAGTTTTTTTTAACAATGTTGAAAAATGCTTAAAAGAAAAAAAAGAATGGACTTTTTCTTGACTCCTTCGGGTTTGGCGTCGATTATCAGACGTCAGGAATTCCGACCGTGGTTCCCGAAGATAAGAGGAGCTCACAGCTCCAGAAGCGAGAGATTAAGAAGGAACACACGTCTGGTGATATCAGATGAAAGAGACACTTTGAAGAGGTCTTTGCACCAGCTTTGATCTCCAGTAGACGTTTCTGTTCCATCTAGAAGCCCTAAAACAGAGAAGCTGTGCTGAAGGTTTTTTTTTTTTTTTTAATGTATTGATCTTGTAGCTACTTATTCATTCCACATCTAACAAATTTGGGATGAACCTCCGTACAAATTTCTTAATCCGTAACATGCATGGAGGGGGCGTCTGTGTTAGATTGAGCAGATTGCCTGGAGATAACTCCTCCATACATCTCCAGCAGCCTGCTTTAGTGATCGGGTGGCGTCATCACGCATCAGCCTGGCGCTATCTGTGCGTTTGTGTGCGTCTGGACTCAGCAATAAAAACTACATCCATTGTAGAAACATCAGTGTGCGCCAGGGTGTCCTTGACTGAAGGACATTGATCGAAATCATGAGGAAAATCATAAGCGTTGATGCAATCATAAGCGCTTGCATCAATCTAGGAATGCAAAAGTGTTTTGGGATCATATTAGAATATTACGGCAATATCATATTATACTGCATACAATACTGCAATATTACTGCAATATCAACTTCTTCGACTGCATGTTAACCCGAGGGATATCAAAATAGAGGAAGAAGAATGTTTCTTCATGGGTCTTCAGAATCTGGGATTCGCTTGGAAAAAGCTTTAGCAAGCTCTTCAGTTCAACGTCCTAAGGTGTTTTAGAAGTAAACAACAACATTCATCGTTTTTCACTGGGACATTATTTATGTATCAAAAATTATGCCACAATTGAAAAACATGCAGGCAATACTAAGTACCCTCTTCTTGCTTTCACAGGATTTCTGAAGGTAAGTTGAAGCCAGGTGCTGCCAACCATAACCCATTGGTTAATTGATCATCAGCAGGTGTCCAGACCTCTATAAATGCAGAAGTTCTGGCACTTGGCTTGTGTGGGGCATTCACATGTGTGTTAGGACAATGCCAAAAAGCTATAAGCATTGGTCATAGAGAAGCAATTGTTGCTGCACATCAATCTGGAAAAGGTTGTAAAACCATTTCCGAACAATTTGGAGTTTAACATTATACAGTCAAAAAGATTCTTCACAAGTAGAAAGCATTCAAGAGATCTGCCTATCTTTCAAGGAGAGGACGTCCCAACACATTGACCCCATGGTCAGACTGTGCAATGCTCAGAGAAATACAAAAAAATCTCACACTGTACAGGCCTCGCTGAGCATGTTAAATGTTAAAGTCTGTGACAGCACAATTAGGAGAACAACTGAACAAGAACAGTTTCTTTGGAAGGATTTGCCCAGAGAAAACCCTCTTCTGTCTAAAAAGAACATAGAAGCATGACTGAGGTTTGCAAAACTGCATCTGAACAAACTATAAGACTTCTAAATGAATGTCCTATGGAGAGGTAAGATTAAAATGGAGTTGTTTGGCCTTAATGCCCATCACCATGTTTGGTGAAAACCAGGAAGCATTTCAGGAGAAACAGCTCATACACATTGTCAAACACAGCGGTGGAGGGCTGATGATTTGGGCTTGTTTTTGTAGCCACAGGCCCTGGGCACCTACTGTAGCAGTCATTGAGTTGACCATGAGCTCCTCTTTATACCAGAGTTGTCTAGAGGCAAATGTGAGGCTGTCTTTCCGAAAGCTATATCTTGAATCCAACAATGATCTGAAGCACTGCAAGATCTTTAATAAAAGATAACTTTTTTGGAATGGCCCAGTCAAAGTCCAGACCTCAACCCAACTGAAATGCTGTGGCAGGACCTTAAGAGAGCTGTACATAAGCAAATGCCCAAAAACCTCAATAACTCAAGCAGTGTTGTAAAGAAGAATGGGCCAAAATGATGTGAGAGACTGATAAAGTCATACAGGAAACTATTACTTCATTTATTATTGATGTTTATGGTTGCTCTACAAGCTATTGAATCTGGCGTGTACGTAGTATTGCCCATATGTTTTCTACTTCTTCTTGGCTTCATTTTTGTAAATTAAATAATGGTGAAAAAAGGTTATATGTTGTTGTTCTTCTGAAGTTGTATTAGCCTAATATTTTTTTTGTCTTTACTTAAGACTACAATCAAATTATATATATATATATATATATATATATATATATATATATATATATATATATATATATATATATATATATATATATACACATACTACCGTTCAAAAGTTTTAGATCACTTGCAAATTTCTTTGTTTTTGTTTATTGATTTATTTTCTACATTCTACAACAATACTGGGGATTTCAAAACTATGAAATAACAAATATGGAATTAGGTAATTACGTAATTTTATATATACAGTGGCGGCACGGCGGCTTAGTGTTCAGCAAGTACATTGGATGTGGCCTTGCACATCCAGTCTCCAGGGTCTTGGTTCGATTCCCAACTTGGGGTTTGCATGTTCTCCACGTGCATGGTGGATTTTCTTTGGATACTCCAATTTCCTCGCACAGTCCGAAGACATGTAGATTAGGCTAATTGGCATTTTCAAATTGCCCGTAGCGTGTAAATATGTGTATAAATGTTGTCTGAAGGTCCAACCACGGTTGTAAAAATGGGAATAAATACGATGATACGAATAAATATGCCTCCATGGTTCGTAATTGGACTACAAAAGGACTCTTTATATACACTACCGTTCAAAAGTTTTAGATCACTTGCAAATTTCTTTGGTTTTGTTTAGTGATTTATTTTCTACATTCTACAACAATACTGGGGATTTCAAAACTAATAAAATAACACATATGGAATTAGTTAATTACGTAACAACAACAAAAACAACAGTTAGTTGTTATGTTAAGACACAGAGGTCGGCCTTTCTGTAATAGTTCTTGCAAGAACAGTATTGTCAAGTGCATTTGCAAAATCCGTCAAGCACCATAATGAAACTGGCTCTCATGAAGGCCGTCCCAGGAGGTCGAGACCAAAACCTACCTCTGCCGCAGACGAGAAGTTCATTTAGAGTTATCAGCCTGAAAAATGACCAATTAACAGCACCTCAGATTAGAGGCGTTATGAAGTCTTTACAGAGCAGAAGTAGCAGAAACATCTCAATATCAACTGTTCAAAGGAGATTAATGCATTTTTTGGACGCCTTCAGCTTTACAATGTAGAAAGAAATAAAAATCAGGAACCATCATGGAGTTAGAAAGTGTTCCAAAACTTTAGAACAGTAATGTATTTATTTATTTATTCATTTATTTACAAAATAGAGGCACAAACCTTTAAACATGACTGTATGGAGTAAATTATATATACATTAAATATATAATTTATATATAGATTTGTTCTCACACCTCACACAGACCCTGTCCTAGAAATCCCCCTGCATTGAATTATATAAAACATGGAATCAACTATGTTGTATAAAGTACTTGAGTAAACATATAAGTATCTTAGCAGAAAATGACTTTGGTAGAAGTTAAAGTCACTCTTTAGAATATTACTTGCATAAAAGTATTAAAGTATCTGACATTTGCTGTAGTTAAGTATTAAAAGCAAGTCTTTGATATTAAATGTACGTAAGAATTGGAAGTAGAAGTAAAAAAAAAAAAAAAAAGGTGAGCATTTAGAATTTCGATTATGATCTTTATTGTGGTTTTCTTATAATAAGCCTGGCCATTATGTTAGTTTTTTGAATGATATTAATTTTTGAATGACAATATTTGAGGTATTTGTACATATAAGAGGCACCTCATCTGGGAGTAGAGTCTTTCATTCCAAGGTACAGAAGACAGGCATTACGCCACTAACCAAGGAGAACTGATTCCCCAAACCTGCTTTCTTGAAATCTAACAAATTTCCTCTGATTTTATATAGTATTAGTTTTAGATACTTATATATAGTTATATAGTAACAAGTGGCGAAGATTCTTAGGGGGAAATAGATCAGAGTAAAAGTACTCATTTTGTTTAGGAAATGTAATGGAGTGAAAGTGAAAGGTGCCAGAAATATAAACAGTACAGACAATCAGCTGTGATTTGTGGTGGTGTTAGTGAAATAAAACACTTCACAAGGTACTTTTGGGCTGTAACTCGGCTTTATAGCACCATCCCATGGTCCACGTTTTCCTGTCCAGGAACAACAAACTCAGCTTAACTCAGCTTCCAGCTTCATGGTCCTTCACAGTTGCTCCGTCTTAATACTCCTAGCTCCCAGGTTTATTCTTGTTTGCACAACAAACCAGAATACCAGATTCTGCTACATTCACATTTCTAAGCTGTAAGTTCGGAGTATTGAAGGATGCACCCTTAGAGGCGTGCAAGGTGACCGAGTCCATTACGGTACTTTTTAAATACCAATGCTTCATCATGTTCTCCAGATGTTTCAATGCTACACCCTAATAGCTCTCCAGGGTTCTAGCTAGAACATTCTGCTTTGTCATTGGTTTTTCGAATCATTTCTAGAGCCCCTTTGTGCCCCGCTCTACTCAACTCGAACCGTTGACTCAGAGCTCTGAATGGAAATGCTGAGAAATGGGAGGTTTCCCTGCTGTCATGTCTGTGCAAGAGCTGCGCCAGTGAGGAGCGCTGTCTGAGCCACGTCCTAATGAGTAAGATCTCCTCCAGCTGAAGCTCAAGCTTGCACACATACACACATGAACTCTGACGGACACACACTCATACACCCACTGCAACCGTGCCCGTGCACACATCATTACATTTTAGTGAGCGCTAGATGAAAAGAGGACAGGACAGCACCTGCCGCTTCACGGAGCAATGCTAAAGGAAATAGACATTCCATGTGTGTTTGTGTGTGTGTGTGTGTGTGATGGGTCACAGGTGAAGTTGAGATCTTGCTTCAGCCGTGTAGTGCTCCTGGTACATTCCTTTGTGTTGTGGAAAGCATCAAAATGTTCTTGTAGTGACGAATTTCGCCAAAAGCGTAGGAGAAATGCTCCATGTGATTTTTTTTCAGCATAATCTTCGAGTCATCACTGCTAAGCGTTGTGTAGCTTCCTGATTTCAATTAAAAAATTAGCAAGAAATGAATGTTGCGCATGTGAAAAGATGGATTATGCTGAATCATGTTAGAAGGGAAGACTGAAATCAGCTGGAAGCTGAGAAAGCCAGTGACATGCTCCTTAAAAGTGAAAATGTTATGATAAAATATATATATTTTTAATTCTATAAGCATACACTTTGCCTATATTTATGCCTTAAATTTCCAAGATCCAGAATTTAAAAAGTACAACAACCGAAGCATCCAGTGATCTGTTCCGACGTTGAGCAATGTAAGCAAAAGAAATAAAAACCTGCATTTTTGGATGCAACCAAATTTTAAATGGGGCGTGTCTAAAGCATGACGGGTTTTCCATTCGCTCCTGTTAGCTTAATAGTAAGTTCATGATTTGTTAGCCATCAGCAATGTAGCTTCTCCAGAAGCTGAAATTTTACTACGGCAGAGCTGACTGTAGCCCCAGGTGTATTTATCTTCAGCGAACATTCTACGATGGTGGTACGGTGGCTTAGTGGTTAGCACTGTGACCTTGTACCTCCAGGGTCTGGGTTCGAGTCCCACCTCGGGATTTGCGTGCATGGAGTTTGCATGTTCCCCCTGTTCTTGGTGGGTTTCCTCCCAGAGCTCAAAGACATGCAGATTAGACTAACTGGTATTCCCAAATTGCCTGTAGTGTGTGAATGTTGCCCTACCATGGTTCTATGTGAAGATGTTAGCATAGTGATTTGAGAAAATGGTGTTCTAAGGAGGGTGTCTTATTAGTCAAATTTCCATTTTGATATTAGCTGGGGCTTCAGCAGGCCACTTACATTTGTTCCTCTAATGTGACCTCACATTAGAAGAGCCCTCCCCCTGTGGCTTGTTGCTCAGGCCTGCAGTTCCACGGAGAGATGTGGCTCAGCAGTAGTTCCTTTACATAGACAGCATGATTGAAACAGAGGGTGTTTGAGGTTTAGAAAAAGTATTACTTCAGGGGTATTTCAGCTGGAGCATTAACACACATGGTTTGATGGAGCTCTGAGACCTGTGTTAGCTTTTTAAAGAAATACCCAAATATAGGACCTTTAATATAAATCATCCTGATTCATCTCAGGCCAGAAAAATGGTGCCTGGTAATAAAAGCCCTTGGGCTGCTCAGCTACAAAGGCTGTCTTATCAGCATCCTCAAGGGGTCTGGAGGGGTCTGGAGGGGCAAAGCTCTCGCTCTTGCCTACAAAGCTCTGATCTGCTACAAAGCAAACCACCTCGTCTCAACCTGTCGCCTTCAGGACAGCGCATCGTAGCTCAGAAATCAGAGTTGTCAATAAAGATCTTTTTTTTTTTTTTTTAACTGAAAGTGCTTTCATTTTCAAACTGATTGCAAAGCAGCACTGAGGTGTACAAACACATGCTGAAGTGAACAGGGCACACCTGATATTTTGCAACGCTGGTCTGAGATTCATTTACTGGCGTGAGTCCTGCACAGGCATGTTCGTTTGACTACAATGCCAGGATGTAGGGAATATTTTCAGGGGCCTGTGTTTGTTTAAGGATCCTTTTGTGTTTCTTGATAAAGCTTGTGCAAGTAAATACAGGCGCCGGTTTAATTAAGCCAGAGATGTAAATTGATCACTTCCTGGTCTCATTTCATGTGAGATTTGACATTGCTCTAGCAGAACATAAGCCTCAAAGACTCGCTGGAAGGGGGTCGTCCTTTCTTCAGCACCGGCTTCATTTATTTACAAAACAGAGGATGTTAGCTCAGTTATAATCTAAGAATTAAAAGGCAGATTTGGATTTGGCTCAGTTTGTTTTCGCTTGGGAAAAGAATTACACTCGGCTATTACGGAAGCGAGAAAGAGACATACAGATCTGAATGTTTAGAGACACTGGATACTTAATAATGAAATATAAACACTATGAAATTCATGGCACTGAAGTAAGTGTCTTGTGTAAGTATTTACCCATTTCAGCTTTTCCTCATGTTATCATTTTATATCCTTTAATGGAAAAAGAGGAAATGCAACGTTGATTGCATGAGTATTCACATCCCCTACCCCCACTCCAACACGTAGGTCAACCCTTGGTAGAACCATCACTTGCTGCAATACCAGAATGTCTACTTACATCTTATTTTGGCACAACCGGATCCAGACATTCTTGTTCAAACTCTGACAGATGGAGATCATGATCATGAATTTGTCAGGAATCAATCAGAACAAGTTCTGGGATCCATTCTAAAACATTCAGGTACTTGGTTCAAAACCCATCCAGAGTAGCAGTACACTTGGAGTCATACTCTAGTCCAAGCTTGGCTTGGCTTCAACCCCTGACAAGTTCCTCAAGTTTCTCTTCTCTATCACGGCTGGTCTCCTCAGGTTGACGAGGAGCATTCAGACTCCACCAGATGTGCCATGGCTTAAACAATTAAAAAAAAAAATTCTTATCAGACCAGAATGTTTGCTGAGATTCCAACATGCTTTAGGTCAACTCCAACATTCGGGATTGTCCTGAATCTTCTAACTTAGTCGTGGATCTCTCCAGGTCCTGTAGAATGCCACTTTTTTTTTTTTGCTTCTAGTCTTTAGCAAGTCACTGAAATTTGGTGGACGACTTCTTCTATTGGAGTAGGTCGGTTGTGGTATATTCATTCCATTTATTAGTAACAGATTCAATGGGGCTCAAGAGTATATTCCAAAAGAATCTGGGCTGTTTTGCTGGACAGGGGTAGCTCAGTGGTTAAGGCATTGGACTACGGTTTGGAAGATCCCAGGTTCAAACCCCACAACCACCAAGTTGCCACTCTTGGGTCCTTGAACAAGGCCCTTAACCCTCAGCTGCTCAGATGTGTAATGAGATAAAAATGTAAGTCGCTCTGGATACAAGCGTCTGCCAAATGCCTAAATGTAATGTTCATTGTGAACCAGTGATTAATTGGTACATCAGCAGAAACCTTCTGTTTTGTCTTCATGATGCTGATTTGTTCATGTACCTGCATGTTCTCTTACCAACCAAGGGGATAATTTACAGTGAAATCACATGACTTATTCTGACACAATATTCTGCGTAGATTCATTATATTCTGTTTTAAGTTCCAAGTCATATCATTCATTCATTTTCTGTACCGCTTTATCCTTATATACAGGGTCGCGGGGACCTGGAGCCTATCCCAGGAAACTTAGGGCACAAGGCGGGGTACACCCTGGACATGGTGCCAATCCATCGCAGGGCACACACACATACTCACATACACACACTCATTCACACACTACGGGCAATTTGGAATGTCAATTAACCTAACCTACATGTCTTTGGACTGTGGGAGGAAACCAGAGTACCCGGAGGAAACCCACCAAGCACGGGGAGAACATGCAAACTCCATGCACACAGAGACGGGAATCGAGCCTGGCCGGGAATCGAACCCAGACCCTGGCGGTGCAAGGCGACAGTGCTAACCACTACACCACCGTGCCGCCGAAATAAGGAATTATTGTCAATGAAATCAATTCTTTATCAGGTTTTTATAAATGTCCAGGTTTTCAAGCAAAAGCTTGTACAAGATTTGGAAAGCAATAGCAAGCTGTGTGAAGGAGCATATGATGCTCGTGAAAGTGATTTGTTTAGAGGCATGTGACTTGGGTTTCCTGGTCACACGCTGAATCTGATTTCATGGCTGAGAAGAAGGAGAAGATCTCTGAAAAGAAAAAGTATTAGCATACTCACAGAGTTTAAATTTTTTTTTAGAATACCTTAAAAAAATATAGGAATGTAATAGTTTTATTGGCTTTATTAAAGAGCGTGATTGGCGATGGTAGATGGTGGTTCAGGTGCTCATGGTAACGACGGTACAGGTAACTTGTTTAGGAATAAAATAGCCAAAAGTCTGCATTGATTGCGAGAGATCCCAGGATCAGAATATAACATGGTTTAATGTACAACACACACAACTTTCATGCTGTATATGCCATCGTCCAAGAAACAACCCTTAAGTCCACGGCTTTGTAGGAGAAGCAGCCGAGACGCAGTTGTTAAAAGCTAACACGAGTGTGAGAAAGCAGAATGTTTGGTCTTTGTAAACTAGCACAGCTAGCTTCAGGCTTTGTGGGGGAACTGAGAGAAAAACAATCCTCTCTTTCTCATCAGCAGATCACGCTGTGTTGATCACGCAGACAATCAGGCATGACACACATTCAGAGAAACGCTAAGAAGTCAGGGTCTCGATCATTATCCAAACAGGTCACTGGATTGCAGCGGGAAAGTACTGTATGTGAGCACAGTTCAAGTAACAAGATCACAGTTTTATGAAGTTTCTTCACAGCTGATTGTGGAGAACTAGCATTCTATGCTAACGCCACGATCGCGTGATGTTCACATACGGAAACACGGACGACGCAACTCTCTGTTGAGCGAACGAAACAAAATGGCCGATTGCTACCTGGATTTTGCTTTCCTCGACTATCTTAATGTTTAGATTCCCACCTAAAGTGCAGTTACAGAAAGCTGAGGTCACTCGTCATCACAAAAAGTCACGTCGAACACCTGCGTTGTGGACTAGACCTGACTTTGAGGCCACGGCGCTATCTTCTTAAACGTTTCATCACTTGGAATAGCTTGGCCGTGAGTCATGCCCCTGTAAATATAAGTCTCTTTAAACGTTCACACCCTGGAGGCGACGGGACAAGTGTTCATTCATAGCGGCGCAGTCAAAATACTCATTCACGGTCTTCCGAGCGTTCGGATACAAGGCACAGGGACGTAACCCGTAGCCGTGCATCAGCCACCAGCTCTCTCTCCCTGAAAGGCGCCATTCAAATGAAGTCATGAGATCCGACTTTATGACCGAGAGCACATGCTATTAATCGAATCATCTGGATTTTCACTCCACACAGGATGTCCTGATGGCCGATGAGGGGGGGGGGGGGGGGGGAGAACAACCAAGCCAGGGTAGTTGAGAGCAAATGGCAGGGAAGTGAGAGCTACATAGGGAGGAAGTGTGACATTTTTTTGGGACTCGAACAGGTTCAGAAAGAGCAGGGCTGTAGCAGCGGGCTGCGTTTTTCCAAAACATGTGTCATGTAGGAGATTAAATCGAATCGAATCATTTCATTGATTCGTCTGAACTCCTTCTGGCATAGATGGGCCCTTTTTCCTCTCCTCCTTCCCACCCTTTACTTAGTCACAAGAGGAAACCAGGACTGGAAAAATGAGTGGAACATCTCCACCTTATGAATCAGGTGAACGCTTAAGTGAGTCAAATGACTGCTACAGCAACAAGCACACAAGTACTAGCATTGTGACGCCACGTTATAAAACACCGCCTGTAATTTTCTAGAGGTTAGACATGGCTGCAGGGCAGCAGGGCACTTTTTTTAGTGGTGCTCCAGAACACCTACATTAAGCTGCGTGTTAGTGCAAGACTCTCACGCAGTCTCTCTCACACACACACCCCAATTAACACCTTGCACCAATTTCAGGACTCATTAGTGACCACAGATAAAGGTTGATTGAAAAAATATCAAGAAGCTTTTCTTTTTATTTATTTATAAAGTGTATTAAAAAAAAAAAAAAAAACAATGATTCACTCATTCCATTTCACTTAAATGCATACACACACACTACAATCATTTCAGTCACACGTCCAAATACATTCAAAAATGTATAAAAATAAGGGGTTATAAAGCTCTGAGGAAAGCTGTGACCGCGTCACATTCGAGTGACGCTTTAAATACTTTGCACTTGTTCCCTCGACGGCGATGGCTTTTGGTCCTGGAGTCTTTGGTCTGTCCGTCAAATTACACCTGCTATTAAAACAGAACAGCTCAGACAGTCAATATCCAATAACGGATAACAGCCGGCTCGGGCTATCGCTCAAATACGAGCGGGCCTCCTGTTGTTCCACAGTAAACTTTAGTGTTACAGTACACACAGAAGGAATAAAATAGGCCAACATGGAGGAATCGAACAAAACAGTGAGAATACTGTTTACACTTAGGAAGCACATGACGGAGCGCATGATTTTTTTTAAAACAGGGAAAAAAAAAAAAAAAAACCTCAGTCAGAGACGCTCCCCTGGAATCAAGAATACTGTGTGCGCAGATGCACAAATATTGCAAAGTTTTAAAGGCACTGGATTTTTTATTATTTCTATTAAACAGTTTTATTCTGACGAAAGGAAGAGGAATTTGATGGGGTCGAGGTGGGGGTCAGTGAGCGACGCAGCACCCCGACTCCTCGTGCTTGTGCAGGAGAGACATTCTGGAGAAGGTTTTCGAGCAGTTCTTGCATTGGTACTTCTTCACGTCCGAGTGCGTCTGCAGGTGGGCCCTGAGGTTGGATCTGTCGGCAAACGCGCGGCTGCAGTGAGAGCACGAGAATGGCTTCTCGCCTGAAACAAGCCAAACACACACACACACAGTCAGAGGAGTTGGAAAGTGAAAAATGTGGCACAAACTAATTACTGTTGTGCTGCATGCAATGAAACAGCCAGTGTCCAGGCTCGGAAATTAAACTGCAGCAAATAACGTTAATTTGCCCTCGAATCTGTTTACCTACAGTCTACCTACACACTAAATGTTTAAATGCATGTGTATTGCTTATTTAACCATTTTAAATCTGTACATGCTGCATAGACGTTGCATAAGTACCTCCTAAGCTCAGAGTGCAAGTGCAAGTGAGCAAACCTGTGTGAGTGCGGATGTGTCCCTGTAGTAGCCACGGGCGTGAGAACGCCTTCCCGCATAGCTTGCAGACGCACGGCAGCGTGTGTGTCCTTATGTGCATCTTGAGCGCCCCGAGGCTCACGTACTCCTTCTCGCAGTACTTGCAGCTGAAGGCCTTGCGCGCGTGCGTGTCACAGTGCAGCTGCTTGTGCTTGAGCAGGCCCGCGTACGTCGAGTACGACTTGTGACACAGGGCACAGCGGAATTTCTCCGTCACATCTGAGCCGCCACTGTTGCTGGTGGTGATGGAGGCCGGCTGCTCGTGCTCATGCTCGTCCTCGTCACTCCTCGGGATCTCTTTGGGCGAGGGGTATCCCGACACGGGTGACAGGTCGGTGGGAAGCGGTGACGGCGGAGAATCGCTCGCCGTCCACATGGTGATCGGACTGTACATCACCGGGCTCAGCACCTCAGGCTGAGGGATCACGGGTATCACCAGGCTTTTGAGGAACTGCGGAGACATGTACGCTATAAACCGAGAAAAAAAAAAAAAAAAAAAAACACGCATGTCAACAACAGAACAACATGCTGCACATCATGAACACCTGCCTGATGTGAAATCAAAGCAGAACCGGAATACACAAGTATTTAAAAACTACATTCTTTAATGGTTCCATACAGGTTCCAGGGATAACCAAGTGTTCTTAACTTCCTATCAAGGAGTTTAAGGAGGAAAAAAAGGGAACCTTTCCTTGTCACTAAAGTGGGACCTTTTAAGTATCTCAGATATGGCATGGACATGTGTCGGCAACACAGCATAGAGCAATGGCGATTTTAAATGGAAGAAAGACTTGTTGGTGTGGCTTCAGACGTCAAACTGCGTATTTAGGTTTGTTATGTCAGGTGGAACAAAAAAAGAAGAAAAAAAAAAAAAAAAAAAAAGGTGTCATCTTTACTTTTATAACGTGCAAATGTTACCACTACCGGAATATGGGCATGACGTCACAAAACTGTAGAACTCTCGAAGTGAGCATATCACTATTTCTTGGTCAAAGAAAGAAACAAACACAACCATAAAAACACGTCATACTGTGTTTTCTTCCCCCAGTCAGTCGGTTTAAGTTCTTCATCAAACTGCTGAGACCTGTACATGTTTATATCAAAACAACTGCGGAACAAGTTATGACTGAAGTGCTCGGAGCTTTACTATAATACTAGAACACGTCCTTTACCCGTCTTAAATCCTAATTCTGAGTGAGCCTTTTTTATGACGTCACTCTGTTCAAGGTTCCACACTGACCCTTTAAATCCTGCCTGACTGTAAAGACAAATCCTAAAGGTGGTCATGTCACAGATCACGTGACTGTTTCGAACCCTGGACCGGGGCAGGTTTCTCTGTGTTACCTGTAGGACTCTCCAGCTCGCTGTAGTTCGGCTTCTTGGCGGAGTTGAAATGCTTTTTGACCAGAAACGAGCGCGGCATCTTCGCAGCTGAGTGGTTTTTATCTTCCCCACGACAAGAAAGCAAAAGTAACAGGGAAAAAAAGAAATAATAATAATAATAATAATAATCCGAATCCCCCCAGAGCAGGTTAAATCCTCAGAGCGCGCCGACACGCAGCCATCCCGCACCGACACACACACACGCGCGCACACACACACAGAGAGACAGACAGAAACTCCCGCGGAGCCGCGACACCGCCATCAAATACTCCGCTATCAGGTGCAGGGGGCGGGGCACACGCTCATTTACATAACCTCGACTCCCGGCTGTGTCCAATCAGGGACGAGAGGCGGAGCTTGACTCGGGAAGTTATTTACATAATGGCTCTCGTGTCCTCCTATTGGCGTGTTGTTTGGGTGGGAGGAGCTTAGCGAACTGGTGCAGAATGCGACAGGTGTTTTATTTTTTCATTTTCAAAAAACGATTAACAAGTTCGTGTGCGCAAAAACAAACAAACAAAAACAAACAATAAACAACTCCATGCTTATCATTAATATACATCTATAAAAACAATGATTAAACTTTTTCTTATTATTAAATTAAAAACACAAAAACGTTTGTATAATTCCTGTATTCAGCTCGATGATCCCTCGTAGACCTTTATTTATATATTACACATTTGTATGTATAATATTTCACATTATGTACAATTTGGCACATTGTTATATTTTAACATTATCATATTTTATTATTTTGCACATTATTATATTTTATTATTTTGCACATTATGCTGTATAATTTTGTACATTTTTAGATTGTATAAAATTGAACATTTAGATTATATTATATAATCAAATTGTTTATATTATATATAATCTATACATTTTATACATTTCTATTTGTATTTTATTTTATGTAACTATAGCACACTACAGTTTCCTGCACACTACCTTTATGTACACTTTATGTACTGTACACTGTACACTGTCCAGGTGTTGAATGTTGTGTTCATACTGTGTATAGTGTATACAGTATAGAAGACGATTCTTTTCTTGCGGAAAAGTCTTGCTATATTTCTACCTTTTAATTCTATTGTGTTTAAGTGTCTAATTGCTTATCACACTGTGCGTGGTTGTGTATGTGACAAATATAATTTTAATAATTTGATTTTCTCACCTGATTCACACCTGTTGTATTTCCAAATTCTTAGCATGTTTTATTTATTTTTTAATTTTTTTATTATTTATATATTTCATAGTCTTTTGCCAAACCTTAAACTATATTCTGTCTAGAGCAGTGATTTTAAAGTTTAGTATTGAGAAACTTAGAATTAAATTTTAATGCATTTAAACATATTTTAAAACTTTCTATTCCTCTGTAGAAACTGTATGCAAGATTTGACTTGTTTAAAGTTCAGATATCTGTGTGAAATCACATCCTTATTATTTTAGACACGCACGAGCAGGTGAGCGTGTAAATAAAAGTGCTCTAGCCCCCTCTTGTGGTCACATGCACACTAAACATCATCAAACGTTTTAAGTTTTCCCACAAGTTTGCTGATTTTCATTATTATAACCAAAGGTCTGTGTTAATTCCCAAAATACAGTGTCAGCTTTGTATCTAACTGATGTCTGGTTTGGTTTAGTTGGAAGTTACAAGTTATAATAAATAAGCAGACATCATTTTGTGAAGCATTTGGTACGTGACTGTCTGTGTCAGAGGGAGTCCTACAGCGTGTCGCCTGAACATGTCGATCAGCAAAAGCAGGAAATTTTGATCTTTTGTACAAACTTGTTTACTGCAGACAATGCCACTAAAATATTGACACAGTCTCCTGCAGACTCTTCAACAGGCTATTAGAATAAGAAAATATACACTGCGTTCCAAATTATTACGCAAATGATATCTTTCCCTGATTTTCATAATTAGTAAATGCAAATGACAGTCAGTATAATTTTCTAGTCATCAACTATTAGGGTATAATTAGAATTTTATTGAACAAACCACCTAATGATAATATTTATTTTAAAAATAAATAACTGAAAACGCACTGTTTCAAATTATTATGCAGAACAGAGTTAAAACATTTCATAGGTTGTAAAGAACTGAAAATGGTCTTTTGTTGAATTTGCAGCATTATGAGGTCATATTTAAAGAAATCAAAAACTATTTCAATCAAAAACATCCTAACCGGGCATGTTACATCTTAACATAGGACCCCTTCTTTGATATCACCTTCACAATTCTTGCATCCATTGAACTTGTGAGTTTTTGGACAGTTTCTGCTTGAATTTATTTGCAGGATGTCAGAATAGCCTCCCAGAGATGCTGTTTTGAATCAAACTGCCTCCCACCTTCATAGATCTTTTGAGTATTCTCCAAAGGTTCTCAATGGGTTTGAGGTCAGGGGAGGATGGTGGCCACACCATGAGCTTCTCATCTTTTATTCCCATAGCAGCCAATGACACAGAGGTATTCTTTGCAGCATGAGATGGTGCATTGTCATGCATGAAGATGATTTTGTTACGGAAGGCACGGTTCTTCTTTTTGTACCATGGAGAAAGTGGTCAGTCAATATACTTTGCAGAGGTCATTTTCACACCTTCAGGGACCCTACAGGGGCCTACCAGTTCTCTCCCCATGATTCTGGCCCAAAACATGACTCCTGCACCTCCTTGTTGACGTCGCAGCGTTGTTGGGACATGGTGTCCACCCACCAACCATCCACTACTCCATCCATCTGGACCATCCAGGCTTGCAGGAGTCTCATCAGTAAACAAGACTGTTTAAAAACTTGTCTTCATGTATGCCTGGGCCCACTGCAACCGTTTCTGCTTGTGAGCATTGATTAGGGGTGACTGAATAGTAGGTTTATGCACAACTGCAAGCCTTTAAAGGATCCTACACCTTGAGGTTCGCGGGACTCCAGAGGCACCAGCAGCTTCAAATACCTGTTTGCTGCTTTGTAATGGCATTTCAGCAGCTGCTCTCTTAATCCGATGAATTTATCTTGCAGAAACCTTTTTCATTCTGCCTTTATCTGCACGAACCTGTCTGTGCGCTGAATCAGCCACAAATGTCTTCACAGTACGATGATCACGCTTAAGTTTTCATGAAATATCTAATGTTTTCATACCTTGTCCAAGGCATTGCACTATTTGACGCTTTTCGGCAGCAGAGAGATCCTTTATCTTTCCCATATTGCTTGAAACCTGCACTGTAAAAAATAAATCCTGAAAATAGTTGTTGGAACAAAGAAATATATGTTGGGCTAATATAATGCTGGTGTCAAAAAAGAAAAATATGTTTTCTCAATGATTGTATAAATTTCATTACTCAACTAAGAAAGTTTCATCGAGACAACGAATAAAACTGTGTTCATGAAACATTTAACTGCACACAAACAATTTTATGTTGGACGAACAAGAGGGACCTCTGCGCATGCGCAAAAGCGTTCTTCCAGAATTTTCGAACTTCCCGCTATTTCCTCCCGAAATGGTGAGTACTTCATGGAAACTAACTGTCCTGCAAAGTAATTAGCAATTTTAGCTTTATAACATATATATTATCCAGCAGCAAGCTTTAGAACATTATATTTTCGAGTGTTTATGTATATAATTTGGAGTGTAACAGTAGTTATCTGACAATGCACTCGTTTCAGCTCCTAACGCATTTTTTTTTTTCAGATGGTATGTACATTGACATTAATGTTAATCTATGAAACCGCTAAAGTTTAATTACGTTACATACATTTTATTCATTTTAATGACTGATAATTTCAAAGGCTATTTGAAAAAGACAGCGCGTTAGTGCTCCACTGAGGGAGCTTAATGTTCTCACTTCATCATCATTCATTAACCTTATAGTGTCTGAAAACGGTTATAATGGCTAAACGGACATTTTTTTGTCTAGGATTTTTAATGGTTTTGAACTACAAACGGTTACTTAATTAGTTATTCATATATTTTTCTTTTTGTATTTCAGGTATTAGGGAGAATATCTGGGAAACAGTGCTTACTGCATCTGCAAACAATCTTGGAGCTTGGCAAAATTATTTCACAACATTTTTTTTTTTTATATCTTAAACCATTTCTGAGTTAAAGCAAATATTTTATTTTCAAATAAGCCACTGCACGTTTTTACTGAGAAATATCAGTATGTTTTGTTCCTCAAAGCAGAAGTCTATTTATCCAGTATACTGTTTTGACTGAGTGTGATATTAGTAAGCTTTGTAACATGAATGTTAAGGGCACAGTTTCATTCTTGCATTTTGGAATGTTATTTGCATATTTTGTTATAACAATGCAGCATTTGTTTATTTGTTGAAAGAGTAGCTGGATTGCACTTAATCAATGTTGATAGTCTTTAACAGGTGTTTAAAGTTTACATTAAAAAAATATTCAAATTTAGAAGAATGTGTCATGTTATTTGAAATGTGGCCACAGTGAATAACCTACTCAAGTAAACTTTAAGATGTTAATTTTATAATTATGCAAGCATAATTTCCAATTCAAAATATACCTTTCAGTCAACTTGGAACATTTAATTGACACAACATTATATTTCAATTTGAGACTGCTTGTTGGCCTAACTAGGCATGTTTATTCAGCATAGAACATTTAGTTGACAGAATGTTTTATTTCAATTTGTGTGTACATTTAGAGGTAGTCAGCACAGCAAAAACAAAATAGTTTACACAACTTAAATTGAGCCAACTAAAAATTTTAGATGCAACAGGTCACTAGAAATTTTTTAGTTGGAGTAGCAAGAATTTTTTTACAGTGTGTGGCCTGCTTAATAATGTGGAACAACCTTCTTCAGTACTTTTCCTTTAATTGGGCTCATCTGGCAAACTAATTATCACACGTGTCTGAGCTTAATTTCAGTGATCCAAAGAGCCCTGAGACACAACACCACACTGTAAAAAAATTCTTGCTACTCCAACTAAAAAATTTCTAGTGACCTGTTGCATCTAAAATTTTTAGTTGGCTCAATTTAAGTTGTATAAACTATTTTGTTTTTGCTGTGCTGATTACCTCTAAATGTACACACAAATTGAAATAAAACATTCTGTCAACTAAATGTTCTATGCTGAATAAACATGCCTAGTTAGGCCAACAAGCAGTCTCAAATTGAAATATAATGTTGTGTCAATTAAATGTTCCAAGTTGACTGAAAGGTATATTTTGAATTGGAAATTATGCTTGCATAATTATAAAATTAACATCTTAAAGTTTACTTGAGTAGGTTATTCACTGTGGCCACATTTCAAATAACATGACACATTCCTCTAAATTTGAATATTTTTTTAATGTAAACTTTAAACACCTGTTAAAGACTATCAACATTGATTAAGTGCAATCCAGCTACTCTTTCAACAAATAAACAAATGCTGCATTGTTATAATAAAATATGCAAATAACATTCCAAAATGCAAGAATGAAACTGTGCCCTTAACATTCATGTTACAAAGCTTACTAATACCACACTCAGTCAAAACAGTATACTGGATAAATAGACTTCTACCTTGTAGAACAAAACATACTGATATTTCTCAGTAAAAACGTGCAGTGGCTTATTTGAAAATAAAATATTTGCTTTAACTCAGAAATGGTTTAAGATATTAAAAGTAAATGTGAAATAATTTTGCCAAGCTCCAAGATTGTTTGCAGATGCAGTAAGCACTGTTTCCCAGATATTCTCCCTAATACCTGAAATACAAAAAGAAAAATATATGAATAACTAATTAAGTTACCGTTTGTAGTTCAAAACCATTAAAAATCCTAGACAAAAAATGTCCGTTTAGCCATTATAACCGTTTTCAGACACTATAAGGTTAATGAATGATGAAGGAGTGAGAACATTAAGCTCCCTCAGTGGAGCACTAACTATCTTTTTCAAATAGCCTTTGAAATTATCAGTCATTAAAATGAATAAAATGTATGTAACGTAATTAAACTTTAGCGGTTTCATAGATTAACATTAATGTCAATGTACATACCATCTGAAAAAAAAAAATGCGTTAGGAGCTGAAACGAGTGCATTGCCAGATAACTACTGTAACACTCCAAATTATATACATAAACACTCGAAAATATAATGTTCTAAAGCTTGCTGCTGGATAATATATATGTTATAAAGCTAAAATTGCTAATTACTTTGCAGGACAGTTAGTTTCCATGAAGTACTCACCATTTCAGGAGGAAATAGCGGGAAGTTCGAAAATTCTGGAAGAACGCTTTTGCGCATGCGCAGAGGTCCCTCTTGTTCGTCCAACATAAAATTGTTTGTGTGCAGTTAAATGTTTCATGAACACAGTTTTATTCGTTGCCTCGATGAAACTTTCGTAGTTGAGTAATGAAATTTATACAATCATTGAGAAAACATATTTTTCTTTTTTGACACCAGCATTATATTAGCCCAACATATATTTCTTTGTTCCAACAACTATTTTCAGGATTTATTTTTTTACAGTGCATCCATGAGTTTAACTTAAAAACTAAACATTTAATGTTTATGACACTTACATCCAATTTGCATAATAATTTGGAACGCTGTGTATATGAAATTTCAAGATTTTGCTAATTTTCTTACTGAGCTTGTTTCTTCTTAAAAATTCTAACATTTAAGAAAAAGTGGTCTCTACTTCTTGTTGGCGATTAAAGAGTTTGTAGAAAGAGTTAAAAGGTAAAAACTAAAAAATAATCTGCTGATCTTTAATATTATTATTATTATTATTTGAGGTTGAAGTCCACGTCCATGTCTGTGTGTCTTTCTGTACAGCAGAACTCTCTGTCTAACTCATTAATACAAAGAAATGACGTTCTCTAAGGTTGAGTATCTGACGCCTTGTTTACACTAAGTTATCCTTCTTTGGTGGTCAGACAAATACACTCCCTGTTCGGTAATCGGAGAGAGAATCACAGATGAGAAATGGATAAAAATAGTTGTGTCTTAAAACAACTCCGGTGCGTTAAATTTACATCGAGCAGGTAGCGCATTAGTAGAGGTGGAAAGTGATGAATTACATTTACTCGCGTTACTGTAATTGAGTAGATTTTTTGTGTACTTCTACTTTTTAAAGTAGTTTTTAAAATCTGGAATTTTACTTTTACTTAAGTATGTTTTGTTTAAAGTATTGTACTTCACTACATTTTAAATCATATTCGCTACTGAGTAAAAAATAAATGAATGAAAATTAAATAATAATACAACGGGGAAATTGCACCC
Organism: Channallabes apus; assembly: GCA_030522415.1. NCBI lineage: Eukaryota > Metazoa > Chordata > Actinopteri > Siluriformes > Clariidae > Channallabes > Channallabes apus. The sequence goes on along the minus strand of CM060111.1, from coordinate 15,659,858 downwards.
CGGAAACCACTGCACTGATCGATTGATGGAGAACAAACGCTCTAAATTCACAAGAACGACGGAGACGGACAAAGCAGATGCCAGTGATGCAGACACAGCTGAAAGTGAAATGCCAACAAATTCTTATGAAGCAAATCTCTATTTAATCGACCACTTTGATTTCAAGCACAGCAAAGGCAACAGATTTATTATGCGAGGGTGTTCCATCCCCCATCCACCCCCCCCCCACCCCCGCTGTTAAAAAAAAAAAAAGCAACTCAGTAACTTTTTTCTCTGAGTAAATTTTTAATGAGTTACTTTTTACTTTTACTTGAGTAGATTTTTATAAGGGTAACTTTACTTGTACTTCAGTAAAAGTTCACTAAAGTACTGTAACAGTACTTTTACTTAAGTACAAAATTTTATTTTCGTTTTCCACCTCTGCACATTAGTATCTTATTTTAAAGTAGATTATTAAATCTGGCACATAACTGTTCATTAATTCCCAAAATACAGTGTCAGCTTTGTATCTAACTGATGTGTGGTTTTGGTTGGAAGCTATAAGTTATAATAAATAAGCAGACATCATTTTGTGAAGCATGTGGTACGTGATTGTCTGTGTCAGAGCAAGTCCTACAGTGTGTCGCCTGAACATGTCGATCATCAAAAGCGGGAAATTTAGTCATAACACCGCTTTGACTCAACATTTTGATTTCACTTTTGGTACAGGTAAAACTTCAGGCAGATATCCAAGTACAGCCAAAGTTTAATAAAATTCTGTCCAGCAGTCGATTTAAGACGCGCCCAAAGTTTAATGCACACACATAAGAAATGAATGTAAAAGAAAAATGTCCAAACTTGTGGTTTCTGACAGGAACTGCTCATAATTTCACTTTTACTCAATATTTTGATTTCATTGATTGTGCAGGTTTACCTTTAGGAAAATACTCAGACAGTCAGACAGAAATGTTTCTGAGTCTGGTTTCAGGTCCTCTAATGTATGAAACATAATGATATAATTGAAAGAGACCAATGTACAGACAAAATATTTCTTTTATTTATATAGATTCTAAAAATCAGCTTTTTTCCCATCACTTTTTTAAAAAAGATCATTGCTGTTTATCAGTACTGCTCTGTTACACGATCTGTTATTTATGTAAAAAAGTAACTGCTCCATATGGACATGAATCATTTGCCCTTCAGACAGAATGCGCAAAAATAGGCTGTGTGTTAAAAAATATATATATATATATAAATAATTTTTTTCAATTAAACGGTGAAGTCTTTCTGCACTAGCAACACTGGGTAATTAAAACGACGCACTAAACAGATTTGCTATCTCGCTGCAGTAGGAACAGAGTTGGACGTCTTATCTATCAAATCCAATTACCAGAGATGTGAGATTGCAGCTTTGTCCCGCGCTTAGTCGGTGCGAGGGCATTTTCCTTTACTGTACGTTCTTCTGTGCTCTGAGTCATCTCAGGAAGAACAATATGAGAACCTGGTGCTGGAAAAATCATTTCATTAATATTAAAATACAGTGGGATTGTATTGCAGATTCTCATATGTCAACAACCACAAAAGACGTCTGCAGTCTTTAAAATTGTGGCGTTTTTGTTTGTTTAGCATTTACAGTAACAAAGGAGTTTCTAGTGTCAGTTTCAGTTTTAGGTTGAAGCTCTAGTTCAGCTTTCAGACATGGGAAAGGAGTTTAGGTGCAGAGAAATGCGCTATCTACCCTCTTCTGCATTCATGAGCTCAAAGAGGAATATGATTGGTTGCTGACATTTGAGTGAGAAAGAGAGAGAGCGAGAGAGAGAGAGTGTTTCCTTTCCACCCAATTTTACTTGTTAGACTGCCAGTCAAGGACAGCAATGATGTCATCACTTTAATCTTGCCATGCATTTGTTTTGTTAATTAATTAATTAATTAATTAAAGGGCAGCGTGTTTATGGAAACTGCTTCAAGGTAGTTGCTACGCGTTTCATAGACCCCATAGTTCTGCAACATAAAATGTAACTACAAGATATTAAAAAAAAACTAAAAAACTATTAAGTATATAAATATAAAGATCAAAAAGTGTGTATATGATTTGTCAGTTTTTAAAAGGTAGCATTTTTTTTTAGCTTTGCAATCTGCAACTTTGAGTCCCCTATTATATTGGTTTTTATATTAATATGAATATATTGATTTTTTTTCTTGAACTTTAACCACTATTCCTTAAGTCAATGATTATGACATCCTTCTGTGACATTGCACAAAGCTTTATAACTAACGTCTCACAGGAAAAAACCCAAAAACACAGCATGAACAAGCCAACAAACTAGTACCAGAATCACTAAACACTTCACTAATACACGGTCAAAATCTACGGTCAAAAAAGAAAGTCATATCTGGTTTTATCTAAGCAAAAAAGTGAGAATCTTCCATTGGATATTCATGCAGTGATTAATATGTTTGAGCTGGCAACAAGTTATTTAACCATTTATCCTAAGGGTCTAATTATTGTCCTGCATCAATCAAAGAAAATAACTAAGGAGATTGCTGAAACGAGTAAAATTGGGAACTGTCGAACGCATTATTAAATTTTGAAGGATAGTGTTGACCCATCATCTTTGAGGAAGAAATGTGCTCGGAAAAACATCCACAATGAGCGTGATGAGAGATCGCTTAAACGTTCAGTGAAATTAAATCATTAAAAAAAAAGAAAAAACAGCAGCAGAACTCACGGCTATGTTTAATAGTGAAAGAAAGAGGATTTCCATGTCCACATTGTGAAGAGAACTCAAGAGACTGGGACTAAACAGCTGTGTAACCTTTAGAAAAACCTTTACTGTATCAGTGAAGCTAACTGGAAATAAAGGCTTTTATTTAATAGGGAGCATAAAGAATGGACTGTGGAGCATTGGTAAAAGGACGTGTGGTCTGATGAGTCCAGATTTACCCTTTTCCAGAGTGATAGGTTCATCAGGGTGCCTATGATCTGAGGCTGCTTCAATTGGTCAGGTCTAGGTTCAGCAATGTTAAGTGGCAAAAAAAAGTTATGTCAGCTGAAGACCTGAATGTACCGAATGACCAGATTTTTCCGTCAATGGATTTTTCTTCCCTGGATTGCCAGGATTCATCAGCCTGATATTGTGAACGATATTGAGTCCAGACCTTGACCTCATTGAGAATCTTTGGGATGTGCTGAAGAAGGCTTTACACAGCGGTCTGGCTCTCCCATCATCAATACAAGACCCTGGACAGAAATGAACACACCTCTGGATGGAAATAAATGTGGTGACGTTGCATAAGCTCATCTAAATGATGCCATGACGAACGTGTGCTGTAATCAAAGCAAAAGACAGTTCAACGAGTGTGTGACTTTTTGTTTGGACCGGGGCAGTCAATTATACTTTAAACATAGTTTGATAGTTTGTGTCTATCAAAGTGGAATTTCCCTTCAAAGGTCCAAGTCCTTGGAAAATGTTTTTATAATCATGCAGATCTTACTGACTGACATTGTCAATAAAATAAAACATTTATACATTCTGTTTGAGGAGGTGATAAAATAGATGTGCATGAAAGTGAAGCACAGAGTGTGTTGTGCCGTGTGTCAGGTATGACTCATGTGATGTGAGAGGCTCGTGTTCATTTATTCATATTTACAGGGAGAATTATATGCAGCGTGCAGAATCAAACCACGCTGATTTTCTGTTTCTGACAGGAACCACATCTCTAGAGGTTTTATTTTTTTGCTAAAAAAATAATAATGAAGTGTTCTTGGCAAACTCTCAGATATTGCCGCTAACAAAACCAGTTTTGAAGCAATAAAAAGCAGTTATGATGGGAATACTTCGTCGGCCGGGTCTCCAGGGAAACAAACAGGAAAAAAAATAGCTTGTTGACTCAACCTTTAAAAAAAAAAAAAAAAAAAAAAAACCTGATCAGCCCAGGTGGTGTTCACAGAGGTATGATAAAGCAAAGAAGAATCATGTTTAGTGGATTGTTAGGAAAAGTGCTTGAACTTGAGCTCACAAATACAATTTGTATTGATATTGCTGAATGCTTTCTATTCAAGTAGCCATGATGATGTTTTCCTTGTCACCTCCTCTCATTGAGTTTGCTGTTACAGTATCATTCTATCAGCTCTCTGTAAGCGTATTGATCACTTAGGGGAAAAGAAAAGAGAAAAACAAATCCTGATATAAATTAAGTCTAGCAGCTGTGTATTGATCACGTCCCATGTGAGTTTATCACTGCAATTGATTCTCAGTATAAATTAATCTACTCAAAGAAGCACAGGAGCAGTGACATTGATTTAGTCAACCCTTGTTGTCACTCCTATAAGCGGCTGCGATTGTACGATTTATGTCTGACGTCACACAATAAACGCCATGGTGATATACCTTTACTTGTCTAATGCTTAGCTTACGGTTGTATATCAAGGGTCCTGGGTTCAATCATAAGCTTATGTCTGTGGGGAGTTTCACATGTTCTCCTCATGTCCATGTAGGTTTCCTAATGGTTCACTGGTTTCCTCCCACTTCCCAAAAATGTGTGAGTAAGTGGGTTAGTGGTGATATAAACATTGTTTGATGGACTGGCATTTCATTCAAAGGTGTAATCCTGCCTTGCTAACAACATTTCAAGGATAGACTCCAGTTTGCTTTGATCTGCTGCAGTATTTTGTCTCTGCTGAAATACCACAAAAGGAAAAGTGTATACTGCTAAGTACTGGAATACTTAAACCCCAAAACAAGCTACATCTGATCCAACTCCTCATGTAAGCCCTAAGCATGAAAATGTTTGGAGACACACTCCAACCCAGACTCCACCCCTGGACTTTTACCACAACTCCATCTCAGGTGGGAGGAGCTAGATCAGGTATGACTCCACCCTCTGGACTTTGGGTTTAAAATTGTTTAGGATAAAAGGATTTGATTTTGGTCTGACTCCATCTTCTCCAACATTGGTAACCAAATCAGGCCCAAGTCCACCACTGGACATGTGGCTTGACTCCATCGCAGGTACAGTAGGAGGAGCTGGATCCAACTCCACCCTCTGGATCTCAATCTAATGGAGGGGAAGATGAATCAGGTCCAAATTCACCTCTTGCACTTAAACTTAACTCTGTCCCAGGTAGGATGAGCAGGATTAGGTCCAACTCCACCCCCTGGACTTTGGGTTCAACTTTGTTTAATGTAAAAGGCTTTGATCTAACTCCATCCACGGGAATATTGTCTTGACCTTGTCTAAGATAGGAGAAACTAGATCAGGCCTGGCTCCACCCCTGGCCTTTTGACTTAACTCCATCACAGGTAGGAGGAGCTTAATCAGGTCTGGCTTCACCCCTTGGATTGGGGTTCAACTTTGTTTAAGGATTTGGATTTGTTATGACCTCACCCACTGGAATGTTGGCTTGACTTTGTTTCTGGTAGGAGGAGCCAGATCAGGCCTGACTCCACCCCATTACATTCGACACAACTCCATTCATGGTAGGAGGAGCTGGATCAGGCCCAAATCTATTCCCTGGACTTTTGACTGAACTCCACCTCAAGTAGGATGAGCTTGATCAGATTCAACTCCACCCCTGGACTTTAGGTTCAACTTTGTTTCATGTAAAAGGATTTGGATTTGGTCTGACTCTACTTGACTTCGTCTCAGGTAGGAGGAGCTTGATCAAGTCCAACTCCACTACCTGGTCTTTGAGTTCAACTTTGTTTAAGGTGTAAGGATTTGGATGAGGTCTGAGGTCCACCTGGACATTTTTTGCTTGACTCTGTCCCAGGTAGGATGAGCCAGATCAGGTGTGCCTCCACCCCCTGGACTTTTCATTCAACTCAATCTCAGGTAGGAGGCAGTGAATCAATTCTGATTCCACCTGCTTGACTTTGGGGTTCAACTTTGCTTAAAGTAAAAAAAAATTAATTAGGTCTGACTCCACCCCTTGACCTTTAAAAAAAATTATTGCTTGACTCTGTTCGAGGTAGGAGGAGTCAGATCATACTCGACTCCACCACCTGGACTTTTGATTCAAATCAATCCCAAGTAGGAGGAGCTGAATCAATTCCAATTCCACCCTTTGGACTTAGGGTTCAACTTTATTTATTGTTAAAAGTATTAATTCAATTCAATTCAGTTTTATTTGTATAGCGCTTTTAACAATTGACATTGTCTCAAAACAGCTTTACACAATCAAAAGAATTATTTAAGTTTGTATGGAATGTGAATGTGTATGAATCAAAATGTTCAGATAGTCCCTGGCGAGCAAGCCCGAGGGCGACAGTGGCAAGGAAAAACTCCCTGAGACGGTAATAGGAAGAAACCTTGAGAGGAACCAGACTCGACAGGGAACCCATCCTCATCTGGGTGAAACAGATAGCAGGAAATGATCTGCATTTACACAGTGTTAAGTGTTAGGTTCAGCTATAATAGTTGATGTTAATTGATGTTATAATAGTTGATGTAAAATGGAGTCCAGTAGTTATTCGAGACTCAGATAGATTTGTAGAAAGTTCCAGTCCTGAACTATCGAATTGTCAAGTCCTCAGAGAAACAGCTGACCACACCAGTCGAGGCCAGAACCATCTTCTAAGTATAGAGAATCATCCCCAGACACCAGACGCATCCTAAAGAGACACACGGGGCATCCATGCGATGAGACCTCCAACCAGAAACCGGGCACCAGGATGGATCAGACAGGTCCGGAGGGCAGAGGGAGTCTGGATCACTGGCAGCTCAGGAACCACATGTGTAGCTCGACAGAGAGAGAGAGAGAAAGAGTGAAAGGGGGAGACAGGGGGAGAGAGGAAAGAGAAAGAGGGGGAGGAAGAGAAGAGGAGGAGAGATTGCAATTAGGTATGGTCACAGTCACAATGTCTAATGTGAATGTATATTTACTGTAGAGTGCAAGCAGGGACTCCGGCAGGACTAACTATGACAGCATAACTAAAAGGGAGAGCCAGAAGGAAACACAAACATGAGGGCTCCCTGAGATGTAAAGCAAACAATCACCTCACCGTCAACAAACCTGAGTGATCAAATGAGACTGAGGAAGACAGCATCTAAACATACCAGTTCACCATAATACTCTACGTCCATGAGTCCCCCAGATCTGCTCCTTTACCTTATGGCAAATCTATTTATAAAATGCTTGGTTAAATAAATAGGTTTTTAGCCTAGACTTAAACACTGAGACTGTGTCTGAGTCCCGAACACTATTTGGAAGACTATTCCATAATTTTGGGGCTTTGTAAGAAAAAGCTCTGCTCCCAGCTGTAGTTTTCATAATACGCGGTACTGATAAGCAGCCTGCATCCTTTGATCGAAGTAGGCGTGGCGGATCGTAAGACACTAGCAGTTCGCTCAGATACTGCGGCGCGAGACCATTTAATGCCTTATATGTCAAGAGTAGTATTTTAAAATCAATGCGAAATTTCACAGGGAGCCAATGCAGTGAAGATAGGATAGGGGTGATGTGCTCATATCTTCTGGTTCTAGTGAGGACTCTCGCTGCTGCATTCTGGACTAGCTGAAGCTTGTTTATGCACCTAACTGAACAACCAGACAGTAAGGCATTACAATAGTCCAACCTAGAAGTGATAAAAGCATGAACTAGTTTTTCTGCATCATTTAGCGACAATATATTTCTTATTTTGGCGATATTTCTAAGGTGAAAGAATGCTATCCTGGTGATATTATCTACATGAGCTTCAAATGAAAGGCTGGAATCTATAATCACGCCGAGGTCTTTTACTGTTGCACTTGACGGAACAGAAAGGCCATCTAAAGTTACGGTGTGATCTAAGATTTTACTTCTAGCTGTATGCGGTCCTATGACTAGAACTTCTGTCTTATCCGGATTAAGCAGAAGGAAGTTAATTAGCATCCAATTTCTTATGTCCTGAACACATTGCTCAACTTTAGTAAGATGGTTTTTCTCATCAGGTTTTGTTGAGACGTATAGCTGTGTGTCGTCAGCATAACAATGAAAACTAATACCATGCTTACGGATTATGTTGCCCAGAGGAAGCATGTAAAGGGAAAAAAGCAGTGGGCCTAAAACTGAACCCTGCGGAATGCCAAACTCCACTAGAGAACATGCAGAATAATCACCATTTAAGTCTACATACTGATAACGATCGGTCAAATAGGATCTGAGCCAGGAGAGGGTTGTACCCTTAATTCCTACTAAATTTTCTAATCTGTGAAGAAGAATAGCATGATCAATAGTGTCAAAAGCTGCACTGAGGTCGAGTAATACAAGCATAGTTACACAACCCTGATCAGAGGCCAATAGGAGGTCATTTACTACTTTAACGAGTGCTGTTTCTGTGCTGTGATGAGGCCTAAATCCTGACTGATACAGTTCATGTATGCCATTTCTATGTAGATATGAGCATAGCTGCTCCGCTACTATCTTTTCCAGAATCTTAGAGATAAAGGGGAGGTTTGATATTGGCCTGTAATTGGACAGCTGACAGGGGTCGAGGTCAGGTTTCTTAATTATTGGTTTAATAACTGCTACTTTAAAAGATTTTGGAACATAACCAATGCTGAGTGAGGAATTAATTATTCTCAACATCGGTTCTGTTATTACTGGTACTATCTGTTTAAGAAAATGTGTCGGTGTAGGATCTAATATACAGGTTGATGAATTTGCAGAAGAGATGAGTGAAATTAGTTCATTCTCTTCAAGAGGAGTAAAGTATTCTAGGTTTGAATCTGACATGGCTAGGTTAACATCTGTATCAGTTACATTGTTTGGTTTCAAAGCCTCAATTTTATGCCTGATATTTACAATTTTATTATTAAAAAAGTTCATGAAGTCCTCACTATTGCATGATGTTGTTGTGGAGATTTCTGTAGTGGTCTTATTTCTGGTTAATTTGGCTACGGTATTAAATAAAAATCTAGGATTATTTTTATTTTCTTCTATAAGAGTGGAGAGATACGTTGATCTAGCTACACTAAGAGCTTTCCTATAGTTCAGGATGCTCTCTTTCCATGCTATTTGAAATACCAACAATTTAGTTTGACGCCATTTACGCTCTAATTTCCGAGCAGTCTGTTTCAAAGTGCGCGTGTGATCGTTATACCAGGGAGCGAGTTTCTTATCTCTAATAATTTTTCTTTTAGCTGGAGCTACATTATCTAAGGTACAACGAAGTGTCGACTCTAAATATTCAGTCGCCTGATCAAGTTCTGTGGGGTCAGACGGTGGCCTAATCGAAGTTGGTAACTCTGTGAGATTACTGATAAAACTCTGTGTGGTAGTTGATGTGAATGTACGTTTAATACGGTAGCGCGGTGCTGTGCGTACATTATCACTGTGAGACACTTGAATGGAGACAAGATAGTGATCTGAGATAATTTCAGACAGTGGAATTGTGAATACATTTCTTATAATTAATCCGAAGAATATTACTAAATCTAAAGTGTGACCTGCTTTATGAGTGGGTTCTACTACACACTGATTTACACCTACGGAGTCCAGTATGGATATAAATGCTGTTCTCAGAGGGTCTTCTGGATTCTCAAAATGAATGTTAAAATCTCCAGCAATTAACACTTTGTCTACAGAAATGACCAGGTCTGAGATGAAATCTGCAAATTCACTAAGAAATTCAGAATACGGCCCTGGAGGTCTGTAAATTATAATTAGTGGAATCGACTGAGCTGATTTAATATACTTAAATACACTTATGTTACTATAGAGAATTTCAAATGAGTTAAATTTGTGTCGGTGTTTTTGTACGATAGACAAATTATCATTATGAATAACTGCGACGCCTCCTCCTCTACCAGTTAACCGAGGCTGGTGTATGTAGCTGTATCCAGGAGGACTAGCTTCATTTAGAGCTACATACTCGTCCTATTTAACCCATGTTTCAGTTAAACAGAGTATATCAAACGCCTGATCTGTGATAATTTCATTAACAATAACTGCTTTTGATGCGAGAGATCTAATATTTAACAATCCTAGCTTCAGATCAGAGGTGCCGGCTGCGCATTCAGTATGATCGGAGTTTGTGGACTTTATGTTAATTAGATTATTGAAACAGACTTTCTGGGTCTTTCTACATTTTTGCTTAGATCGGGGAACAGACACAGTCTCAATAAGGTGAACCCTGAGTGACGACTCTATGCAGCTAGCAGACGGTTGGTTTAGCCTGTCTGTCTGCTCCCTGGCCTGGGCTCTGGATTGTCACCGATTAACTAGACCTCTACTGAGACTATGAGCTATACTACAGGAAATGAGAGCAGCACCTTCCCGAGTGGGATGGACACCGTCCCGCCCTAACAGGCCAGCTTTGCCCTCAAAGGTCTTCCAATTATCTATGTAGCCCACATTATTTTCGGAGCACCACCTGGACATCCAGCGGTTCAGCGACCATAACCTGCTGTAAGCTATGTCGCCACGTCTCATTGGGATGGGACCAGAGCATACTACTTCATCGGACATCGCCTTCGCTAATTTAAACACCTCTGTAAAGTTACTCTTACTAACCTCTGACTGACGAAGGCGTATATCATTAGCTCCAGCATGTACCACTATCTTAGAGAACCTGTGCTGTCCTAGAGCCCTGAGATTACCTGCTATGTCCGGTGCTCTGGCTCCCGGGATACACCTAACCACTGCCGCTGGCGCCCCTAAAGGTCTAGCTAATGTCACGTGTCTCAGTATAGAGTCTCCTATAACCAGAGCTCTTTCAGGTTTCTCAGCGGGTGCAGCACTGAGGAGAGCAAACCTGTTGGACACGTGACGCGCAGAGGAGGTGTGCTCCGGTGGGCTAGCCTTAGCGTTAGCTTTGGCTGAACGAGTATGCCGCCGAGTCGTCACCCACTCGCCCCGCTGTGAGGGCTCTAATGCCGGAGTCGGGGGCTGTTTATCTCCGCCTGTGGCACCCAGACTGTCGGCTACAGGAATAACGCTGCTCTCACACTGTCTAACCCTCTCTAAAGTCTGGATGCGCTCCTCTAATGCTGATATCTTCTCCGTCAGAGTGCTCACTAACACACACCTATCACAAATAAAATTATCACTAATGACGGAGGAAGAATGTCTAAATATCCTGCACTCTACACACTGAACAAGCTGAACGGTAGACATTATAACGTACCCTCTGTGTCGGAGTTTTAGTTGTTTGGCTGAGGAAACTCGCGCGTTGCGAAACTTTCGCGGCAACAATACGAAAACAGGAAGCTACGTCACCAACAGGAAGCACAATCTAGATCCCCAGCAGATTGTATTAGGATTGGATCTAACCCCACCCACTGGAATGTTGGCTGGATTTTGTCTCAGGTAGGAGAAACTGGATCAGATCTGACTCCACTCCCTGGACTTTTGATTCAATCTCGGGTAGGAGGAGCTGGATCAGATCTGACTCCACCTCCTGGACTTTTGATTCAATCTCAGGTAGGAGGTGCTGAAACAATTCTGATTCCACCCTCTGGACTTAGGGTTCAACTTCATTTAATGTTAAAAGTATTAGGATTGGATCTAACCCCACCCACTGGAATGTTGGCTGGATTTTGTCTCAGGTAGGAGAAGCTGGATCAGATCTGACTCCACCCACTGGACTTGGGGTTTAACTTTGTCTCGGGTTAAAAGCATTCGGATCAGATCTGACTCCCCTTCTGAGCTTTTCCCCCCAACTCCTTCCAAAATAGGAGGAGCTGAATCCGGTGCAACATCACCCCATGTTTTTTTTTGTTCAGTGATGGGGAGTTGCTTAAAACCCCCCTGGGGAAAAAACTGTCTGCCTCTGTTAGAAGATAAATTTTTGGACATAGATAACATTTATCATTGCACTCAAAACAAACATATATAAAAAAAATCAGACATTGTGCGTGTGTGCGTATGTGTGTGTGTGTGCCGACGTAGCTCCGCTTCCGCAATCAAAAGCAGCGTCGTTTGTGCGCTCGGCTCGCAGACACTGGAGATGTTTCCGTGAATATAATGAGCTGCTGAGAGACGGACGGTGAGCGCGAGGCTGGCGGGAGGGGGGGTGGGGGAAGGGGGGGTATTGGTGGTGATGGTGATGAGGACGCGCGTGCGGATTACTGCGGAGAATGCTGGCCGAAGGGACAACCGCTACCCGGTTAACATCCACGGAGAGACAGAGAGAGAGAGAGAGAGAGAGAGGGATGGGTGACGAAGAGCGTGTGCTTCACGTAGGCTCCTGATGGGGAAGATCTGAGGATTTCTCTGTGTGTGCGTGTGTGTGTGTGTGTCATTGCGGATTGGACTGTGCCGTAGTGTCCGGGTGCATCCGCTCTTTGCGTGTGTGTGTGTGTGTGTGTCATGGGTTGAAACGAGCCAAGCAAGAGGGATCGAAGAAAGCGAATTAGCACCTGTTAACCGAATAGGTAAGAATGACCCTGTATGCATGTGCGCGTGTACACGGCGCAAGATCTGACACGGCAACGCAGTGCGTGCGCACACGAGACACGTGCATACGCGCGTGCGTGAGCGCGCGGCTTCATACACAGATTGTGTGGAGATTTTAGGAGCGAGCGGGGCACCGCTGCTGCTACTGCGCTGAGCGCGAGCGGAAAGAGCTGGCTGGCCTGAGCGGCGGCGCGCAGAGCGCGGGATTAGTCATCCTGTCAGTCAGCGCGGGGGGTAACAGCAAAGCTGATGGAGGGCAACCGCGCACATCATATAGATTACAGGAACGAGGGGGAAACAAACAAACAGTATAGCTTACTGACTAGTCGTTATTCTGGCACCGACAAAAATGTCACTTTTAACAACTCAAAAATGACCAACACTTCACCCGCACTTTGTATTCTTTGGACTAAATCGTTCAAATGTTCGAGCAAAAGCTTTAAAAAACGTTTAAGGATTTCTGTTCATTATAGGCAGTCTAATCATTTCTATAAGCATCCTAATGAGTCTCCAGCTTCTTACATCTTAGATGTCTACTTTAGACAAAAAAAAAAAACATTAGATTGCGGTTAAAAGCCAAGAGGAGGGGGTCAAAAAAGCAGTCGGAGAGGAGTAGGAGTAAATCCGAACAGTATCTTGCATCATCGTGAACTGATCAACCACGCAATATTCTGAGTTAATGGATACACAGGATTTATACAGGTTTTGTTATTTTGTTAATATTTTTACGATTTGATTCGTGAGCATAAAAACGTAATGTTGGGGGAAACAATTGCTTTCGGGAAACTTTATCACAAGTGCTTGTAAATTAAAATGTCTACTGTATTAAATAAGCAGTTTAAAAAAAAAAAGCAGCAGCACAATCGTCTTCAATTCGTGGAGGTTAAGGAACATCCTTCTGATGTACTAGTCAGAACACGTTTTAAATGTGCTTTAAGTCAGGAGATTAAGCTACTGTACCTCTTTCACTGTATTTTTAGTTGCTAGTTTTTGGAATGTTCTATTGTTGAAAGTTTCATTGCTGATGATTAAAATTCTCCGGTCGTTCATGTCAATAATGTGTTACACTCTGGTAACATTAGCAGAGATGCCGCCCCATAGATCACGGTGCTTCCATCACCGTGCTTCGCTGTGGTTATAGCTATGGGTTCATCTGCACAACTATTTTTTGGTGTTGTAATACGGTACATTTGAGCAAGCTTCTTTACCTTTCCCACGAACGCTACGGAAATCTTTCCGAACGAGGGGAACATCTTTTATAATGAAATGCCATACATGATCATCATACATCTTTGGTGCATCTGTTCCTACAGTGAGCTCTGGTTACTCTCACCTATCAGCAAAAAGCTCAGCGTCCAATACTAGATCCCATTAATACACAGATCTAGTGTAAGCTGGACATGTTTGTTTATATATATATATATGTATATATATATATATATATATATATATATATATATATATATATATATATATTTGTTTATATATATGAAGAAGCTAAAAATAGGAGGGCTTACAATGTGAATTATATATATATATATATATATTTATAAAGTTGTGTTATGCTATATACGTATGTTATATATACACAGCATAAGGCAACTCATATACATATACATTGATTAAAAAGTCTGACAGGCAGCGCTGTTTCTAGGCTGAAGGTCTAAATGTGTTCACACGCCACATTATCTGATTGGACAGATGGTGAGGCTTTGTAACAAGATTGAGCCCAAAAGAACGCAATATGACACAAAGTGGTCAATATCCAATTACTTTACTACCATGATGATGTGGTGATTTAACAGGGGAAAAAAACAAACAGACTAGCGTTTGTCAGGCAGTCAGTTTTGTGGCGTACTGTAGTGTGAGACACACAGCTCCATTATGCAATAGAATACATCAAATCCACCCTCTGATGATAGCTATCTTTTACGGGAAAAGAAACACTGCTTACTTTGGGTAGGCTGTGGCAAACAGATGACACATGCACTGAGATTGTTTAAAAATATTTGTGAATGGGATACACCATGGATCGCCTTTCTGCTGCTTTGCTCATATAAGGAGGAAGGACATTCGAATGGTGTATTTTTTTTATTGTTCTTTTATAGATAGTTTGACAAGTCTAGTCATATCCAGGGTATCCTGAATTGTTATCCGTGTATTGGATCTATAGTGGAGATGACAGCATAGGCATTAGGGATGAAACAGAATACAAATGAAGACATGAGAAATCCTGTGATCCTGTGGGATGCAACAAAAGCCGTGCAAGCTGGAGGGATTTACTTTTATACTTGGGTAAGCTATCAGATATGCTTCAGCTTGCAGGATAAAGGACGACCATACACTGACAGCATTCATCCTTAGGAACTGCCTGTCCAGGGCTAAAATTGATTAAATTCATCCGGAGGGCGCCCCTACTATTAATTATTATTTTGAGTTATTATTAACACTGCGTGCCACGGCGTCCCTACCTCACAATGTCTCCAGGAACTTTATTTTTTAACTTGGGTTCCAAATCTCAAATTCTTTTTAACTGATAGTTGAACAATCAATAATCAGTGATAAGTTGACAGTTCAATGCTATTTAAACAGCTCTAGTGGCACAAAACCAACAAATTAGATATGAGAGACAAATTGAAGATGCCCAAATTATTTTAATGACAGTAATAAAAATAATAATAATAGTACTGCTTGTCTGTCTTCTGCTAAACATGAAATGTTCACCCCAATATTCCTCTGTAAATGTGTCCTCTTGTCGTCTGCGTGTTGATAGATTATGTAAGCTATCCACAGAGAAATATAATGAAAAACAAACATTGTCAGTTATTAAATATTTAATCGCGTAAATCATTCACAGTAATTAATGTAATGAATAACCATTAATGTTTTCGCTTAGAACCAATTAAAATTTGCTAGACAATATTACAAGTTGATGAATGCAAAAATCGAAATGTGCATAAAGAAACAAACATTATTAAAAACTGGAGTGGCGTAGTTGAGGTTGAAAAAAAATCCTCGAGTTTATATCCCACGCCAACTTCGTATTTCAAAAACAAACAGATATTATGCATTCACAGAATGGCTCCTTTAGTAGATATTAGTGTGTACAATCATAAAATGGTCTTTCAATTCTTATTATTTGAAATGCTCCAAGAACGTTGCTATTATTGCTGCCACACCCTTGGGTGGTTTATGGATATTTGGGGCCACAGTGCTTGGCAATGTCTGCTTTCTCATTTAGCTTGGTGCCCATTCATTCAACTCACACACACACATGCTAGAGTGTGTATAAATATTCATAACAATGCTCATCAAAGACAGGCGAACCCGGCTCACTGCTTCTTATTATGTTTCCTAATAAGCGCCAGTTAATCTCTAGTCAACACAATTTATTGCATTTTTAATTGTACCTCCTTTGCCACTGCAAATTTAGAGAGCGCGAGCCAGTAAGCAAGCTATAATCAAACATCATTCTCTTTTGAATCGTTGTGCTGCTTTTTTTATTTTTTATTATTATTTCGTGGCCTCTACTTAGCTAGCTTGTATTATTTATCCACTGCCGTTGGCATCATGAAGAGCAGGTGATTTGTATGAGTCGTTCTGGCACAGTTACCGGGCACTTCTTCTTCTTCTTCTTCTCCGCAAAACCCATCCTTCAAATCCATCACAGTAGGTCAGGCCCTGAGTCATTTACATCCCAGTCTCTCTTTAGCGCTCTATTGTTATTAAATAGCCTTGGATTAAAACGGCAGTGCCGGCCGCCGGCTCGTTCTGAGATATTAATTAACGGAACTGCAGCGTTTAATTTGACCTTGAGGGATCGCCGCGTGATGGTTTGAAAGCGCCGAAATGAGTATTGACCTGCGCCTAACACGGAGTCTTGGGTGGTCTGAAGTATTATGTGTATTTGTTACATGCATTGTGTTAGCATTGCTAAGTTATTCGCGGTGTCAATTACACAGTATTTGACCAGGTCAGACCTAAAATGCTACATTCTATGATATCGCTGCATCGAAATATGTACATTTATAAGTGATAGCCATTGTTTCATTCTTCATTGTCAGTTTTTTTGCTTGTTTTTTTTTTTTTGACTTCAGTAAATTTTAGACGTGAAGTCGATGATTGAAAAGATTCAAATTTAATGATGGTCAAAAACAGACCGTCTATATACTGTACAGTGGTTTTGTGTTTATTAGTTGAGTCTGAGCAGTTGGGATGAGAAGACGTCTTTTAGATTTCTTACTTGTTGCAGATCATCTGGGCAGCAGTGGCTACTCAAGGGGCATTATTGGGCAATTGAGAGAGACTCCAGTGGTGCCATGTCTGAGCATGTGATACCAACTGACTAACAAGCTGGGATATGTGAAGAAAAGAGCTTGAGCCGTTGTGTTGTGTACTGGGGACAAATGAAGACGATTTCTCCTTGTTCTTCTTGTTCAACGTACCACGACAAGGCTAAAATAAGCAAAGCCAAGACTACAGGCAGAGTGGCAGGCTAATCATAAGGTCCATGCCTTCCCTGCCTCCGACAGCTAGAGGTCAGATTAGACAACCTTCCTACAAACATAACCCACTTAAGCAACACTGAAAAAGAAAACAAGTGCTGCCAGACTACTACATAAAAGGTGCAACTGAAATAAAATCCAACCAGCCAGTGTCCAGCCAGAGTGAGAACGCCGCAAGACAAGAAATCAGGTGCCTTTATTAGGGGACCCCAGGTGTAGATTGTCTTCCAATTACAGCAGTGTTTGCCAGCAAGACATGCAAATACCCACCACCAGGGGAAGACAAACTGACAAAAAAAAAAAAAGAAATTGACATTGCAATGATCTTTGTATTAGTATTTTTAAAACAATGTTCCACCATTCAACTTCTGGTTTGCCTAGGAAGCGAGTGGGCTTGATTATGCCAGTATCGGATTTAGATATGAGCGACATGGGCAGACGCCCAGGGTGGCATCTTGCCGGGGGCGGCACAGAGTGCAGGGGGAAAAAAAGAAAGAAAAAAAATCAGAACGATAACAACATTTGCGCAGTTGGATTTCTATCGCTCGTTTGCATGTTGCAATTTTTTGCATGTAATCGTTTGTGTTAACCTTATTGGCACTCGATGCTATTCTAGTTTGTGGGCGAAGCAGGAGATTGGACTAACAAGGTCTCCCATGCACACAGAGGAGAAAAATATAACTTTCTACAGCAATGCAACTAGTAATTAAATCACACTCACAAATTAATCACACTCGATAATTCGACAGAATAAACAACAGATCATTCATAATATTGCGAATATATCCTGTCCTGCATAGTTTCATATTTTATTCTCATTCCGCAAATTAATCATGTGAGAAAAATGTCATTGACCCAAATTGTTTAAACAAACATTATAATTGAAATGATAATAAATATAATACTCTAAATACTGATAAAAATGCAATGCACACTGCAATATTGAACTGCAAGTTGCCTCTCTTGTGCTGTTCAAGTTGTAAGCTATCTACGGAGAAATATAATGAAAAACAATCATTATTGGTATATAAATGTTTAATTGGTTAAATCATTCCCAGCAATTGAACAAGTAATGATTATCCATTAATGTTTCTGTTTGGAACCAATTAAAACTTGATGGATTTATATTACAAGTTGGGAAATGCAGGAATCTGAATCTTAAAGATTAAAGATACTACTATAGAGTAGTAAAGATGCTTGATGATTTTTTTTGCGAAATCATTCAGTCAGAATAGACGCATATATAATCACACACTCGAGGTGAAATAGATTAATCTTGACTTTTAATAGCACTTCCCAAGATGATGTCCTGTTGCTCGTCGAATAAAAAAATAAAGAAACAAATAACGTCAAAGCCATAAAGTGCACTGTTTCAAAAATAGAGAGAGAAAAGTAAAGGAAATGAGCTAAAAAAAAACTCAAAAAGGTATGCAGTTATGTCATCACTTTATGAGTATAATATTATGTATGTAATAAAATAGGTTAGCATAATATTTATGGTTGTTATGTTGAAATATAATATTTGGTGCTAGCATACATAATGTTACAAAGGTTATGATTATTTATTTCTGTCGTTTCAAACGTCTGAATAAAACATGAGAGCAATGTTAAGGCCTTAGAGTTTTTTGTGTGTGTGTGTGTATATTACATGTGTCACATCACATGTAATATAAGAGGTCATTGATAAAGTACGGCCTAGTTTATCATCTGTTCGACGTATTGTTCGATCGACACTTCACGTGTCTTCTTAAGATCCTCATATCGCTTACCTGGAGACTTTTCTTGATCTTTTCTTACGGTTTAATGTCACTTTGTCGCCATTTATTGAAAGTATAAAGTTGGCACGGCCACATCTGGGGTCTGTGTGTGTCGCGTCAGGTTGTGAAACCCGCCGGTGTGTTCTCCCCCACTTAATAATGCACCGATTGATTCTGGCACTCGCAGTCCAAGAAGATGCGATTGATTTATTCATATTTTTCAACAACAGTATCCCTTAGGCCTTAGGCCGTTCTGTTAAAAGACTGAAGTGGCAGAATGACTGTGACTGGCCTTTAAACAGCAACTGGCATTTGTAGGATCTTAAATGCTAAGAATCGATCATGCAGTGATGCACAGTTGATCAACAAATGCCTAAGCAGGCAGACTTTCACTCACTTATGGTCCTTTGAGGTTACCATGGATACCATTTTATTGAAAAAAAAAAGTATATATGCACAGCCTGTAGCCATGATGATAGATAGGGGTCACTCGGTGTATGTATTACTTTTAGATCCCGAGGATGACCTATTGTCTGCCCTTTAGTTTTGTTATTCCAGTTTATTGTGACTTAATGTGGGCTTAAAACTGCACAAGCATGAGCTGGTGTGTGTGTCTCATGTCTGGTGTAAGTGCATATAAATATGTATAACCGTAACACTATAAATATGAATGAGCAGTCGGTAAACATGGTGTTAGACCCAGCACAGAAAACACTACAGGTTGAATTAGCCTTGGTTGTCTGAAGCACCTGGAGACTTTGGAGATACAGACTATGGATGTATGTGTATTTCGGGAAACTCCGCATACACGCTCATATACTCGTCAGATGTCAATTGCTTTGAAAGATTGAAAGCTTGTCGGAAGCTTAAAGTACCCTGCAAGATTGGAATTAAAACTGAAACGAGCTGTTCTTCTGCCCCCAGCAGTTCATCGCAGAAGGCACACCTGAAGGACTTGCACCTATCACATCATGTGAGTCTCCACACACCACGTTATGCCTCATGGATTAACATCCGTCCTGACCGCGTGGTGGATCTTTCTGCAGAGGTAAGTCGGAATCCGAACCTTTGAACCATGTAAACGGAGGAGATTTCTTAAATGGGATTTAAAATGGTTCCAGATGATTTTAGATAAATACTATATTCTAGCAAGATCCCTGATATTTTCTGTGGGATTACATGAACTCGCCCTCAGGATTTGCCTCAGTCATTTTGAGATTTGTGATTCCCTAAGACTTCCCTCTTGCTTGCGGTGACAGTCTCACGTGGAAGGTGTTGGATTTGTAATTAGGCTTCATGGCCCAATCCCTCCTCTCCACTGTGAAAAGCTTGTTGTGACATTTCTAACAAATTTTCCAGTTGATGGTTTTAAACACTAAAATGCCCCATGCCACAGATTGCCCCCTCTATAAAAACCTCTATCGAATATTGTATTTCAACAAAAATGTTTATTAGAACCAAATATTATATTAATGTTATAATGAGCTGTGGGCATGTGACAGACATAGAGACAAAAAAATCTAAATAAATACATCAAAAATACGCTAAATATTTATACCAATATTTATAAATAAATATACCAATATTTCATTGACGTGTATGAAGGCCGTCATGTGACTACGGCCTATAATGGGAATATAATATTTTAGCTACAGTTCCAATGATGAAAATATTGTAATGCAGCTAAGGACATATTATGATAAACAGAATGAGCAGCTCACCTCTCGTATCTTCTGGTCAGAATTGTTCGTTCTTTTGTCACATGACTCCCATAGATGCTATGCAGTGCAGTTCACAGGAAACAGAATTGAACGGTTCTTCTCATGAGTCTTCTAGTCCGAGTCGTTTGTTTTTTTTAATCTATTGCACTGCATAGCGTCTATGGGAGTCATATGACAAAAGAACGAACGACTCGGACCGAAAAGGCTCAAAGGTAACAGGTTTCCGTTTCCTGTAAATAAGCTACGGAGGTTTTGTGATGCTTTGCGCAGGCACGCCCAGTAGAAAATGAACAAATCACTCTTCGAGACTACTCGTTCTTCTGAGTCACATTCAAAAACAACGAATCGTTCATCAACGACCCATCGCTAGTAGGGGAGGAGGATCCATGGCAGGGTGCATCTCCCTCAATTTTGCACTCACCACAGATCTTCTCTGAGACGGTTAAGCCCCGGCTCCTGAGCACTCCCGATGGATATTACTACAGTAAATACAGTACTGACTGTATTTTTTTTTGTCTGATTGGAAAACAAGACACATCACATCAAAGGGCTTGAAAATCTATACTACTTTGGAAAAGATCATGTCAATCAAAAGTAAACAACCCCTTCAAATGTGCTCCTTCGAAAATGCTCCTTTCCAAATCAATAGGAGTCTGGAGTGTAGGTGACACAGTGAAGCAGCACAAATCTACCTCTGTTTCTCTCTCACCCAATCGCACTCATTATTGCACACTCCTCCACACGTCTTATATCAAAACCCCCAGTCAGGTCTCCTGACTGCTCCAGGAAAAAAAAAAGATGATACTGCTCTAGTACGACCGGCTCCTGAGATTTTCAGCCTAGGAGCAGCACACATGGTCTTATTTACAGTAAGAGATCAGGGTACGTTCTCTGTTTGTTACTCAGCTGCTGATAGAGCGTTGCTAAGACAAACTGACTAAACCACGTCCCTCCACTCACAAACACCTTTCACATCCAGATCTCAGGAACCGTCGCATAGGAAAATTAGTGCTTCCGATCAGTAGGCCTCTACTTTGCAACTTCTCCAGGAATCTGATCTACTTAAGAATAGTTTAACTGCTGCTCATCCCAGGACTCGTTATTCACATTGTTCAGTCTGAGCAGAATAAATATTCTTTCAACACAGTTAGTTACAAAAGTCACTGACTTTTAAAAATTTATTTTGAGAATTGATTCCTTTGAATAAACCTGATATTCAGGATAATCTATGAATAAATTAACCTTAAATTTCGTTTTTCTCCAAAGTGTATTCTTCCTGACATTGGCACATGGATTTCAAGACCTCAAAAGAAGAGGTAAGAAATTACCACAAAAATTCTAAAGGGAAAAAGGGTAAAACCATTCATTCATGTTGTCTATTCAGTGTAAAATTAAAATGTCAATGTATTTATATAATTTAGTCTTACAGTATTACTGTGGTCACTTACCATGGTTGCCAGTAGCACAACGTATGATGTTATTACGACAACAATGATGAGACCCAACAGCTACCAAACAGTACACGCCGTTCCAAAACTGTTGACTTAGTAATTCATTGAATTCATAAAATTGATTCATACACATTTTTCACATTTCATACAAATTTCCATAATTTCCAAACTTCTTTGTGACAATGACAATTGTTCAAAGCTCTGTTTTTACAAATAAAATCTAATTGAATAAATTGCGCACCTTTTAAAATGAAACCTAAATAAATCCTGCTCAATATCAACCTATTTAATTGTTACTTTAAAATGAGCATGTTTCAGTAGTAATGTAAAGTGCTAGCTAGTTTAGCTACTAACTTAACTGTTTAGTGCAATTTCATCGAAAGTAACTATTTGTCGCAGAAGAAATAACAGATGTAATTTTTTTAAAACCTTAAAATGTCAGTAAGTAGTATAGCAGCATACACTACCCGATGTGATTCTACTGGATCTTTTCCAAACATCTGTGGAGGACGTAGAGGACGAGCAACTGAGGAAGGTGGAAATTAAAAAACGTGAACCTGTGTCGATTTTTTTTGGCTTTTAATTAGTCGTGAAATTGACCGATGTCTTCTTGTCTCTTGCAGGCAAAGACGGGGATTTTTTTACTGCAAGATGGTAATGAAGAGCCCTTCAACATCCGCCTGCACTTGTCCAAAGACATTCTAACCATTCAAGAGCAAGATGTTCTTTGTGTTTCTGGGGAATCGTTCTACTCGAGTGTAGGTTCTCAGAAACCTTTCTGCTGATTTTTGCCCATCATTTCAGGGGAGATTAAAAACAAACTAATTCATCTTCAATATTTTCACACAGGAAAGAACTGTAACAATCCGACGGCAGACGATTGGAGGATTCGGTTTAAGTATAAAGGTGATTTGATTCCACACCCTGTTGTACGCAACTTTTGCTGTAACCATCGCTATGAATCTGCACGAGAACTAAATATGTGACTCTCCGACAGGGCGGCGCTGAACACAAGATCCCGATTGTGATTTCAAAAATATCAAAAGAGCAGAAGGGTAATGTCTTTCATTTGTGTTCATATCTCCACTGTCGTACAGTTTGTGCATGTTTAACAGATATTTCATCTTCGTCTATTTCCGCAGCCGAGCTCTCTGGTCTCCTGTTCATAGGCGATGGGATTCTCCAGGTAAGCAAGTCGGTCAGTGCCAATGGACGATATGATACCGATGTTATAAGGAACAATAAGGATAACCATAAGCAATGATGACACCATGTGGTGTTTAAATTCTGAACGTTTCTTTTGTTTATTCACAAGAACTAAAGGATAATCTTCAACATGTACAGATCAGGCTACTAGGAACAATGTAGTCATTGACACCCTCATGAGGTTTCATGAATCCACTGAGCTGCAACCCACTTTCCTAACCTTCCAGCCAATAACAGAATGAGAGAATGTATTAGTACTGTATGCTTTTTAAGGCTCCCTGCTACAAGCCAACAGACACCATGTGAAGCCAAAGAACTGGAAATTGCCTGGCCAAAAAGAAAAATAACATAACACACTCTAAGATTTCACAATGTGAGGAAATATATCCATAAATGTCATACACTGGTCATTCGGTACATTCAGGTCATCGGCTGACTTCATTTTATTGCCACATAACGTTGTTGAGCCGCTTCATGTGCTTCCCTTCTTACCCTGAAACTCCCATCACTCTGGAATACGCTCAATCAGACTGCATGACCTTTTTCCATCGCACCGCCTTTTTTTCTGATGACTGATGGTTTTCTTGTGGACATTCACTATTAAACATAGCTCTAGTTTCTACTGTGTATTTTTAATGATGCAACTGAACCAAGCGTTTAAACCAATCTCCATCAATGAACATCAATGAAGTCAAGAACTTTCCTTCCAGATTTTGTTAATATGTTGGACAGTTCAATAATTAATTGTAGTAATTAAAAATTTCCTTAGTTGTTTTCTTTGCACGATGCAGGGCAACAATTCTGTACCCTCCTGAAATGGCAACATTCT
This sequence comes from Channallabes apus, assembly GCA_030522415.1. Classification (NCBI taxonomy): domain Eukaryota; kingdom Metazoa; phylum Chordata; class Actinopteri; order Siluriformes; family Clariidae; genus Channallabes; species Channallabes apus. The sequence continues at coordinate 15,636,031 of CM060111.1, read as the reverse complement.
TTTGGGCAGGCAGTGCATTTAGACAGAAAGTCTTCAATTGTCATGCAGGATGCCCTCGAATGAAAGGCTATAGATATGGAAATACTTGACATCTCATTTCCATTTGATTGCTTCACTCTAACTAATGATATGTTGTCTCTAGATAAATGGGATAAATGTCAGAAGCTATCGGCATGAAGAAGTGGTAAGTGTACCCTTTAAAAAAAATCACTTTTGGTGAAAGGTAATCTAGCATTATGGATCATTTTGAAAGCCGTTGCTGAAGTTGAACACACAGACTGAATTTTCTTCTTCAGGTTCAGGTTCTGCGGAATGCTGGAGAAGAAGTAACTTTGACCGTGTCTTTCCTGAAAAGGACGCCCGCATTTCTGAAGCTGCCGCTCTGTGAAGACTGCACGTGTACGGTTTCCTTTTCACTTACAACATACTGTTGTGTCAAGTGTCAAAATCGACCACTATATTTTAGAGATACCAAAGTTCAAACTGGTTGTCATTGATTGTTAGAGCACATCATACAAGTATTCCGCTTGTTAGTGGCCGTGAAGCGTGCAGTCTTCTTACGTGATCTATATTTTCCCTTTAGGTGTCCCGAGTGACCAGAGCAGCGGGACGTCGTCTCCACTGTGTGACAGTGGCTTACATCTGAACTATCACCCCAACAATACGGTGCATAATATACAGCAGTAAAATGACTTACCTTCAGGTCATCAGGTCCATTCGCCCCATCACTAGGAGTTCAGGGGAGTGGAAATTGGCCAAAATTGGGGGAGTAGTTGGAGGGAAAATTAGAGGGACAGCAGATAGCACTTTGTTCTCAGTTTGTTTTAAGCTCCTCTGTGATGCGAGAGGCAGCGGTGGGTCAGTGGTTATGCTTTTGGACTGCTGATCAGGAGGTCCCTAGTTCAAATCTCGACACCGCCAGGTTGCCACTGTTAGACCCTTGAGCAAGGTCCGTCACCACCAAGTGCTCCGACACAATCAGCCGTTGACCTGGCAACCCGACGCCTTAAGTAACTGCCACAGAAAAGACGGATATATGACCAGGATGGGGTGTATCCGTTGCTTTATGTGCCAGGTGGCGTGTAGATGGAGGCTTTCTGTTCCTGATGCAGCAGTTTGACCTCCTGGATGATGGATTTTCTAGCCTTCACCCACCACAACCACCTGGAACATCATAGAATCTCCTTGAAATCTCCAGTTATCACTTGGGAGTTGATTAAGTTGTGCAATGGATGTTTACAATATTCCCATATTGGATATACAGTACAGTATACCATTGATATATAGTATACCAATTTATGCCCGCTTTAAAGCTTTTCCATATCCATGTCCTTTCAGTTCAATGTCTACTGGTGTCTGTACAGACGTCTACTTCCTTAGCATTTAGCCATCACTCTTTCCTCCTTCATCCTACCAGGACACGCTGTCTTGCTCGTCTTGGCCAATGTCCCCAGCGCTACGCTGGGAGAAACGATGGGTGGATCTACGCCTCATCCCTCTCCTCCATGCTCGTCTCTCACAGTACATCCCCGGCTCTGATATCTGCAGGTGAGCCAGTCTGCCTATAAGCCGCGCTAATACTCACTAATATTCTCACAATTTCTTCTTGGCTTTCATACAAATTCCCTAAGGGACTATGTGGCACCTCGGACCCCAAATGCACTTGTATGTTAGATTTCTTTACATGAACGGAGCTCACAGGATGATCAAAAGTGCTTAAATTAGAATTATGCTAGACGCTAAAGGATGCTTCGATTCGCTTAACATTTACGTCTATGTTTTTGGATGTTCGCAGGCAAAACGCGTTTCAGGTCATCGCGGTGGACGGGGTTTGCAGCGGGATCATTCAGTGTCCTAGTGCTGAAGAGTGCACCGAGTGGCTTCAAGCAATAGCATCCAATATATCTGCTCTCACCAAGCACAATGTACGTTTTTCAGCTGTTTTTCATCACGTAATATTGACTAAGTTTAAAGTCTCGTGTTCAGGGAGGGCCGGCATGCAGCGGATTCGAGAGCAAGTATCCAGAAGGCTTAACGTTGTAAAGGATTAAATTGCCTTTTTGGCCATTTTTCAATAAATAATAATGACCTGGGACTTGATTCTATTTATTTACATCTACAAACATATGCCTTTGTGTTAGTTCAGCTCGACAGCGTCGCACAGGATGAAGTAAAATCCATGCTTATTTTTTTCTATTTCAATGCTAATACAGTTACTTTGGATTCATAAGAATTTATGCAAAACCGTACCTCTTGTTAATCTGTGCAGTTACTTGTGCATTGTCAGCCACGATGCCAAGTCAATTCAAGCGTGCTAGCGCTCAGAACAGTGAAGCTCCAATGATGGATTTTTTCCCCCTGATATTGTTGGCTTGGTGTTATTGTTGCTAGAATTATTACTTTCACACTCTTCAAATGAGCTGGGAATTTATCGAGACTGTGTAACACTTCATAGTAATTCATCCAACACTCAGACGCTGTTTGAAAGTATCGCAAGATCTCATTCTCATTCAACTTAAGGTGAGGGCGAGATGTCAGGACTGTTTGGAGCTGGCAGGAAGGCGAAGCGCAGATAATCACTCTTTACAACAACGCTGAGCAGAAAATCATCACATGACACACAACCTGATGTATAAGAGCAGAAGATCACATTGGGCTCCAATCCCATCATCCAAGAATGATGCTCCAAACCCAGGCTGGTCATTCTCGTCTCCAACCCACAGAACTGCCTTTCGCTGGATGTTTTTTATTTCTGTCCACGAGGCTAAGAATAAACTTTGGATGAGATGCCGGTCCATCACTTCTCAGGGTGATGCCTGTAGTGGAGCCAGTTCACTTCCTGCCATTTTATTTAGGTGGACAGACAGTAACCTGGTTTCCGGGTTGAACCAGATCTTACCAGCGTTTAATTCTCTAAAACGCAGTTCTGCACGCCATTTTATTTTTCCATTTCAAACATTTGTAATAACACGCAAGCACCATAATGATACATTGCTTAACTTTATCATCCAGATAACTGCCAGTCAAACTGGAAATGTCATTTCAGGCTCGAACACAGATGTGTAGGTGATTTCTGAAGGGATAATGAGCAGCTGGTGTAATGAAAGTGATGAAGCCAGAGACCGATAACTAAAGCTTTAAGGCACCACAGAATGATGGAGATCTGTTTGCAATAAAAGGCTGTTATCTAGGTTCTGGAAAATTGGGATGAGATAATAGAAAGGTCATTTCATGAAAGCTGATGTGCATTTCCTTTTCTATTACAGCCAAGGGCGGCAGATTGTGTCTAGTAATTAACATAGCTGCTGCTCTGACTCAGTCAGTCTGAGGAGTTCCTCAGGGTACAGGATTGGACGCTTGAGGTTTTGGGTAAACTGAAGGTCAATCAACGTTAGTCTTGTAGCCTATTAGAATTTTAGAAAAATACACAGAGCAGGTGAACTTGTTTATCGTTATTGATTATCAAGTATATAACAGTAAACTGGCGACAGGGTCATGGGCACCCAAAACTCGTCTATGCCTGTTGGGACTAAAGACCACCCGTCTGTTTCGATCCCATAGAAGAACCAATCCAGCAAAAATTGTTGAAAAAAAATAATTTCTGGCCATGGTAGAAAGGTATCAGAACACCCAGTGCATCACATCGTGCTGTGTATAGGGAAGAGTTCAGGTGAAGAGTTCAAGGCTGTGGATCTGGCAGTCCAAACCAAGAATCCATGGAATACGCCAGACAAACAAGTCCGATCCATTGAAGGCCCACAAACACCTAAAGGATCCACCGAGGTCCCCAGGGGTCTTGTGGAGTCATGCCCTGAGTGCCCGGAGCTGCACAGCTGGCATATGGACAACCTACTGTACAGTATTCAGTAATGGGCTTGATGTCATGGCTGATCAGTCTATCTTCATATAATGACGTACTGTTTTAAAGTACCACGTGTCTAAGTCATTTATTTTCCCATCATAGAACATTTAATTTTCAGGGATGTTCATAAAATAATTCCGTTCACGTTTTTGCTTATGCTATACATGTGCAGTTACATAAACAGTTGTTTTTTTACTTCTAAGAAGACAAAATAAATGCAAGATTCTAAGCGTACCTACCTATTATTTAGCTTCTTCCCATTTACTGAAGACTTTCCCATGAAAGAGAACATACAAAGGACTAAGTCACTTCCATAAACTCTAAATTAACTGCTCCTCTAAGGTCTGTTCGATTTAATTGATCTTTTGTTGGATGATTTATGTATTTGGATCAGTGGGTCAGGTTTCGCTTATGACCTTTAAATGCTCTAAAAATGATTAATTCTTTAAGAACGTACCACAGCAGAAAATACAAGCTGCTTCTGTCTACTGCAAATACTTGCCTACCATGCGGAAGGGCCTGGGTTTGATGCCCAAACCCCAGCCACTGGATGCAGTGCCGGTCCCAAGCCTGGATAAAATGGGAAGGTTGTGTCAGGAAGGGCATCTGGTGTAAATCCTGTGCCAAATTGTTGTTTGGTTCAGTTGGCCTGCTGTGGCGGCTGAAAGACTTGCAGTTTGCAAGAGTGTTGCCTCTGCATTCTCTTCTTCTTCTGCGAAGTTTATTTCCAGCCACCTGCTGGACTGGAGTTTGACTTGACATTTAAACACAATGTTATTATATACGTTTAAGGTTTTTAAATACTTTATTGCCTCTAAGACGTAGAGCTGCTTGAGACAAATCAGCTGACAAACTTTAGTGCTACTGAATTAAATCGAATAAAAAATCTCAACGCCAGAGAATCAAGTCAGCCTACGATTCACAGCTTTAGTCTCCTCAATTAAAACATCAACAGTGTTCTTCGTGAAATAACACCACATTTCTTTATATATGTATGATTTTCCTTTAATTATGTCGATGTTACACCGTGAATGAGTTTATATAGTCGTATTTGAGTCTAACGTTAAGTAAATGTATCGTTACACTTATAGATGATTGACATTATATATGCATTAATATGAAGGCATCAATTTCTAAACAAGTTCAATGTCAAAATGAGTTTCTGTGCTAGTAAACACAAGGTTGTAAGTTTAATACCCAGTAAAAATTTAGACACCTAAGTATTACGAGCTGGATTGTGTCTTGTTTACTGTTCGTTGAACGTTTTTGTTCTTTTCTGCAGGTGAAGAAGATTAACAGAAACTTTCCTGTAAATCAGCAGGTAACACGTTCACACTGTACATCATGAATGACCGCTCAGTCTTACTTTATATGTATAGATTGTACTGTATAACTACTGTAGGATTATTACTAATTTCACTTAGCCGTAGTAACTTGGTGTGCTTTTTTCAAAATAGTTGCCAGCTTCCATTTCAGCTCCAGCTTAAATCTCAAAATGTCAATATTCTATACTTTAGCTGAACCTTGAAGCTTCCAAATGCTAATCCTAAGAATGCTAGCTAACACTGTGAGCGTAGCTACTGCATGTTCCCAGGGTCCTATTTTCCTTAGTTAACACACATTAACCTTCTTATTCTGTTCAAGACAAACATCTTTTTTATTTCATTTATTTTGCTGGAAACAGTCATCAAAACTTTTCAAACAACCAAATAGTTGTTTAATCGTTGGTTATCATTTTATATGGTTTTGAAGGTATCTCGAAACAATGTAATGACATTTGGACCTTGGTAACATGGGACCCTAGAGATGATGGGGAACACAGGGCCCTGGGAACACAGGATGCCTTGGACATTTTAACATTAGGAACCAGGGATTGTTTCTGAGAACACTTGCCCTAAAGTCCGGTTAATTTTTTGATCAGTGAGAACACAATTGTTTCTGGCTCAGTAACCATGGAAAAGTTGGAATCTAATCAAATCAGATCGAATCGGATAAGAAATACGAGCGTATCTGAACGCCGAACTGGACTGCTGTTTAGAACACAACGTCATCAGTGCAGTCCGTCTTCTATGAAATCTCCGTACACCCCAATCTCTTCCTCTACCCTACATCACCAACTAGGGGCAAACTGCTACCTGCTGTATCAGAGAGTGAAAATATGCAAGTGTACCCAAGTACAGAGAAAAAAAAAAATCAAAGCACTTTTTGTAAGTCGCTCTGGATAAGAGTGTGTGCCAAATGCCTAAATGTAAAGATAAATCTGGGGACCACTGGGAACATGGACTACAACTACAACACCACCAACAACAAAATGTTAGCTACAATGGTAACTCTTTGACCAGTTGACCTTTCCGTTAAAAACACTGGCAAACTGGCAAAAAAAAAAATTCTGAAAAAGTTAATTTCTTAAAAATGGTCATCATAAATGTGGTCATTTCTTACAGGAAATTAATTTCAGATTAATTTCATTATTATATAACAATATTTCTTTTGGTTAAAAAAAAACCTAAACAAAAAAAAACAACAAAGGTTTATAGATATGGATAGTTTTATTTAATATATTTATAGATTTTTATAGACTGTTGTAGATTATAACAACGGCGAAACGTGTCCATTTTGTCCATGTCTGTTTGTCTTCCAGATCATTTACATGGGTTGGGTGGATGAGAAAGAGCAGGACTCTGTCCAGGACCGCATGTACACTCCAAAGTTCCTGGCGTTACGGGGTTCATCTCTTTTCAAATTCTCAGCACCTCCAGTGAGCACCAATTCTAACATTTAGTCATAACTTAACCCTTTCTGAATTCTTACACCATGGGGAATACATTCATTCATTCATTCATTCATCTTCTATACCGCTTTATCCTGTATTTAGGGTCGCGGGGACCTGGAGCCTATCCCAGGAGACTCAGGGCACAAGGCAGGGTACACCCTGGACAGCGTGCCAATCCATCGCAGAGCACACACACAGTCATTCACACACTATGGTCAATTTGGGAGCGCCAATTAGCCTAATCTGCATGTCTTTGGACTGTGGGAGGAAACCGGAGTACCCGGAGGAAACCCACCAAGCACGGGGAGAACATGCAAACACCATGCACACAGAGACGGGTATCGAGCCTGGCTGGGAATCGAACCCGGACCCTGGAGGTGCAAGGCGACAGTGCTAACCACTACACCACCGTGCCGCCGATGAGGAATACAGTAATATGAAACTCTTTTGGGAGGCCTCACACCACCCCTCACTCATTATCTTCCACATCACATGTAAACACTTTATTTAAATACAGTATATATCGATAACTACCACATCATCGCCAACTCGTCATAGGCTGTTATTGTGGTTTTCTCTTTTTAGTGCAAAATCCTTGGTGATGGTTGCAGATTTACTCCTTATTACATTTTAAATAATTCTCTTTGTCTACATCTCCTTTGTGTGCCAGCGCCCACACGATCCCTGCCGCTACTGTCGTGCTTTTTCTGTTCACTCGTACTTGGGAAATCCATTAAACTCCGTTTAATCAAGTCTAATCTCCATACACTGTCTGCAATTACTTTTAAAGGCCACAGTACAGGATTCAAGAAGATTATCTCGAACGTAGCTCGAACATTTTTGATTAAAGTGTGGCTTTCGATGATGCTGAAAGGCTTGTGAGTGCACTTAATTCCTTATAGAGAAACTTAAGAGTTATTTACGAGTGAATTGTCTTACCTTCTTCAAGAGGTATACTGTACCTAAGAAGGCTTGAAGATTAAAAAATCCTTAGCATTTGCTTCAAATTTTATTTTATTTTTTTTAAATGTACTGATCTCAGCTGTGTATAAGAGTATTTTGAACTGTTCTAGGTAACGACCTGGGACTGGACAAGAGCTGAACAAAGCTTCACTGTCTATGAGATCATGTGCAAGATCCTTAAGGTGACATCAGAGATGCATTCACGGAGACTCTGCCGTATGATAAGGTTCTGGGTTAAGAATGAACAGGAGACTTATGCATTTCGTCCCCGTATTCTAGGACGGCGAGCTGCTGGACAAGCGGCGGCAGTGTTTCAGCGTGCAGATGGACACTGGCGAGGACACCGTTTTTAGTGTGGAGCTGGAGAGTGATCTCGTGCTCTGGGAGAAGGCCTTCCAGATGGCCACCTTTCTCGAGGTGGAAAGAATACAGGTAGTCAGTGTTGGTGATACTAAGTCTGACTCGACTAAGAATGGTTTATAGGGGGGGAGAAAAAGCTCTAGGATAATAAAAACAATTTTTTTTAAAAATCTTCCAACAATTAGCATCTTGTTTTTCAGAGTAAAACATATGCCTGTATCACAAAGAGCCACCTGATGGGGCTTACAATAGACTTCAGCATGGGTTTCGTCTGCTTTGATGCTGCATCCAAGGTGAGTCTTCTCATGAGACTTTATATTGGGCTTGTTTAAGTAACTCTACAGTAGTTACTATAGTTATTTTGGTCATGGCTTGAGAGGGGTTAAGATCTGTCCAAGCAAGACAGAATGAGAATGTGTGAATGAGAATGATCCAAGTGGAACGGTGAGGCTACAGGGAGCAGAGGGTAAATAAGGTGCAGGACTTTAAGTACTTAGGATCAGAGCAACAGAGTGTGTGGAAAGGAGGTGAAGAGGCGTGTACCGGTGGCAGGTTGTGGCAGGTGTGATAAGAGTATCAGCGAGAATGGAAGGAAAGGTGTTCATGACAGTGGTGAGACCAGCGATGCTCTACTGCTTAGAGACACTGAAGAAAATACAGTCATGAAAAAGGAACAAGGTCATGTGACCTGATGAGCCCAGATTGGTCCTATTCCAGAGCGATGGGCGTATCAGGGTAAGAAGGGAAGCACATGAACCGATGCACCCATCATGCATAGTGTCCACTGTACAGACCCACATGAATCGTCTCAGGATGCTTTACTGTTGGCATGACACACGACTGATGTAGCCCTCACCTTTTCTTTTCTGAATGCCCCAAACAATCAGAAAGGGGATTGATCAGAGAAAATGTGCAGCCCAATCCCTGTACCTTTTGCAGAATACTGTATCAGTCTCTGATGTTTTTCTAGGAGAGAAGTGACTTTTTTGCTGCTCTTCTTATTTGAATGTTTGAAGGTGAGTGCTACCCACAGTCCTGCGTCCTGCCAACAGTAAAGCATCCTTAAGCAAGGTACGTGTGGGGTTGATTCTCAGAACACAGCTGTTAATAAAGAATGTTACAAAAACATCCTTCTCCCAACCATCCAAATACAGTTTGGTGACGAACAATATCCTTTTCCAGTTCCTCACCATAAGGCAAAAGAGATAACTAAGTGGGCCGGGGAACCAAACACCAGAATTTTGGGGTCCATGGCCTAGATCCTTAATCCATTTTTGAGGACTTGCGGTTGATCCTCAAGAGGCGGGTGGACAAACAAAAACCCACAAATTCTGATAAACTCCAAGCATTGATTATGGGCTCCATCAGGATGTGGCCCAGAAGTTGATTGACAGCACGCCAGGGGTCTTGAAAAACAAGGATCAACACTGCGGATGTTGACTCTTTACATAAACTTAATGTAATTGTCAATATAAGCCTTTGACACTTCTGAATGCTTGATACACTTCAGCATCCCAGAGAACATCTGACAAAAATATCTAAGAACACTGAAGCAGAAGACTTTATGAAAACTCATATTTTCAAAACTTTTGGCCCTTTGGCTGTACTAAGTACAACGTCATGTGGCAATAAAACTGAATGTACTGAAAGAGTTTTTCTTTCCTGATAGTAGTATATTCCAGGATTTAGACTGGTTCTAACACATGGTTTAACACATGAACTGGCCACCACATAGTGTGCTGTAAAGCAAACCTAAATGCAGCCAAATGAAATGTAAGCGTGCATGATATTTTTTGGGCCAGGCACTGTATAACGATGCAGATATGCTAAACATATCTCCCCCCCCCCCCCCCCCCCCGTAGGTTGTGCTATGGCGGTACAAATTCTCCCAGCTCAAAGGATCCTCCGATGACGGCAAAAGTAAAATCAAGTTTCTCTTTCAGAACCCGGACACGAAGCTCATCGAGGCAAAGGTAACTGATGTTGCTTTAATTAGAGAGATAATCCATCTCAGACCTCTTCGTAGAGCAGCTCTGGTTTAACAGCAGGGAATTAAAATTGATCTTGAATGGTAGTGAATCTCATACGATGTGGATTAACGAGAAACCACGATCGATGATGTTTCGCTCACTGCTGTTTCTCGGTATCGTGACAAGCTGTTTGTATGTCTTATAAACTTCAGAATAATAATTAGATATATAGACCCATACCTTGCAGTGTAATATTTTGCAGTGGTCTTGTTCTTTTTCTCTTTTTTTTTTGACCAGGAGCTGGAATTCTCCAATCTTTTCGCCGTCCTGCACTGCATTCATGCTTTTTTCGCTGCCAAAGTGGCATGTCTGGACCCAGTGCTCGTGGGCAGTCCAAATACCGCAGCAGCTACAGCGCTGCCCACAATGACTTCAGTCACCTCCCTGGGCCAAGCGTCCAGGTTGAAGTACTTGAGTTGAATGGCACTTGACATTTTGACACAGCTCCGGATTTAAAAAAAAAAAAGAAAGAGAGAGACAACAGAGAGACAAAAGACAGCCTGCGATGGCAGTGGACATATTTCAGCAGTGGACATATTTCAGCAGACGTGACTCATTTCCTTATTGGACTACATGAAGGAACCTGCTTATATTGGGCCAAAGACTGAAATAAGTCAGGTGTAATATTATATTTTGAATATGCCAGAGTGTCAGTGTGTGTGTGTGCGCGCAGTATGTTCGGTTGGCATTTCCTAACAGTGTGTGCTTTCAAAACTTTCTTTTGACTCAGTTGAGTTAGTTTTGAATACTAGGCACCATCACGCATACTCAATAATAACACCAATATAGAAAATCATTTAATTATTTGATTTATGGTTCGTAGCATAACTATTCACTCCCGTAAACTTCTTTTTTTTTAAAGAAATTCTTCAATAAAACAGATTTTTTGGGGGGTAAATATTTGTTCACTTCTAGGAGTGAATGACACTTTTTTAAATGTTTTTTTTTTATCAGCTTTGCCAAAAAATGCTGATACACACATACACATGTATATACACAGTATACATGTATAAAGAAAGTCCTCACAACATGATGATACCCCTACGATGCTTCACTGTGGGGGACGGTGTTCTCAGGGTGATGTTTTGTTTCTGACAATGTATTCTGAAAACACTTGCCACTTAAATTGCCAAAGGTGGACTCCATTCAACTAAATACTTATAAATGGCTATGCCAAATGCAAACTGTATAAATCCAATTCCATCCGATTCAGTTTGACTGGGCGTCCAGCTTGTAACACCTTAAGAAGGTTCTAGAAAGTTGAATACCTTTTCAAGGCACTGTATTTTGCTTTGTGTTCTCTCAAAGCTTAGTACACGATCATATAAAGCAGAAAATGAGTCATAAATAACAAGGACTCCTAAATAATAATAATAATTTCCGATCACACACCTGAAATACAGATTGAACAGAGTACTGTAACCCAATGTTTAAAGCCTTTAATCTAATCTGTTAGAATATCGCTCTGTACAGTACATACTGGTGCATGACGCCATCATCATAAGAACTAAACAAGATGTTTATAATAAGCAGAGTACGTAGCCTAGTCTGAAGCATTCAATCTCAACACAGGTGATTTTCAGTGGTCTTAGTTCTTAGTTCTGTTTTTCTCCCCTTACGGTACACTAATTCTAGTACTCTGTTAGAACGAAAGCGTAATGTAGTGTAGACTAAATTGAAATCGTTTTTTCTTTTTTGTCCTTTGTATTTGACTACTATGGGTTTGCTAATTCATTCTCCAGTGGGATGAAATCTAAAAAGAAATCTAATAATCAATAACTTGCAGTGCACTTTAGTCCAACAATTTACCCAAGTGAAAGTTTTTTCTTTCCTTCGACTCTTTTGGAGCATTTTGGTGGAAAAAAAAAATAAGTTGGTGGAATATCGAGGATCGCATCCATTTTTCTGAAGTGCCGTAAGCACGTTGAGTGATTACTTTGTCGAGGTGCACTAAAGATTGAAGGGGGAAAAAAGCGAATGGATTTGAGACACTTCAGGCCTCTCTACGATGGTCTCCTGATAGCGGGTTTTAAAATAAACCTTTTATTTTTGCCAACTGATGTTTGTTTTAATAAAGATGTATACTTGATACAATTTGGTGTCTTTTCCTATAAAATGTTTGATTATATATAGAAAATCTTATATTAGATTTGCTTTGTGGCCAGTGAAGCTGTTTGGAAATATTCACCATCATACCTGTTAGCATTACGTAATTACAGTATATACTGCATATAAATCTGTCTAATCACAGTAATCTAATTACAGTAATCTGCAATGCCCCATTGGTGGATGACGGCTGAAAGGGATGTGGAAATAAGTTGGTAGCTATTTAGCCGAATCTCACCCTGAAAATATACAGATACTGTATGTGGAATCCTACCGAATTTCCTCAAACTGAAAAATGATTAGTGAAACATTTCTACCCAACATGAAAGAAAGTCCAGTTGACGTGACTCAACTTCAAGATAACCAAATCCCAAGTAGATGGTTTGAGAATTGGCGCCACTTTCAGGTCATTAACTCCAGAAATCTATTACAAATTACATACCATCAACCTACAGTGATCAGCCATAATATTAAAATCAAATGTTATGTAGCTCCCCTTTGGGCCACCAAAACAGCCCTGACTGGTCGAGGCATGGACTCCACAATACCTCTGAAGGTGATCTGTGATACCTGCCAGATGATGTTACACCTCCAGGGATCTGACTTGTTTTTCCAGCACATCCCACAGATGCTCAATCGGATTGAAATCAGGGGAATATGGAGGCCGAGTCACCACCATGAAGTCCTTGTGTTCCTGGACCGTCCCTGCAGTGCGTCAGGGTGCATTATGCTTCTGAAAGAGGGCACTGCTATAAGGGGAATACTATTTCCATGAAGGGGTATACTTGTTCAGCAACAATGTTTATGTAGGTAGAACGTGTCAAAGTAATTAATGTGATTCATCAGATCAGGCCATCTTCTTCCATTGCTCGTTGGTCCAATTCTGATGCTAACCTGATGCTCTGACATTTCCAGCAATTTGTGCTATAGTAGCTCTTTTTGTGGTATCGGACAGGATGCATTAACTTTCACTCCCTCCATGCATCAATGAACCTTTAGCACCCATGACCCTGTCACCATGTTCACCGATTGTCCTTCCTTGTAACACTTTTGGTAGGTACTACCCACAGCATAACAAGAACACCCTTTGACCCTTTGAAACAGCTTTGACAAGCACTTGACAGAGCCTTGCTCTATGTGTCGCATGATGCTAGCACCAGGGGTGAAAAACAAAAAGCATTTCCCATCAGTGTCACCCCTCATCAAGCAAGCCTACAACATTGCAAGACCAAAGCTCGTTAACTAGAGCGGAGACCAGTCCATCCTAGAATTTGCTAGATTGCCTGCTCACGTTCTTGTCAAGATGGTATCTGGGTTGATCCAGTCTGGATCTATGAAACCTAGTTGTCTTCTTAAAAGTGCTGTTCTCTCTGTTTCACCTGTGGTTCCCAAAGTGAGGTCTGAGGACACCAGTAATGATGATGCATTTTCACCTAATTGCTGTTACACTATATTGCCAAAAGTATTCGCTTGCCTGCCTTCACATGCATATGAACTTGAGTAACATCCAACTCTTAATCCATAGGGTTTAATATGATGTTGGCCTCGCCCCCTTTGCAGCTGCAACAGCTTCAACTCTTCTGGGAAGGCTTTGTACAAGGTTTAGGAGTGTGCGCAGTCATATTGGACTCAGTCAAGTTGGGCTCGGCCCTTTACTTCCAGTGAAAGGAACTATTAATGCATTCAGCATACCAAGACATTTTGGACAATTTCATGCTCCCCTTCCTGTTCCAACATGACTGCGCACCAGTGCACAAAGCGAGGTCCATGAAGACATGGATGAGTGAGTTTGGGGTGGAAGAACTTGACTGGCCTGCACAGAGTCCTGACCTAAACCTGATCGTACACGTTTGGATGAATTAGAGCGGAGACCTTCTCCAGGCCTTCTTTTCCAACATCAGGGTCTGACCTCACAAATGTGCTTCTGGAAGAACGGTCAAAAATTCCCATAAACACACTCCTGAATCTTGATGGAAAGTCTTCCCAGAAGAGTTGAAGCTGTTGTAGCTGCAAACATCATATTAAACCCTATGGACTAAGAATTGGATGTTACTTAAGTTCATATGCATGTGAAGGCAGGCGAGCGAATACTTTTGGCAATATAGAGTATCTCTACTTTCATATCAGTGGCATGACATACCCTTATATTAGGGTTAAGTTCTTGTGATCAGGGTGGGCAGAAAATGTGCAGACCCTGCAATGCCAAGGTCTGTGAATACTCCCTCTTCTGTGACCAGAATCCTGGTTTCCTGAGGTGGAGCGCATAAGACTACGGCATGAGATCACTCCAGACCATGGAGGCATACAGTATAAGGCTGCTGCAAGTGCTTTTTTGACAGCCATGAAGATAAGATGCAGCCATGAAATCGCAAGTGGCTGATGTGTGAGATTCCTGGATGAGTGCCTCTGTTAGTGAAAACGGGAATGTTGCACCTCAAACTGTGTCGGCGTTGGTGGGATGCTCAGCGCCTGGCAGCTAGATCACAAAAGCAAGTCTTGGTAGTAGCGGCAAGGACATGCACGTTGGTCTACAGAAGAAAAAAAAAGGGAGTGCAACTATACATACACAAGACTTGTTTCTTCTTGTAAAAAAAAAAAGCTTTAGAGCAAAAGTTACATGAAAAAAAAAGTCTTTCAGTAAATCATTCAGTAAATGTGACAATAGTTCTTAATAATTCTTAATAGTTATGAATAGAATTAATACAAACAAATAGTTCTTAATTTGGAAACTATTACACTAGTGATCCATAATGTAAAAAAAGTAGACCTTAAGGTTTTAAACTATGGTTTTAGGCCAAGTTAGCTACGTGCTGTGCTGATTTTGCAACTGGTATTCATCAAGGACACACACCACCAGTTCCCATATAAACCACCAGGGGTTTCTTAACAGAGCATGAAAAGAATTGAACCATCTTGCAGCTTTACCAAAAAAAAACCCACATTAAATAAACTTTTTCCCCCTTAGAGGTTCCTTAAACCTTAAAAGGTTGCCCGAATATTTCAAGCTCAATCTAGATTATTATTACAGATATTATTTAAACTGATGTTTGGAGTTGTTTCAACTATTTCCTATAGAGCATAAACATAAATCAGAAGACTCGACAGCCATAATGACTTGTTACAGAATACAGCAGTTTGTTCTGTAAACACCCTACGCGTATAAACAGGTCTGTCCAGACAAAGTCCAGCAGTTGTTGATGTATCCCGAACACTGTGTGCAGCATCCATGTAGCCCTGGCAGCCAAGGAGGGTGGACTGGAATGTGCGCACGTGAACCATGACGACTTCATTGTACTCGTCAGTGGGGGGCGCTAGACGCCCTTGACCGACTGTGTTTACTGTGTGGTTTTTCACATTTAAAATGACTGAGTGAATACAGCAAAGTATCTGCATCAAATTACGCGTCAAGCTTCAACATTCCTCCATGGAAACTATTCAGATGATTCAGAAGGTTTTCAGGGACGAGAGTGCAGGGCAAATTAAACTGTGGCACAAATGCTTTAAGGATGGTTGAGAATCTGTAGCAGAAGACCAAAGACTCGCGGTGCATGAACTAGAAGCGCAATTAGGAGGTTATTACATGTAATCCACTCATTACAGGGCTGGATATTTTCCTGACGTGTGTGTGTGTGTGTGTGTGTGTGTGTGTGTAAATTGTTGAAAACACCATATGAAATTAGAGCAATTTACGACATGAATCTTCACAAATGTTAGAATTTATTAAAGAGTTCACACCCCATATAGTTCATACTGTACAGATATCCAGCAGATAATAGACTTAAATCCTGACTTTATGTAAAATATCCATTTTTGGGGAAAAAAAAAAGCCCCACATTGGCCCAGTCTGGAAAAACGAAAAAAAAAAAAAAACCTTAGATACCTCTAATAATATACACCTCAACTTACGTGAATATAGTTGTGGTTTTTGTGCTATAAAGAAAAATAGAAAGACACTGAATAAAAGGTTGCCTTGAAGCATAACGCTAAGAAGAGTATAACGCAAGTGTGACGAAAGTGTGTCTCCTCTACGAATCTTAAGTCTTTTTTTTCCACCTCTATTATTTTAAATATGTATGATTTACAGAATATATATATATATATATATATATATATATATATATATATTTGTACATACACACACACCCCATCTGTGTTCAAATAAAACATTTTTCTCATCTATAAAAGAGTAACAGCAACCTCAAACCCAGTTTTCAGATACACAAAAGTTTCACATATTTTTTTCTTTTTTTTTTTTAAGGATCTCAAAGCTGTTAATTTCTGTAACATGACACTTCTTAGCATCTACCATCGAGTTAATATAAGAATTATATTACAAATGAAATCATGAATGGAAAATATGTAGTGGGTGTACACTGGGACACACTAAACGGCAAACGGTGACCGTGGTCTTCAATGTGAACGTGGTAGGAGTGTTGTCCAGACACCGGGATAAAGAAAGAAAGAAAATGAATGTAGCAATGCTGGGTTTGAAAAGTCATTGACAACAGAACATCTCTAACCAATAGTGCAATTTAATTAAAGACTAAGCTTAATCTACGACTGGACCAAAAGACCTTTTTTTTGTTTGTTTTTAACCAATGAAGCCTGCTTCATATTGTACCTCTTAGGATGACCTTGTGAGGAAAAGGAAAGGGGAAAAAAACAACACGGAAACAACATATCGTTAAAGCACACACAAGAATCTTGTTGTGCTTCCCAACCGTAAGCTTATCGAATAGACACACAGTGAGAAATCCGCAACGTCCACTAATGTGTACAAACAGCCTGGTGCGGATTTCCAAAGAGCAAATATTCATTCAGGATAAAGTGCAGTCAGGACTGATCGAGGCCAGGCTCTGGATGCGAATCCATTAATATAAAAGATTTCTGTTGTAATACGAATGAAATATCAGAGCAAACGCCGAGTACAAGCTACTAGAGAGAAACCTTGAAAAGTCCTGGTGGGCCCAGAAAGGTCCTCAGTGTTCAAAAGATTTCTGAACCAGAACTATAGAAATCATTACTGTCAAGCACAACCTTACATAGGTGTGAAACTTGAAACACAATTAAATTATGCTACATTATCAAAGGAATTGAGAGAGAGAGAGAGAGAGAGAGAGAGAGAGAGTCCGTAATACAAAAAAAAAAAAAACATTGCTTGATCGTAGGCAGAAAGTCCGCACTTTTCCTTATTTCTCTCTGTAATACAGCAGATACGCCTTGAGGGACTCGGGCAGAGGCAAATTCAGGACCTTGTCTCTGAGCAAGTTGACCCGAGGGGGCTCGGGTTTGTCCTTCTCCACCTCCTTTTCCTCCTCTTTGCTGTCCTCGTCGTCGATCTTCTCGTCCTCCTCGCTCTCGGTGGGCTGCGGGATCAGCTGGTTGCCGACGAACACGTAGGTGTTGAGGCGGTGCTGTGCGATGCGGTGGCTGCGCCTGCGCCGGCGTTTGCGCTTCTGCGGCATGCGCGGCCCCGTCACCTTCGCCATGTTTTCGTTGTTGGTGAGGCAGCGCAGCGTGCGGCGGATGTAGATGCGCGCCAGGTCCTGCAGACTTCGCACCGCCAGCGGAGCTGCGCGCCACATGCACAGGACGCAAGTGTTAATGAGCAGCACTGGTGGACGACATGCATTCATGATGTACTTACAACGTTAAACTGAACGGCAACGTGTCGATCACGAGCCTAAAGGTAAAGGTTACTGATGTTAGAATAGAATCTTTATGGTTCACAAATGTGCAATTCTGTTTTTTAGAAAGGTATTCTTGTCCAGGAATCTGAAAAGTAAAAAAAAAGGAAAAAAAAAGCGTGCACTCCTGTCATTTTATTTATTTTATTACTGCCTTTCAGAATTTAGATAGCGTTTTATCTCCTTTACATGATCGACACTGTCCTGCACCGCTAGCGTGATCCAGTGTGAACCGGCATGACAGACACATGCTGCGTTTGAGTCCCTGCTCTAGAACTGGCTCGTCTGTGAAGATCTATTGAAATAATATATGTGAGCCTATAAAAATAACTCATGCTGCTGATTAGTCTCAATTTCCGCTGATCTTTTAGTCAAAAAAGAAGAGGAGGGGCAAAAAAAAGGTAATTTCATTATCTACTCAAGTAAAAAAGTAATTCAATCACATTGGCTAGGTTGTGCTAAAAAAAAAGGATGCATCACTCTATACTGCATAATCCTCAAGCTTGTATGTGTTTTTTAAAACATAGTAAAGCAAAAACTGGCTAAAAATGCCATTACTGCACTACTAACATATTATTCGATATTATTAACGCACTACAGATTCATCACTATTCAGTATGCCAGAAAGTACAGCTGATTTATTCTACAGGGATGTGAAAAAGTTTTTATTTTTTTATTTTTTTGCAAATTTGTCACACTCAAATGATTCAGATCATTGAACAATTTTTAATATTTAACAAAGATAACCCGAGTAAATACAAAATGCAGTTCTTAAATCGTGATTTCGTTTATTAATAAGGAAAAAAATCTATAAAAAAAAATAACTGCCCCCTAAACCTAATTACCGGTTGTCCCACCCTTGGTGTTTGCGATAACTGCCAATTAGGCTTTCACATGGATGTGGAGGAATTTTGGTCCGCTCGTCTTTGCAGCCACACTGGAGGGTTTTCGATCATGACCAGCCTGTTTAAGGGTCTCAATCGGATTTAAGTCCAGACTTTGACTAGGCCAATTCAAAATCTTCTTCTTATTATTATTATTTTTTTTTAAACCATTCACAGCTGGACTTTTCTGGTGTCTGGTGTGTTTCTGATCGTTGTCCTGCTGCAGAACCCAAGTGTACTTGAGCTTGAGGTAACAAACTGATGGCCGAACATTTTCCTTCAGGATTTTCTGGTAGAGCACAGAACCTGTGATTCTGTGTCCAGGTCCTGAAGCTGTAAAGCCCCAGACCATCACGCTACCACCACCATGTTTGACTGTTGGTTTGATGTTCTTTTTATGAAAGGCTGTGGTAGTTTTATACCAGATGTAACAGGACACACACCTTCCAAAAGGTTCAACCTTAGTCTCATCAGTACACAGAATATTTGCCCAAAAGTCTTAGGGATAAACGACATAAAATGAAATTCAATAGAATTTTATTTATATAGTGCTTTTAAACAAACAATGGTCATTATCGGCAAAGCAGTTTTATAGAATCGAAAGAAAATTATGGAAATGAGTTTGAAATATTTGAGAAAACGTATAAATCGTAATTAGCAAACTGAAATCATAATTTAAAAACTGCATTGTGTATTTACTCAGGTTATCTATCTTGTAACATTAAAATTTGTTTGAGGATCTCAATCATTTAAGTGTGACAAAATTATCTATAAAAAAAATAAACGCTCTACGTTCAAAACTGTCTGTGAGTGTTTGAAGTTCTCAGCTTCTAAAGTCACAAAATAACCCTCAGGCCATGTGTTTAACCGACGCCAGACGGCTTTCTACCAAATGAGCGAGAAGAAGAACTAATGTAAAAAAAAAGAAAAGCAATTAAGACAAGTCTGTCCAACAAGAGGAAATTTGCTGAATCTAACTGAAGACGAACGGCGGCTGCAACTCACGCAAAATCACAGCGTCCGGTTTGCAGCCTTCACTTCGGTTCTGCTGGACAAGAGGAGCGAAGGACACGGCCAAGATGTTCTTGCTCTCCCAAGAGCTCTGTCCCGTTCTGGTGATCTGAGTCAACTGCAAAGTCCGAACCAAAATAAATCAATAACATAAAATAATAATAAACTGTAATATCCTAATTAGACTCCTCCTATACTTAGTATTGGTTTTAGGCTTGGATTTTTATTAACTGATAAATCAGTTCAGATCAGATCAGACGTGTGTGTGTGTGTGTGTGTGTGTGTGTGTGTGTGTTTTTAGGTGATTGGTCTGAAGCACTGAGAAGGAGAAACTGATTCGACTCTCATGTATTTCTAGTTATATTTGCTAATCTAAGGCTTGAAAAAATTTGTTTGTAGAAAGAAATCTTAGAATTTTAAGCTTTAGGAGTATAAATATCTAGAAATATGCTTAATAATGTTTGTCTAAAAACA
This sequence comes from Channallabes apus, assembly GCA_030522415.1. Classification (NCBI taxonomy): domain Eukaryota; kingdom Metazoa; phylum Chordata; class Actinopteri; order Siluriformes; family Clariidae; genus Channallabes; species Channallabes apus. The sequence continues at coordinate 15,615,881 of CM060111.1, read as the reverse complement.
AGCTGAAATATTAAAATGGAACCGGTCTGAATTTTAAACATTTTACTTTTGCAAAAATAATGACGATAGATTGCAAATTTAGACAAAAACTAAATTAGAAATTAAATCCTAGATTCAAAATTACTTGGCCAATAACTTACTGAGAGACAATTTAATTATTATTATTCTCTAGCCTATGGTTATATAGTAAAAATCATAAATTCCCAATGAGGGGAATTATAGAGCAAAAAAAACAAACAAACAAACAAAAAAAAAAAAACACTTTTTTTTTTTTTTTTTTTTACCTGATCCTCAATGGGCATGACCAGAACGCCGCCGACCTTCAGCATGACCTTCATGTAGTTCTCGTGGTCTTTCTGGACGCCGGCTCCGCAGTAGATGCGATCGTACTGATGGCTGTCTGAGGAGATCTCTAAACAGTTTCCCACGACAAAATGGGGCTCGCAGAACTCAAACCTGAAACATGAAACGCTTACGTTAACGCCCACGCCAGGTCATGTCGTGTCGGTCGCACCCCTACTGAGCGCTCGATTCTGATTGCTGTATCAGGAGCTCATTTGTATTTAAGTCTAAAGACACTGAAACTATGCATTTGAAACAGGAATGAACAGAAGTTCACTGAGTTGTCCTTTAACTGGAACATCACGAGACATCACATTCTGGAGACATCTAAGACTTATGTAAACTTGACCTTTGACCTAGCTCACAGTAGCCTTTTTCAGAGTTTAAAAAAAATCTCTCTCTCATTCTATCTCTCCATCCTTCTGGATAGTGAACATCCTGTTTTCGTCGCTGTTTGATTCCAAACACCTGTTGCGTTATCAGACGTGTCTAGAAAGAAAGGCAAGTCGCGCAATTACTTAGTTTTTTAATAACATTACTCAGGTAGAGGACAGATACATGACAAATGCACTTAATGACAAATGCATTCGGTTACTTTCCACCTCTTGGAGAATCTGCTTCATCACACCACCATGTTGCTGACTGTTTTCCCCACAGACAGGACCCCCTGCCATGTTGTTATTGCTTACATCATTTTTTCTATTTTAGCTGCTACAACAAACAGTTAGTGATAACATGTTTCCACGACAATATAATGCACAAATCTGTGGTTATTTTCCTGCACTCACTTGTCAAAGCTGTCACTGTTTTTGATGAACTCCTCCAGTTTCTCTTGTGCGTACTCCACCACGTCCTTGTGCAGCTCCACGCCGTGATTTACTCCGAACGGACCTGCGGAAGGGGAGGAATAATCGTTATTCACTTTGATCTACTGTACGCCATACCCGAGAACAGACGCGAGAAGCAAAACAAGACGTCAGTCTCAAGGACCGTCTGTTTCGTCTCCCCGGGAACAGAAGACGGTGTCTCACCGATGATCAGGCCCACCATTGTGCTCAGGTATCCTGTCCCGCTGCCCAGATTGAGGAAGGAGAGTCCCTGCTGCAGACTCAGCGCCTCCATGACCTCGGAGTAGATGCACGGGGCCGAGAGATGGATGTTGCCGTGCTTCCAGGCCAAGTCTTTGTAGGCGTTTTCTCGGAATCCGTCCAAGTAGTAATCCCCGCGGTCTATCGCCCTGAACACCTGCTCCACCTTGTCCGTGCGGATGTATTGCGCCTCCTTCAGGTTGTCGATCAGATCGTCGTTGTCCTCGCCGGCGCTCACGGCTCCGCCCATGGTCCCGTTCTCGCCAAAGACACGGAGAGAAAAAGGACAAACCAGGAGAGGTTCACAGAGGTGCCCTCTCTTCACGTCCGCGGAGGAATAACTCTTACAGAATACGACGGATGGATGGATGGATTGGACCGACAGATCCGCGAGGCGATTTACGTCCTATGAGGTCACTTTAGATCATCATCACATGGCTAGGAGAGAAGAGGACAAAAACAAAGCTTACACCATCATGTCTGATTTATGGTTCTTACCTAATGAAGCGAATCTTATCCATCTACAGCGCTGTGAAAAAGTATTTGCATCTTCTTTTGCAAAAATACAAAATGCAGTTTTTAAATGATGACTTATTTAACGTTTCTTAGGGGGGAAAAAGCTGTTCAAACCTTTGTGAAAACGTAACTGCCCCCTGGCTAAATCATGATTGAACTGTGATCAACCACATTTTTTGAAAAGTCGAGTTAAATTTCACCTGCCGCACCTGATTACTGCGGTTCTCCGTTAAAATCAAGAAATCATTTGGATAGAAGCTGTCTGACAAAAAAAAGCACGCCTGATTGCAGTTGTTGCCATCAAGTGAGGCACAAGCAGGTATTAGGTTGTAAAAACTTTCTTTCACATAAGCCAGACAGCTTTCTTCCCCCCCCCTAAATAAATAAAATCAATATTTAAAAACTGCATTTTGTATTGTATATTATTCGGGTTAACTTTGTGTAATATTAAAATTTGTTCTGAATCATTTAAGTGTGACAATTATGAAAAAAAAAAAACTATTCTTCATCACAGCACTGTATACATAAAACGATGTACATACAAGAACATATCTGACACGTTAATGTTGTTCATGCTAATGATTGAACAGTTTGTCATGTTGGAATGGGGGTTGAAAAAAAATAGGAGAGTATTTGCACACAATAACTATTTATAATCTTCTCAGAGCATTAACTCAAGCCCTGAATTCCATCGCTTAACAACTTCCCGCACTTAAGTGATCTCTTGCTTCCTTTTTTGTTGGAGTTTTTCCCCATCCTAATGATCCATACGTATGCTTGAGGGAAAAAAAAAAATCTTGTTTACCGACACTGGAGACTCCTTCCAAACTTCAAACCAGTGTCTCAGATTGTTCATGACACTTTACTACCAGAGAAATTCTCACAAAGAAATCTTGTTCTTTGTTTGTTTACTTAATTGGCAGTGACGCACCCAGAGGGTGGCCACACCCACACCGTCGAGGTGAGCTACATGATGTCTGAGGCGGAAGAACGGATTTCTGTTCATATTTTGATTCGTGCATGTAGCGTTAGAACCGTGACGGCCTGTGAACCGGGCCTCGACACGTCTGGACGACCATAGACATCTGATTAACGTTGCGGCAAGACTGAACATGAAACGAGCAGTTAAGTCATATAAACAAACAGAAATACAGCGGTCATCATTTAATTCTGACAATTTACACACACGCACACAAAATATTATTCTACTCTGTTATAAAAATATTATTCTACTCTGTTCTATATCCTGTTACGCACTCCTATTTATAGTGGTTTATAACTCATCTATAAAAACGTGTGTAATAATCTGCACTTGCAAAATATCTGATGATGAGGGAGACCTACAGGTGGCAGTAATATAACCTACTGTCATTAAACAAAGAAGGAGAAAAGAAGTAGGAAAAAAATCAATTCAGTTATGAATCCTGATTCTTTTGTGTGGTGAACCACGTATTCGTTCACGTATATTTGGAGGTGTTTGAGGCGGTAAAACATTGCTGCTTCTTTACAATCCTTCAGTTTTCGCACTCTGAACTTAGTTACACATTTTCGTCCCATATAGAATGAATGAATTATTTGTTAAGTATGTTTAGAAATTATAATTATAGAAGAGGATGGAAATATGTGCTGCTCAGTTAAATGTTAAACTCTTGTATCTGAAGTTAGTTTGTACTGTTTAAATGCTGTGCTTGGTTTTCTTAAAGTGATAAAACTAATGTTAAAAGGAACGGGCTACATCTTATTACTCATTAAACTTTTTTTAAAAGGTCTAGAACTGAAACAATAGTGTGGGAAAATGTAATATCAAAAAGAGATATTTATAGGATCATCATTTTAATTGAATCAGCACAGAGGTATAGTGATAACATCGTATTGAGAGGTGACAGGTGATTCCCATCCGTACTAGACATGTTGCTGTTTAAGAAAGATAATTGTTGCCGATTTACACGACTGGAAAGTATTCAAGATCCTTATCTTCAACAAAGAAAATGTTGTTCTTTACAAAATCTAGGGAAAAATTACTGTCGGACAAACTATTGCAAGAGTATAAGAGGAATAAAACATAACTGCTGTCAAGTGCTCACGGCTTCAAGGCATCGTTACATCGCTGATAATTTTCCTACAGTAGTGCAACATTGACTTGTAGTGTGATTTCTTGCTCACTGGAATATAGAACACAAAGAGAGAGAGAGTTTGTGTGTGTGGTGTGCTTCGGATTCTTGGCCTGTCTTGGCCAAATATGTGTGGATAATCAGGATTTTGTGTAATAGGTGAAGAATATCATATGGTTGCCATGGTAACTACTGGAGCAATTAAAAAAAAAACAGCAAAAGAGGCAGTCCGACTAAATGCACTTACGGTTTTAAGTTAATCAGCTCAACTGTATATTAGATTTGTCTAATTCTTCAAAAAGATGTTGCTAGTTGAAGTGTATTAGTGGCTGGTGAGTTAGTTAGCCGTAACTAGTTTCCAAAAGAAAAAAAAACCCGTACATTTCTTTCTGTTTCACGGATTTAAAATTGAGAAATAAGTGTAAATGTTACACTGGTCGATTAAAAGTAAAGGCTTATTGGTTTATATATTTGGGCTAAACACGGAGCTAATTGTACTATTTATTTTTTGGGGGACAAAACCACCTAGCTAGCAAGCAAGCTAAACTAGCCTAGCGCGCGAGCCCTCAACAACGTCACACGGCACAATAACACGCTAGTGCCACTTTGACAGTTGGACCTAACAGCCAGTTTATACGTTTAAACCGTCTCGCGCATGCGCAGTAGACCGGGCCTAGACGCTTATTGTTTCGTATCCTCCAGTTTTGATAAAAAACCGCTTGAATTATATCTAGTGTCAGCTTCTGGATAAAGCGCAGAAAAGGGCGAGCTGATGTTTCCCTTTCTTCTCTTCTTCTTATAACTGTGTTTACCCTATAAGCTAACCAAAGGAGGGGAAAAAACAAAAACAAATCGGAAACAGGTTTCTAATCCGCGTGCTGCGTTTATGAGATTCAGACTCACCTCCTTCTCCTTCTCCTCGATGCGGATCAAACGCGCGCGCGCACACACACATATATAAATATAATTATACTGGATGAACTTAAATCCACGACCGCATACTTTCTGTCGGTCTGCCGCCGTCGTGTTTTCTGCACAACCAGCTGAGAGGATGTAAACATAGATCACGTGACTCGCGCTGGTTAAAACGCTTTAAAAAAAAACCGCTTTCAACGCTCATGCGCAGACCTTTGCGTCGCGTCTCGCGCAGGGTCTCGCCTCAAAGTCCCGCCTCCCTTCTTTAGCGCGTGAGAATAAACAGGTTATAGCTACAAATGGAGATCTTGGAAAAGGAATGGATTTGGTGGGAATACTTCACATCATGTCAAACAGGTACATGTGTCAAATATTTTAGCAATGATTTGTATTTATGGTAGTTATTCGAAGATATTTGTTAGTCTCAGTCTCATATGATTATTTTTGATTGGGTTGCATGAACTATTTAGTTGAATTAAGCATTTATAATAATATATATTTTAAATGGGTGGCACGGTGGTGTAGTGGTTAGCACTGTCGCCTTGCACCTCCAGGGTCTGGGTTCGATTCCCCGGCCAGGCTCGATTCCCGTCTCTGTGTGCATGGAGTTTGCATGTTCTCCCCGTGCTTGGTGGGTTTCCTCCGGGTACTCCGGTTTCCTCCCATAGATATGCAGGTTAGGCTAATTGGCGTTCCTAAATTGCCTGTAGTGTGTGATTGGGTGTGTGAGTGTGTGTATGCGCCCTGCGATGGATTGGCACCCTGTCCAGGGTGTACCCCGCCTAGTGCCCGAAGTCTCCTGGGATAGGCTCCAGGTCCCCCGCGACCCTGAACACAGGATTAAGCGGTATAGAAGATGAATGAATGAATTAATATTTTAAATGAAATGAACTATAAATAGTTGCCCACATGCACTCCTTACTGATTACGCCTGAGAAGAAGAGCTGCGGCTGTTCGGATGAAGAAAAGATCTTCAAACATTTTCAAGGTTAAAACCTCTGTTTAATCTGTTCTTTCGGGACGGGCGAATGAAAGTCAGGTAATAGTTAATTTTAAATATTGGTAAGTATTGGTAAGTATTGTATTTACCAAGTATTGTTGCTTTATTTATATATATATATATACTTTATTTGTTCATTTTAATTATTATTATTATTTTTTTATAATTTAAATGAAATGAATATATATTTCATTGTTTAAATCGGAATTAAACACACATTTCGTTAGATTTGCCCGCAGATGCTCCTTACTGCAGTGATTACGTCGTTATATATGTTTAATCTGTTCTTTATGTGATCAGTTTATTTTCCTGTGGTACAGTAAGTATTGTTCGTCTCAGGTGAGACGCGATGGCGAGTGTTTTATTCTTCGTACACTTCACCAATTAGATCAACTGATTTTTAAACAGAGACAGAACATACAAAGTACGTGTGTAGTGTATGCTTCTTGCTTACACACATACACCCCTATACCCCCCCACCCCTCCCTTCCCCAACTCCAAGCCAGCCTTACATGTCTAAAAAAAAAATGGTTTCTGAGCAGATGAACAGTAAATGTGCATTTATCTGTATGTACGAGTCCAGACACCAGACAGATTTAAAGAAGGGAAAAACAGAAGAGAAATAAAAAGAGAGTATTAATGTTGTCAAAGTCAGTTCCTGTTTTCATGAACTGACTGAACAGTGGCTATAAACACTCATTCTATGTATAACTATATAACTCAAACATGCAAAATATCTGAAACATCGAAAATATTCAGGAACTGGAAAGGAAGACATGTACTGCAGATATACGGACATTGTCGTTATCATATGATGAGTAAATTATCTCAGAGTTTAGTCATAATTTGGTTATAGATTCAGTTCTAGCTACAGTAAGGCCACTTTGTCCCCAGGCCAAAAACAGCACCGGGGTGCCAAAATTTACTTGTGTGAATGGCCTGCGGCGTGTTTTTCTGATTTTGTTTGATGTCTCGCAGGCTTAGGCAGCTCTCCTGGCCGTAACAGGAAAACCAGAGTAATGACACTGGTTATGAAATGTTCGGGGTGTGTCCATGCGTGTCTGCCCATGCAAACACGACACTCGGAAAGTCAAATGTGTAGACCGGAACACTGAGAGGTGGCACCGGTCTGAGATGGGCCTTATAGAATGGTGCGAAGGTGAGGTTAGCTAGGGTCTAATGCACACACCGCTTTATGGCTTCACATTTAAGGCTGTTTTATGTCATTTTTTTAAAACTTGTGATTGAACCAAACTGATCCGCAACCTGCTAGATCAGACACACATGCACCCCTATCATGCACACCTATGCCTGCCGTCTGGTTACCGAGCCCAGATCCATTCAGACACCACAGGGTACCCACCTTGGTGATGAGCTCGCATCGGTGATAAAAAGACTCCAGGGTCCAGCGCAAGGTTATATCACCCTAACATCAGGTGATTGACCTTGCTGAATTCTTTTGAAGGTCATGCCGCTGAAGAACATTACCTTGTGTGTCCAGGATGCACCTTTGCTGTACTGTATGCACTTCCCAACAGATGTTCTTCATCAACCATGATGTGAAGACACAGCCTGGATCACTGTGGTGTGAGAACAAGCTGGACGTCCAGGCCCTTGTGTGACATACGAGTCTACAAAGAGTAGTCACCCAAAGGTTTAACGGTCTGGTGGGATCCAACCAAAATGAATCGCCAATGGAAAATAAGTATGAGTACGGAGAAAGTGTTTTTCTTCATAACATCTCTACTGACGAATTATGACTTATATCCATTTTTCTCCCAATTTAGCAAAGATTTTTAAACATATTTCAAACAAAGCGGACAATTATTGATCCTTAAATAGTTTATTTCTACCATACACAAACTGTACAACACAGCGCATTACTGCTTATGAAATAGTAAAAGTGTAAAGAAACTTTGATATAGAAACTACTTTAACTGAAAAAAAAATTGCTTTCAACAAAAAAAAAAGAAACTTTACAGTACAGCGTTTTTCTTTTATACTAATATTATTACACAAGAAAAAAAATCCCAATTCAGTTCACATTACAAAACATCAAATACAAACAGGAATAGTCCTCACAAAAGTTCCTGAGCAAACAATTTGTGGTTTTATAAATTAAAATATTAGAAATTACAAATAACATAATTACAAAGTACACGTCGTTTGAAAGTATCCGATTCCGGCTGATTAAGAGTACGTTAACGGAGGATCATTTGGTCAAACCTGTACATTTTTCTTTTTAAATCTTTTTTTTTTTTTTTTTACTTTAGTCATGACTGTTTGAAGACAAATAGATTTAAATTTTAAGGTTTATATTTGCCCGTAAAAATCTGTAAAGTGTAAAATGTCACGGCCGTCTCCCGATACTCAAATTTAAAAGAAATCCCATTTATACGTGGAAAGATGCAAGGTCATACACTGATTTTTATTTCTTTTTTAGTTAAATTTTTATTTTTTTTTAACTTGGTGGAATTTTTACCAACTAAGTTTTGTTAAAAATAATTTTCAGTAATAATTGTTCAGGTAAAAACTTCAGCTGGTTGTTCACTCAAGAGTTCTCTAATTTCAGTTACGCAAATCTAAATTGTTTTTTTTGTGCTTTAGCTTGAAGGAAACTCATAGCAAAGATTAAACACTTGATCAATATTACAACAATATAATTACAGACTTCGAATGGCATATAAGCATTAGCTAAACAGACTCGTAGGCGTTGTTTCTTTTGGAAAAAAAATAAATATGCTGTATAATAAAGAAATCACCATTCACGTAATACTGTTCTACCACAAAACATAATATATTCCATGTAATCATTTACATATAGGCACATACATGCACACACATCGGTGTGCACACGAAAGGCAGTTTATATTGACAGGAATAAATTTCAGGGAGTAATTTCTTTTATTGTGTCTGTTCATTTCGATGCTTAAAACTAATAAGTGCAGTTTAACGGAACAGTTTTGGCCTCAGTGGTTAGGATTACCTACCAAATTGATCCCAAGGTTTAACACGCAATACATTCAGGAGAAAAAGTGAGCCTGGCATGGTGCAGTAAGAGCATTTGACCACTAGGTGGTGGAATAGTATCATTATTCCTCTTGTTGACATCGTTCATCGCTTAAAGAAATATCACTGAGGCAAACAAACCGTAGTTTTAACAACAACAAAAAAAACTACCAAATAAAGTATAGCGCCGCGGATGTGCTCGGAGCCAACACAAAGAGCCGGAGTGCGCAACAGTGATCAACCCTCACACACGGAAAAAATAAATAAAAATATATTAGCGTTTGATAAATTATTTTCGATGAGTAAAGACAATAAATAAGACAGATTATAAATATTAGCGGTAAGTATAAATACACGAAAACGAACAAGTCAAGCAAATGAAATAAATATGTGCAAAGGGTTATTAACAATCTCAGAAAAAATGTCAATGAATTAAAATATGGCTGGCGTTTATCAGTACACATGGAATATAATAATAATAATATATATTTTTTAGAATAAGTCTATGGTCATGGTTTGCAGCCAGCCACCCAAATAAATAAAATGAACCCAGTGAATAAAAGATGTCCAGAGATATTGCTTGTCCACAAATACGGCATTTCATGGTGAGCAGACAGTTTCTACATGGATGCCCTTAATGGCCTGTCTGATGCTGTCCAGCAAGGCCTTGCACTCTGGCGAATACTCGTGTTCCGAACTGTTGTACATATCCGTCAAAGTCTTGATGTAGGCTTCAAAATTCTGCTCGTTGATTGGACCCTGGAAGACAGAAGAAGTGTGTGAACAATTTTCCCCTCTATCTTTTAAAACGTGAAAATATGGAGTGATGATGCTAAGGTACAGTATTGTTAGGGAAAATATGAGATTTTTGGTATCTTGTGAAATTTGAATGTTACTTGTCTTTTCCGCCGCACTTGGATGTAGAGGTGCACCGATTGCAGTTGTCTTAACTGATCCTGATTTCCTTTTTTTGTATGTTAGTTTGTTTTTAAGCTGACTGTCATATTTAAACTTTCTTTTTTCCACCTAAGATTTATATCCGACAGCATACATCAAAATGTAAAAAAAAAATAATAATAATTATTTTTTTTTATTATGAAATAAAAACATGGGCGATTCAATAACTTTTACATTTTCTCTATAAACTGGACAAACTTTCTCTTACTCGTCTCCTTTTGGATTTTCCTCTGGGATCAATAAAGTATCTATCAATCAAAGAAAGTGTTAAAAAAAATAAGTGCTCTACCCAGTAACCTGGTATCTTTTTTTTATTATTATTTTTTGTGTTTTTTCCAATTTTTCTCCCCAATATTAGTCGTGGCTAATTCCTCCCCGTCACTAGGGGGCTCCCACATTAAGGCTACCACTACCACTCAGTTGGGAGGGTGAAGACCATCACGTGTTTCCTATAAACCGCGCGACGTCAGCCGACCGCATCTTTTCGAACTGCTCGCTCACGCACCATTAGGGGCGGAGTAACACACTCGGAGGAAAGTGCAAGCCGCTCCTTCCACGTGCGCTGATTGGCTGTAGAGCCGTGATTAATGTGGGAGCACAAGTACCTCTCATCCCTCCCCCTGAGAGAGCTCAGCCAATCAGCTCTCTCTGTGCCTCCGGCTTTGAGAGGAAAACAGCATCACCCAGGGTTCGAACCAGCGATCTCCGGATGATAGGGCGAGCGCTTTACCACTGCGCCACTCGGAGGCAACCTGGTGTCTTTTGTACAAGTTAAGTTCAGCCTTTATTCTTCACAAATCTCAGCGTCTTGTTAGTAGGCAGTGGTCAGAGTGCAGGGTCATCTATAATATAGCGCCCTCTGGAGGGCCTTGCTCAAGGGCCCGACAGCTGCAACCTGCCAGGGAGAGGCTTGGACCGCTGACCTTCTGATCAGAGCTTCAAAAACTAGAGCCACCACCACCCCAAAGTGAGGAGTCATATACAAACCAATCAGGTTGACTGGCTCCAGCTGACCACATCTGTTTGAACTGCTGCCCTTAGGGTTCAGCAGAAAACACTCAGAGGATAGCACTATTGACGTTAAGAGTTCAAGTATGCCACACTGAGAGCACGGGCAACTCTACTCCCTAGTCTCAGCCGGGACTCGAGCTTGCAATCCCTGAATAATAGGACAAATGCTCTCCTGTGGCAGCACTTGGGAGTCTGTGCTTGTTAATTTAACTGGCCCATACAGAGATATATCTGAGTCTGTTTTGTCAGCCACTGGTCAATCCCGATCAATTTGATAACTGGCCATTAACAGTCACTGGTCCATCAATCGGTTCATCTTTAGATACTTGGATACATTCTTGTGTCCACACATGCCAAGAAATAGTCATGAAGTGACCAATCAGCCACATGCGAGTTGGGTTTCCTGCCTTGGTCGTCTATCTTTGCTTCTAAGTTGGGCCTGTCTCAGCACTCTGGCTAAGGCCCATATCTCTCTGACTAGTGGCTAAGTGTGCTGGCTCACCATTTTTTCCTCTCCACCCTCTGCAGATCACTCTTCAGTTCAGACATCCCCGTTCTCCAAAGACTAGCAGACCAGTGACTCAAATTCAAATGTCATTCTTTGCCACCACAGTGCACACTTTCTGTGGGTGCCACCACATTGGGTGGTTTCCACAGCTTGGAGCAGTTTTGCCTCCAAGTAACTCCATAGCCATGCTGCAGGATTAGCACTTGTGTAGCCAGTGTCGATGCTCACTGGAACACCGGATATGTGTCAGCTTCCCTGGCATTGACCATCCTCAAGACACACTCTCCAGTTCAGTCATAGTCGTGTGCTGATACTGATGCGGTGCATTCAGGTGCTGAAATTAGACCCTGATTGACTTGAACCTGATCCAAGTGTCTGAACAACCTACTAATCACAAGTGTTTATGTGCAAAAACAGACAAGCAGAGTAAGAAGCTGGAAAGTAATCAAGATTTCTGTCTACGTGACCTGGTGGCTTACTAGTGTCAGATTCCTGAACTAAAGCCACACATCAAGGAAACCTGAACCCCCCCCTTCAGTAAAGCCCAAGAGATGATTCTTCAGACACCATGTTTGTATCTGCGTCTGGGTTACTGGTTCACGTGTGTGGATCTGCACAAATATGCAAGAATCTGCAAGTATTCATTGTATTGTGACCTTAATGTACATCAATAAACCGGCGAGGATTAAGATCTAATGGCATTCTTCGTTCCACCTGCAAACTCCTGAGGATAGCACACGGAGGCAGCATCTAGACCAGAGAAATAGCAAATATTCCCAGAAGAATGCCACTTGCACCCTGATGTGGTGTCCTAGATGCAGGTGGACACATCTTCCCCTTGTTAGGATGTTAGGGTTGGGTCAGCAATGATACAGTGGGCCTGCACCATGGAGGCTTAAGGACCTTCCTCAGCGATATAGCAGTGGCAGATTGATTGTGCAGGGGTTTGAACCCCTGACCATCTGATCAGTAACCAAGAGCTTTGATGAAAAAAAATGTATGCGAGTCTTGTATGCTCTCCGATGGAAACTGTTCCACAAGTGGTGTGCACTCCTATCAGTATACAGTACCTGCTACCTAAAGTACTATCCGTCATTCTACAAGTCTGGCCGTTCGTTGCAGCAAGTAACAGCACCTTGGATGTTTTTTTTCTAGAGTTTTATTCCCTTATGAATCCACACAGGATGGTAAACCGAAACGGTGAAACTCACTGATGATTTTTAAATAATCTTGCCTCTGGTGTGACTTATTGTGGAATGCTGTGTTTCTGGCCAAAGTCATATCACCCACTCATGCGGTTAACATTTTGATCTTGCGATGTTGAATTGAAAGGGCATCTGCTGAGCATTCCTTGCTTTGCCCAGTAAATTCTCTACATTGCCATTCGGACTGCATAGTGGGACTTAATCATCAGATCAACTGTTTATCTTTCACGGGCTAAAGACAGAAACTGGACCGCTGGCTGCTAGACGTCATGACGTGTTGGCATTGCCGCGTACCCACTCTAGGTTCTACAGCGTTAGTATTATTAACAATACTGTTCCTGGTGATACAAGCGCGGCCTCTGAGCACGTTTCCTGTCAGCCTGAAATTGGAGCCGCTACACATGACACTGTGACATGGGTCATGCAGATGGTTATCAGAATCCTGAGCCGTTAGGATGAGGCAGAATGCTAATAACGCAAGTAACTGTGATAGAAATACAAGATAATCTTGTTAAACGGTTCCCTGTCATTTAGAATCACCAGCACAGAAACTCTGCAAGAAGCATCTTCCAGGTTATAAGTGAGCATGGAACAGTAAAATTTATATAAAATACCCCGTCATAAGAACAGTTTGTGATAAAAAAAATAAATAAATCTCAGCATGTGTGAAATGTGCTAATACCTGGTGCTACATTGAACAGACAATAATCTATGTTGAGAAAACTAGTCGCAATTGTGTTTAAATAGCTAATTAATAATTCACTTTTTCAATAATCTTCGTAGCAGAGTAGATAAATGTTAGAACAATTTATATTTTGTTGTCGTCCTAGAGGAGGAGTGCTTCACCATTTGCGGTAGCTGGATGTCAGTAAGGCTGTTGATGAGGGCTTGGCTGAGTCGCGCCAGCTCCTTCAGCAGGCTGTCATTGTGCTGCTCGATCATCTTGTTCTCTTCCTGGATGGTCTTGAGGTTGCACTCCATGGATGAGATCTGGACCAATATGGAATGAAAGTTGCGATACAATTTTATCTCCACTTCATTCCACAATGAACATATCGACATACTGTACGTAACAAATTACACTTTAAACCGGCAACAAAGGCTGCTTTCACACTAGGGACGTGGGACGGATCGGACGGATACAATCGACCTCAAAGTCTTGAATGTTTGAGTAGTGTGAACACTTTGCATTTTGCTGTGCCCCAGCATGGACCAGGGTACCGTGTCTGTCTCCTCTTGAAAAGTTCATTTTGAATCATGTATGAAAGCTAAGCATATTAAGAAAAACAATTAAGAGGGTTGCTTCAAAATCTCAGTAAGTCCCGGCCCAGTCTTTCTAATAGGCAGACTCTTCTTTGTATTTATTGGTGCAGGTGTCTACTAGAGAAGGGGAAAAAAACTATAATTTCACATATTCACATATCGCCACATTAACTGTAAAATATTTTTTTTACAATGTTGCAAAATGTTGCAGTTCCTCTATAACCCTGCAGGTGGTGCACGCTAAATCCACAAGTTTTAGATTTGTGGAAAGTTAATATTGAATGTGGATAGTTCTAAAAGCATAATACTTACTGATACAGAAACACAATTCAGATAAAATCTACACCAAAGTATCATGATAATGTCATATCAGCTTGCCCCGTGAGATTCCCATCCCTAGTCCATACTGCCACCTGCTGATTCGGAGAGCTTAGATAACCAAGTGTACAAATCAGGTACAGAACACTATTACCGATGTTGAAGCTAAACTGCAGGAAGTGGAGATTGGGGGGGTGGGGGGGGGGCATTAGTCCTCAAGTACGGCACAAATGCCTAGTGTGAAAACAACCTTAATGGACATCTATAACGCTACGTATGTGAGATGAACTTGAAGATCTAAATACAACAAATACGTAGTGCAACTTCTCTGAATCTCAGTGAAATAAGCAGAGCGGACGGCTAACCCTTAAAATATTATCTGTGTTAACATCATTTTAACATGAGCGCCAGAACCATTTAGTTTTTCAGCCAAACAGTAAATTTACATCAATGAGAACCTTCCAAGCATTAGCAGTTAGGATAAACCCACTTTGAATAGGTTTTACATGCACGATGCTGGTATTTGCTTATGCTTTACCTGCGTCTGGAGCTGCATCATGTCGGCCTCGATTTTCAAATTGGACTCGTTGAGCTCCTTGATTTCATGATCCAAGTGCTGCATGTCCTCGCTGCTCTCAATGCCTGTCTCACGCACAGGAAACCACCACAAAGCACAAGCATCATCATCAGTCAGGATGAGTTACAGCAGCAGTGAAGACGTTATTGTGTAGGAAAAACTAAACAAAACAATAACAGCATTAAAACAAAACAATAACAGCATTAAACACACCACTGCTGGTTTTCAGTTTGATAGTCATCATCTCATCTCCTGAGAGCTTCCTCTTGATGCTCTGAGCGTTTAGCGGGCAACCTGACAAACTGGAGAGAGAGAAAGAAAACACAGAAATTTATACTTGAGTGATTTCAGTTTCACACCGCATATAACTTCACAAACTAACAGCACTTCTGTCGTACTACAGCCCCGTCTCTCGGCTGCATTTGAAGACCACGATTACATCACACGGCTAAGGATAAGGCTGTCTCATTTCAAAGGTTACTTCAAATGCGGCCCAAAGGGTAAATCCTTTGTGGGATGAGTGTCCAAATTGAGACATGTCCGTGTCTTCAGGCTCAGCCATCGTTGATTCACTTCCTCCATTCAAGTTAATCCGGAGTCAAATAAATGAACGTTCAAATTCGCATCGAAGCGGAATGAGACCGCATCAGTCAGAATAGTCTCGGGCTGGATTGTTTTTGCTTCACATCTGCGCATGTTGCTGTTTTCTCACCTGCCTAAAGAACCGCACCTGAGCATGAGATCACACCGGGGTTCTGTTTAAAAGTGTAAAACGCTGTGTGTGTAAAAGCTCAAGTTGTGGGAAATTAAAATTCATTTCCTGCGTTGGTTAATGAAATGCTTCTTGTTTTTATAATGAGGATAATGTATTAAACTTAAATGTGTTCTGCACATAAGCTCAAACTCTAACCTGTATGAGATCGTCAGGAGTGCATCTAAAACGAGAATGATATAATCCTGAATTTACAGTTTTAACATCGAGGAACTTTCGTGGTAAACTTTAGTTTTCTGCATCTGATTTTATTTACTTCCCAAAATTGGAGAACGGAAATGGATTTTACCGAAAGGGTTGGATTATTAACCCAAAAGTACAAAGCGAGTATGGGTCAGGGGCACGTGGTCATGGTTCACTCACCTCCTGTGTGTGGCGAACACGTTGTTGGCGTGGCCCAAACCGTTGCACCCAGGCAGAGGGCAGTGAGGCAGCTCCTGCTTGCAGTTCTTCCAGGAGAAGGCGACGCCGTTCATCTCCTTCTGCCGCTTCGCAGCAACGGGGCAGCTGCCAGCACTGCGGTGGGAGGTGTATTTCCCCGAGACGTGGCCCTGCCCGTCACAGCCCACTACAGGGCACCTAACACACAGGACACGCCAGAAATCAGCAGCGCGTCCGCGGGAGCCGTGGGCTGCCCACTCGCAAACTGTGCGAGGGAAACAGCTCTGTACTGTAAATAATGTCCTTCTCAGAGCGCTCGCAGAGGATTACAGGGATTCTGTGAGTCATTTTCTTTTCTATAGTGGAGTGTTTAACGGTATATTGTTACAGTTAAGTGACAAAAAATATGTGGTGTGGAGAAAATATATCGGAAATATTCACTGAATTCTAAAATGTTTCCCCTTGAATGAGTGACACATGGTGTTTAGGGATATAAAACAATATTATGTGTCAAAATATGATTGCTGGAGAATAAACTAACAATAATAATAAATGGATAAATTTGTTAAGCAACTTGTTATAACACACACACACACACACACATATAAGTGCATTTCAACTAGACACATTTCAAGCTGCGGAAAGAATTATGAGTCATAGCACTTAGCTATGGAAAACACACACACACACACACACACACTTTATATTTTATATAATGACCCAGAGCATCTGAGTGTTGTTTTCTTCCTCGATCATATAAGGCCATGTATTAAAAATAAATAAATAAATAAATAAAAAAGCGGCGTCAAACTATAAATAATCCTGCTTGTAAATAAACCTGGGTGGATGGTGTGCACACCGCGGCGCGTTTAAATCCTCCATCTTTATTTACCGTGTTTATGGTTTAATAGCTCTGTGACCAGGCGTATCAGCTGTAGAACGAGGTCACTGTGACAGGTTGCATTTCAAGACCCAAACAAAGCAGCGGCTCTCTGTTGTGTGCTTTTTGTGTGTGTGTGTGTGTGAGTGTGTGTGTTGATTTGTGGGTCACCCCGCCGAGGGGGCGCGTGCAGATGCGGCCCAACCTTTTGCCCCCGCTTAAATTAAACCTCTTGCCGCACAAAGACAGATACTCTTTTGTTCCCTTACACTCCAAATCACTGCACAGTGACACGTTTATTATAGTAGATTATCTGGTTGAGGCCGAGCTCGAGTGGGCTCCGCGCTTTGCTTGCACTGTTATTTCATCACCGGGGTGTAAAGAAAAAGCTGCGGCGAACTAATAGCCGGAACGCGACTCCTAAAAAAAGGAACGTTTCATTTATCGCTTTTCGTTAACACACACACACACACACACACACACACCACACACACACACACACTATCTATAAATACTGATGTGAACTTGCTGAGTGGGAATATACATCCCCCCCTAAACCATTAAGAAGATTAATCCGATGAAATGCTGATTAAAATGTATTTAAAAAAAAAAAAAAGACAGAGAGAGAGTGACAGAAACAAGCTTGGTTAAATAATTAAAAAGGTTAATACACTCGCTTTGGAACTGAACAGAAAAACCTCACATAAAAACAAGCATAAAAAAAGTCTAGAGTTTAATTTGTTCCCTCTTTTTTTTTTTTTTTGTGCCTCTCACCCTGAGGTCAGAAATGGAATGACACAAATTGCAGATAATTGTTAGGAGGTGGAAATGTAGGGAGGAGGGGGACAAAAAAAAACGGCGGATGATTTCTGGGTCACTGGCCCTTTCTCCGGTAGCCCATATCGGGACAGGTGAAAGGCTACCTGGGATGGAACAAATAGCCCGCTGGGGGGGGGGGGGTGATGTTGTCGCTGGCTCTAATTAGAGGAAATCGCAACTCCAGTGCACCTCTTACACACGGACGAGTGTAGTGACCACAGAAAACACACACACTCACACACATCACAATGGAAAATGGAGTCATGCCATATGGCCACCAATTTAGAATAATCTAGGAACATTATAGATGCGGCGGGTCTGCTCGCTCCGTCCCTCCCTCCCTCCCTCGCTCGCTCACGCTCTTACACCCTTTGACATGTTCCTGATGTTCCTGCTGCGAGGGTCACGTCTGAGCTCTGTTCGTAATTAAAAGAAAACATACTGGTCCAGATGTAAACGGAAACACGAAGCAAGAATCTCTTTCAGTGATGTATTTGTATTCATGCTGTGATGTATGAGGGGTGTTGTAGCCTGATTCCTAAGATAGATATACAGTATGCATGTGAAAAACAACAACAACAACAACAACAAAAAGCCTCAGTAGCTCATTTGAGTCTTTATGTGATTTGAACGTGTGTTTAGAACGTAACTAAACGGCGCAATGTTTCCAAAGATAAATTTATCTATTTGATTATTTTACATTACACAAAACTTGAAGTGTTCATTTATGAAATGGTTTTTATTTAATGTTGTAAAAGGTCAAAAATGTAAGGTAGTTTTTATTAAGTTTCTCTCTCTCTCTCTCTCTCTCTCTCTCTCTCTCTCTCTCTCTCTCAGTTAATAAAACCAAAAAAGTCATATTTCCAAGAAACCACAAAGTATAAACCATCCCTTTCATGAAAATGTTCCCATGTTAAGGAACTTTGCAGAACACCATTACTTTTACTTCATGCTGAATCTCCCAATTTTCTATAAAAAATTCTTATGAAGAAGCAAACTCAAGTTCATAGATATGTATAAAAACAAAGAGTACTTCTAAAGTTTCTGCTAGAGGTGTTTTATTTAGTTTATGTTTGCTGCACCTGATTTGGTCCAAGTCCCAATTCGTCCTGCCTTTGTGTTAGAAAGTAAAAAAAAGAAACAAAACATATTTTTAGTAAAAAAAAATAATAAAAAAATAACAAATGTTAACGTGAGAAGACAGTCATTGACGGTGTCTGACTTTGGACTGAGCAGCAAACTCGTCAAACGTATTACTTTACAGTGTTTTACAGACAAAGTAATAAATTAGACCACCGAGGATGTGGTTTAGAAAAGTATCTTTTAAAAAAAATTATAAAATAAATAAATTATGAACGTAACTTGCTAAAATCTATTATTGTTTACAGAGTTACACAGAATTTGATCATAAGAATAAACTACAAAATATACAGTTTTATACAGTATGTGAGGTCCTCATTCTTCTGCTTCTCAGTTTAAACATCACCTGGATGTAACTTTTACGAGACATTAGTGATAAAACAAAATCCTTTAACGCCACAGCTGACTTTAAAAACGTCTTGCAATAATATATTTATTGGCTTTACGTTAAAAAAGGTGAAAATGAGAAACAAAAAAGCCTAACACTAAAAGTTTACTTACGTCATATTAATAAAGGTCATGGTAGATTGTCTTTGAACTGTAAACATTTTATAAATGTTTTTTTTTTTTAAATATATATAATCTGTAAAATCAACATCAACCACAGTCGTGTTTTGCTATTTCTGAATGATGCAAATTTGCACTGAATGAGAAATTTATACATGAAAAAGAAAAAAAATTAGTGAATGGAAAAGAAAAAAAAAAGCTTGAGGAAGTCATGAAAATAAACCCATTTGTCTTAGCGATCGCTTATTTTATTTCACAAACGCCACGAGAGTCTTACTTGATGTCTGGCTCCTCCTTCTCGTCTTTGCTTGGTGTGAGCTTCAGGTTGCCCTTCCTGGCGCGCGGACAGCCTGACAAACTAGACACAGAAATAATAAAGTGTCAGACCCGAGACGGGTTCAGCCGCGCACACGCATGCATGGAGAAGATACGGCTGTTTGGTCGCGTCGAGGCGTTTAAAAGCCGCCAGTCTCGTGTTGAAACAAGGCCACGATCTTGTCAATCCCAAAATGTCACAAGTGTATTTCATCCTTCATTTAATTCGGAGGATAAGGGTTGGAGTGGGGGAGGGGGGTGTTTCGGAGTGCTGGATGTAAGAGCTCTCCTACCTTCGATGGGATGCATAGTTTCCTGTAACGTGACCTGAACCGTCACATCCAGGCGTCGGGCACCTGGTAACCACAACGCGGAGCGTGTTAATCCACTGACAAGCATTTCAGCTAACATACCGTACTAATCATGGTGTAGAAGTTAAATCTTTTGGATGATCTACTACGGCATGTACACCACACAAACTTAAACATCACAAAAGTCACGATTCACATCATCAGGTTTTAAAGCCAGTGTTAAAATCTCTTACTTCAGTTCCTGGGCGTTTGCAGCCATGAGGGATTTGAGGGTCTTGTCGGCTAACGGACATCCAGATACACTACGGGAAAACACACACACACACACACACACCAACACATTTTTGCTTTAATATAAAATGTGTATAAACATGTTGAGTAAGACTTTACTCTAAAGCTTTAGTCATATTTGGGGGGGGGGGGGGTGATTTTATAAACTCAATTAATCAATTAAATCAGACAACAAGATAACGAGGTAATGCAAACAAGTGTGATGTGCATGTTTCTGCAATTTTATGAACATTTATTTAAATCTACAAATCTGTATTATTAATTGTTATAAGTATATTATTAGTGATGCGCTGTGACTAAAAGTTCCTCACTGCATCCTTAAACGAATATGAATGCAGATACCAAGAGGAGGCGGAGTATAGACCACGCCCACTTCTGTTTTTGTTGTTGTTGTTTTTTAAAATACAAATGATAAGCACTAAAATGATGGCGAAATATGTGACGGAACATTTAAAAATGATATATAAACATGTATAAAGCAGAGCTCATTGTGCAGGTGCAGCGCTACAGTATATGTTCACTTCCATTATTATATATTCAGCTAAAATGCCCTTAATGTAAAAACTTCATTTATTTTGAACAAAATGTTTTTTTTTTTAATGATTCCTGTTTGAAAGAAGTGAAAAATTTCATTTTCATTTTTTCATTTCATTTTCTATACCGCTTAATCATGTGTTCAGGGTCGCGGGGGACCTGGAGCCTATCCCAGGAGACTTCGGGCACTAGGCGGGGTACACCCTGGACAGGGTGCCAATCCATCGCACCCACATACTACGGGCAATTTAGGAACGCCAATTAGCCTAACCTGCATATCTTTGGACTATGGGAGGAAACCGGAGTACCCAGAGGAAACCCACCAAGCACGGGGAGAACATGCAAACTCCATGCACACAGAGACAGGAATCGAGCCTGGCCGGGGAATCGAACCCAGATCCTGGAGGTGCAAGGCGACAGTGCTAACCACTACACCACCGCGCCGCCGAAGTGAAAAATGCAACAACAAAAAAAAAAGCATGAGGATGGAGGAGAGTCAGAACAGAGTTGGTGTTTTAGGGTAGAGGAAGTGCGTACTGGGAATTAGACGAGTTGTACTGAGTGAATCTGTGAATTGGATGAATCACGTCGGTGTGCGATGAGTGGTCACGGGTGAATTATGTGAATCACGTGAGATGAATCATGTTTGTTGAATGAACAAATTCCATCGGGTCATTCTTATGAACCTGACTCATCACTTTGGTTGAATTGGATAAACCTGAATTAGATCAATACTTTCAGGTGAATTGAATCGGTGTGAATTGGAACAGATGAATTGGGTGAATCGGTTTAATCACTTTAGTTGAATCACATTAGTAGGCTTGCATGAATCAAATGAGGTGAATCACATGACATAAATCATTTGAAGGGATGAAATACATTAGGTGATTCATGTGACTCGCATTGGGTGATTCAGCTTTATCAGATTCATAAAAAAAATTGAAATGTGATTATAAATCAGAGCGTGGAACGAGGCATGAAATATATATTTTTTTTTTTTGCTAAGACGCGAGCGAGCATTTTCTCTTACCTTCTGTGCGATGCATAATTTCCTGTCACATGGCCGCTCCCGTCACAACCAGGTGTTGGACAGCTGTCACACAGAATGTGTGTTAGAGGTGTTCAGATTGAAATTAATTATTCTCTCGCTCTCTGTATTTTTTTTTTTTCAACAAAAAGTTTAAGGGTTTCTATTTAAACATTAAACTTGCACACCTCAGTTACCAAAAAATATATATAAATAGTTAAATAATAAATATTTTTATTATCATTTTGTTCAAACAGAAAACAGTTATTATTTCAAAATATGTAGTATATTAAAATGTATATTTTGGGACTTTTATTCATTATTTTCACACAAGAGTAACAAGTGAAACACGTCCACTTGTACATACACACCTGGAGCTTTTTTCTTTCTTTCTTTCTTTCTTTCTTTCTTTTTATGTAAATATTCACTTTTGTGAAGTGGTGGCTCACCGGTTTCGCTTCCAAGGGAATAAATTAAAGCTTTTATTCCCGGAACTCCTCTGATTGGGTCATTATGTAAAATGTAAATATTGACAGCTATTATAAAGTCTAATAAAGTATAGCTATGAAACGAGCAGAGATGACCCCGTTTTAATCGCTCCATGTGTTCTTGCTGCGCTGTCGTACCTCATCAGCTCTTTCTTGGTGTCTCGTATGAGCATCTTGTTCTTGGCACCGGTCATGCTCGCGTCTCCGGCGAAGACTTTATCCTCGAGCGACATCCTGTCCAGCTGCTCCATCTACAAGATGCAGAATTATTACCCAGAAGGAAAGTGACATGAAAACGTAGTGTAATGTAAGCGCACCAGCTGTTCCAGTCCGAGCCGCCTCGATTGAGTATCGCAGTGATCGCTACGGCGTGTATTAATCCATCTGAACTCTCTTTTAATCCCATGTACAATTTATCATAAGCTTTGGGATTGACTTCCATGTTACATGTTTGAGGTAAATATCTTTAAGGGCCAGATGTTGGCAGAGGAAGCAGACAGATGTGCGAACGGCTTGATTCGGTCTGTCAGGGCTGAAACACTCAGAGATCTCGATATTACCAATTTCCTTTGAAATGAAGCTTTGGAAACGTTACACACTCTTAACCTCTGACTATTACGAAGCAATGATTCTTCCACAAACAACACCATAGAAAACCTCACCATATAAGCAGTGGTCACCCAAACAGAACCGAGGATACAACACTGCTTCGGTACAATGTCAACTAATCTCATCTTAGTCGAAGGAACTTTGACCTCAATTTAAAAGTTTTAATTTGAAGGTATTTTTATAAGACCTGTCACTGTCCAGACTATTCTACCACGCGTCGAGAAATCTGTGTAGTTATGGCCGTACGTCTTTGTCCTGATGAAGCGGCGCTTTGCTGAAGTTCAGGGGCGCGTCCCAGCCCTCCTGCTCGTACACAGCTCGGAAGAACGCCGTGGAGATCTGGAGTCCGCCCACTTTAGCCAGAGAGGGTTCGGGAGGGGTGAACGCGGCGTCTCCTAACGCGGGCGCGACCGGCGAGTCCGTGGTCTTTTCCTTCTTCTTCTTCATGCTGAGGTCCAGAGTACCATTCTCGTCTACTTCAATCACAGAGTCCTGAAAGAGACACACGACGGGTTGGCGGTCAGCGTAAGAGTCAGAGTCACGTCTGAGACGCGCAACGACCAAAATCTGATGAATCTAAGCAATGTTGTGGAGAGGAACACCAAACACGGTCCAAGAAGAGTGTGTGTGTGTTTGTGTTTCTTAGAAGAGAAAATCCAATTCTTTTTCTTCAATTCATTACGTTTGAATAATTAAGTTTCAATGAATAGTATTTAGATTGATTAATTAATTAAATTTTTATTGTTGCTTTCCTGCATGTTTATTTGTTTACTTATTTATGTTGCCCCTTTTTAAAGAAATAACAAGGATTTTCAAATCAATCTATCGATCCATCTGTCTGTCAGTCTATCTCTTTATTTATACAACTACCGTCTGTCTGTCTGTCTTCTTCAAAACAATCCATCGTTTCTTTCCTTTCTTCACTTTCCTTGATAAGTTTTCTCTCCTGCAGCTGTGAGTTAAAGTGAGTGAAGATCGAGGAGGAGTTCCAAGATGTAAATTAGTTTTAAAAGAATTTGTAAATGTTTGGTGTGAATAAAACAATAAAATAAAAACGAACCACATCTAATAGCAGTCAGCAGTTCGGTTAGACCGGTGTACCTAATAAACTGGCACACCAGCACGCACATCTTGGCAGAAAGTGCGCACAGTTACAGAAAGTGTACGGTGTTCGGAGAGAGAGATCCATTTGGCCCGAAACGGCACCAGCCGACGTACTTAAAATGCATACAGACACTTGGAGGCAGACGTCCACAGATGACGGAGCAGCTAACACTGTTTTATTCATGTGCTCGCTTTGTACAGTACCTGCTCTCTCTCTCTCTCTCTCTCTCTCTCCCTGCCCACTGACTGAACGCGGTCCTCTTGCTGTGTAGGTGTCTAAATCGTTTCACACCTCACCTCCTCTAGTTCCTCTTAGTGCCAGGTTTTAACTCGCTGAACCCGCTGTTAACGACGGCTCAGGATAGATTTTATAATTTCACTTCCCGAGCACACTTCCTCAGAACTTCACTACGTCTTTTCATAACCGTCTCGCTGTTCTCAATCCCACACTGACGCGGTCGTACGGGTCGCGCGAACGTTCCGTCCTGCCCGGGTGCTGCTGCTGCTGCAATCACAACGACTCGTCCCGGGACTCCCGTTCACGATGATGGGTTTTTACTCGACTCTCAGGGTTTCTTCCTCTCCTCCCGACCTGAAGTGAATTATACTGAATATACAGTATGAAGTCATTAGAAAGTACAAGGTGGGCGTGTCTTGGGTGTGTCTTGGGCATACTTGTTGTTCTTCTGCTTCGGCGCATCTTCAGGGCGTCCCATAAATTCTGCATCAGATCGTTCTTCCTCACTCAGATACTGCGCATGATGATCTTATATTTGATCTCTGTGCAGGGATATCAGGGATCTCGGTTTATTTAATTTAAAAAACCTAACCAGCGACCGGTTTAATCGCTTTAATCCGAGTTTGTTTAAAAGGCACGCTACTGAGCACGGACTGCGTCGAAGGTTTCACTTAACAAAAATATCGTCGTCCATCTGCAGCCTGAAAGCGAACAACAATAACAACACCACGGACAATTTCCTCCAGGAGCCAGGAGAACCCCCCACCCCCCCCCCGGCATTAGCATAAAAGTATAAATCAAATGCCTCACCACATGTTTTACAAAAAAGCCTTCTAATTGTAATCGAGAAAGAAGCCTGATTGTATTCTCCCCAACTCCTTTTGATGTGATTACACAAATTCTCCTTTGTGTACATTAAAGCTTTAGGGGCATGGAGGGGAGGAAAAAAAAAAGAGAGAGAGAGAGAGGAAAAAAAACTCTCTTGTTGTTCTGCCACCAGAGACACACACACAGTTCTCTGTGCCAAAAAAGTGTCTTTTGATGTTCTCTCCCACCTTTTTCATACACAAATCACAGTTGCTACAGAATAGCCACATTAAATACCTCTCCCCCCCCCCCCTCCTCCCCGCCCTATGAACGAGTGCTCTAATTTGATTACCTTTGTGAACGATGCCAGTGGCCGGGCATCGCCGTTGTCCCGGTAACGGGTAGAGAGGTTGAGGATGGCGCTGGACGCCGTACCTGACTGAAGGACGCTACCCTGGGCTGGGGGTCGGCCTGGGCTCTGGCCCCCGGGTTTCGACACACGACCGCCTGCAGCCAGGAAACAGGGGAACTGTGCGGCGGCTGCAAGACAAACACGCGTTTTCAGGAAGAATACAGATTCATTAATTAATTAATGATTGGTCCCCATAATGCAGTGCTTTGGTGTATGGATTTTATTTAATGAATAATTTAAGCAGAAAGTTATCTCTCAAAAAGCAAATTTATTTAAAGCGCTGATTGGTTTGAAGGTGTTGATTTATTTTCTGCAGCAGCAGCAGCTGTGCCGGTGCATCCATAGTGCCGTTTCCATAGTAACAATACACCGGATGCTCCAGATAAATGTATTCATGTCGACATGGCAAAGTTTTGGTGTTGTTGTTGTTGTTGTTTTTATTTGTCTGGAAGGAGGTACCCTTGACAAGTTTTTCCACCATTTTCAGGTCAGAAGAGTTTTACTGTTCTATTGAAACTTGAAAGAAGAGGGTAGAAGAGAGGACAAGAACTAACCGTGTTTGTGGATTTTCTACGCTACAACATTAACATAACGTGTTCTTTAACGTATGAACATTGTAATCATTGGAAATCGTTTGTTCTCTCAAAGAAATAAAACACTTGGTGATGTTCAAGAGGAAATTCTACCAAAAACCAGTTCCTCTGCTAACTCACAGTCATGGAGATGCGAGGCCTCCTGATTCTGATCGGACATCATCATCTGGTTCTGTTTGCCGAAGACCTGAGCGTCAAAGCTGGCGTAGTCGAAGTGGCCCTTGCTGTACTTGTCCATCTCTTTGGCCATGCCGACCTGCAGGGCGCCCACAGGATGGGCAAACTGGTAGGCGAGCTGCCCGAAATCAAACTTCTTCATCTGAATCAAAGGTCTGGAAGGAAGGAAAGGAAAGGAAGGGGAGAAAGACACGGGTGTTGAACACGAATACGCACGTGCAGGCGTTTATTCGCCGGTAAGCAAATGAACATTTCAGGTGACTAATTTGAATGTTTTGAGGGAAGCTTTTAAAACAACAGCGAAACACGCAGTCTGGAATTCACCCTCGCTCTGGCGTGTGTCACCGCGGACCCGATGTGGCTCAGGTGCCGTATTTCTGATGTTAAGACAAATTTATACCACAAATCAATTATAGTTTATTAGGATAAAAACGATTGCGGGTTTTCTTACCTTGCCATCTTGTCTGGAGTTTGTCTACACTTGGACAGGTCATCCTGGGGTTTCGAACCTTTCTCCGCTGCAGCAATTGGGCATCCAGACAAGCTAGTGCAAGAAAAAAAACCCTCTTATGATTCTATTCATTTCTATAAAGACATTAATACACATTTAATATAATACGGTTTTGCAGTGAGGCCGGACCAGGCTATGAGATTACACAGATGTTTGTCGTATTCATGTTTCACTTCCTAGCCTTCAGCTGGAATTCACCCTAATACTGGGAGCGTTCAAGTCAAAACCCGGACCTGTGTTGAAATTTACATTTACGGAAGCGCAGTACGGTGATGAGACTCTTAGCCATTTGAATGGTGCGAACTGTTTAAAGAACACCGTACGTCCGTGAATGACGATCCAGGATGAGGTGACTCGGAGCCTGCTGGAGTCATTCTTGTAAAAGTTCAGCGAGTGGAACGGCAACTTGTGGAGGAGACGCATCTGTCTGTGTGAACTGTACACACACGCATTCACCAACACCACTACAGGAACTGTCCTGAGACTTATTGCCACCATCTCATATACAGTCCTGACCTCGCTCCAAGACATTTCTACATAATTGGACCATTGAAGGAGTTCCTGGGGGGCCAGTGTTTGCAATCAGAAAACTTTCTACCTTCATGGTATCCAAGCACTAGTGAAACACTGGTATAAGTGCATTAGCGTAACAGGGGACTATATAGAGAAAAAAAGGTGTTTTTACTCTCAGAACTGTTCTGTATAATCAAACATCCTGGTTTGACCCGAACGCACAATATAGTAATAATAAATGTTAATGTTTTTTTTTGGTTGTTGTTTTTTTGCCCTTAACCATGGTAAATGTATTTATACTAATATGCAAATTAAGAAATGCTATTTCCCTTTAAAGATGTTCAACCTTTTCATCCTGATACCTTTGGTTTACTCAATCAGATATCAGATGAAAATTCCAGCTCGGGACACATTAACCAATCAAATGAAGTCTTTGGAAACACAAAGCCAAATCATTTGCATGTATATGCCAGGCTCAACATACAGTACCAGGCAAAAGATTGGACACACCTTCTAACTCAATGTGTGTGTGTGTAGATTCTAGAACAATCCTGGAGATTTCAAAAAGTTAAAAGGTTAAGTTAAAACGTGAACGTGAAGACCAGTATTGTGTCGAGTATAAATCCCAATCGATGGGTAAAACCCATCGAGCTCCAGGATGAAACTGTCTCTCATGAAGACCTTAACAGGAAAACAAGACCAAAACTGACCTCTGCTGCAGAGGAGACGTTCATTTAGAGTCACCAGCCTCAGAAATCACCAATTAACAACCAGCAGCTCAGATTAGAGCCGTTATGAAGCTTTACAGAGCACAAGTAGCAGATATACATCTCAATATCAACTGTCAGAAAATCAGAAAAAGTCCATGGAATTAGGTGGTGTGTCCATACTTTTGACTGGTAGTGTGTATTCAGAGGCAGAAATCCAGCCTGATGGCCTGATGTATGGTAAAGTTATATACATTGTAGAAGCTGCAGCAGAAAAGGCTTTGATCATTTGATCAAGGGTTGTATTTCCAACATTTTTATCATCTTTAAAGGTTTTAACATTTCCTATTGGGCTCTAACACTTACGAGTCCTTGCTAAGGTGAGACGAGAATTTAAACACAACTTTATCATTTAAAGCAGCGTTCTGGACAAATGTGAGTAAAATCGGAAAAACAAATCTTCCCTCAGATCTACACTCACACTCGTCCAGAGAACTCATCATCCCCTGTTTAACGCAGGACTGCAGTTTTTTTAAAGGACAAAAAGACAGGGTTCGTTCCTAATTATCCCGAGTAACATCACGCTGTAAATGAGTGTCTAAACGAGCGGCGGTTGTTCACACGTACCTCCGGTGAGTGCTGCGGTTACTATTGACGTGACCTCTTCCCGTGCAGCCCGGGGTCGGGCACTTCAGCACATTTTCGTGCATGGCTAGAACTGAATGAAACACGTCAGTTAATATCAACAGAAAGCAACAAGAATGAAATGATATTGTAGATTTGATGATTGAGGACAAAGCGGTTATAAGGACACAAAGTTAGAATGTGTTTCTAACAGATTATTTTCTCCTTTAGTAATTTTGTAACACACAGATGTTTCAGGTGAACTGATCATATATGCTGTGAATTATTTCTGTAAAGAGAGGTTGATGTTTAATTCTTAGAAGGAGTCTCTAGTGTCGGATTAGTTACTGTAATTTTAGAATAAAATGGTTTCAGGAAAAGCTACAACATGTTTCTTATTAACTTCAGGAGAGAGAGGAAGGAAATGAGGGAACGACAGTTTATTTCATGTGTTGATCTTTAATTATTACAAAATTGCCAAATTCCTGTAATTTAAATTAAATATAGTGTCAGCCATTATACGGCACCTCCTGGACTAGATGAGGGTTAGGGGCCTCGCTCGAGGGCCCAACAGCACCAACCTGGCGGAGCTCGAACCGCCGACCTTTTGATCAGAAGCTCAGAGCTTTAACACACTGAGCCACCACAAATGGGATCTCACTTGTTTAGTTATTTACACTCGTCGTCTCAAAGTTTAACGTTAATGCAGCATTCTCAAAGACACCAAGACGAGCTACAGTATAGTACGTGAGCAGTGCTGACTTGTGGTATTCATGCTAACTAACTGAACAAGCTGGTCATACCTTATTTCCCTTAACCAAACTAAACTAAAGCCAGGATTTCAATTCTTTTGTCTGTTACAAATGAGAATACGCGATTGTGAATTGCAAATCAGTTAAGTCAATAAAAACAATCATTAATTACTACACTCGCTAAACCCGTTACATTGCTAATTGTCACCCAGCCAACGATTTGTACTTGTCATAATCTTGCTGCGTCTCCTCTGCGCATCACACTTTCCATGACCGTGCCATTGTCTCGGTGTACATCGAGACCAATTCACAAGTTCCCTTCTGATTAAAAAGAGAAAAAAAAGAGGAAGTCCAGAGCCACTCAGTCATACAGTATGAGCTGGAAAAAGATGAACAGATCATTTAAGGTAGACGCAGATTAGAAAGTTTACCCCTGCGAGCACTGAGGACTGAGACACTTCACGTTCATGTTTTCAATCCACAGCATGTTTTTATACAAACCTACATTTATCATGGCGATCGTTCTCACATGGAACGTTTAGAGCCATAAACACATTAAACCAATCTGAAGCCATTAACACGTAAATCAATCTGAATGTTGCATCACACCTCTGATCGCTTCAAAGTTTCAGAAGCGGTGTTGATATCTAGATAACAAGTATCTAAAATAAATAAATTCATAAATAAATAAAATCTTGTACTCTGTCTGAGCAGAAAAAAAATGTTTTAAGTGCTATGTAAATTTTCAGATGCAAAGTAACGCACAATAGAAATCTATTCAAATCACACACGGGTGCTTTTCATACGCATTCGACTAAGTTTAAACTCGCAATTTGCAACAACGAGCAATTTGCAACACTGTTCCGTCTACATTACTCACCACTTTTCCCTTTTGCTTCATGAATCTTTAAACTGTCTGGAGATCTTTTGACTTTTGATCACTGTTTTCAGCGTACGATAGTGGATTTAGTAAAGCAAGAAACAACAGATAGATATAAGGGATAAAAGATGGCACGCTGTTCAAGAACAAATAACCTGTTGGAGTGTTGATTATTTCCCTGTAACAGCACGTCCTCAAGTGTTCTGTTCCTTTTATACCACAGAACTTTACAGCACATGTTTTATCCAAAAACTGTAAACAAGCTGCTCTTGAGGAAATCGAATTTCCACCTTCCGACCAATCCCATTCAAGAAACGATCAGCGTATTTATTCTTGAACGCATGTGTGTACAGATAGCTGGAGTGGGTTACTCCGTGAGTTTACACTAATTCTAGGTAGAATATTGGGATTTAAAAAATTTTAAAATAAATAAATTGGGCGGTGAAAAGAAAATTACATTTAGTCAATTAACTCATGAGCACTAAGACACAGATTATAGTTTATCCTATTACCAGCAACAAACTTCACACTTACACACTCACTGTTTTTGTTTCCCTCATGCAGCTGGAAATAAATCTGCGTTTCATATATCAACAAGGAAACAGACTACAGTTGTGTAAAACACACACACACACACACACACACTAGCGCTGGAGAAGGAGTCCTGTATCCCTAATAACTTTTCCCTTTTGTGCACATTTTTTCATTTAGTTTGGAGGACATGCCTGTCCGTTTATTTCCAAGCGCTACATCCGCTCTAGTCCTTTGATTCGCGGAAGACTGCTGCAGCTCTACGACTTTCATACTGAAAGCCCTTAATTACATTTGCTGTTCCTTTTGTTGCCTCCCTGTTTAATGGTGAACGTTTGTGTTGCTTTCAAATGGCAGAGAGAGAGAGAGAGAGAAAAAAAAGGCAGCGCGTGAAAAAATAAGTGTTTCCACACCATGATGCTGATTTGCATACCACAGTAAATCAAAAGCAGTAGACAAACTTCAGAGCAGAACTTGTGAAATGACAAACGTGTTTTGTGTGCCTTCTGGAAAATCTGCTTGATTAAATCTACACCGAATTTATCCTGGTACATAACAATACAGTCTACAGGTAAATGCACATTATTCAAATCACTGCTAGTTTTTGTGCTCGCGTAGATTCATAAAAAAATAAACTAAAAAAAAAACTAAACTTATGCTAACGCTGCAGCGGTGTGACGAGGCAGAGTTACTGTTACCATCCTGAAGTTGACTATTTTAGAATAACAGTAGTGTTTTAACTCTGTTTTACTCTTTGTAAAATTTTATAAAATCTTTTTTTAATTTAATTAAATTCATTTTCAGGATGAGCAGTAAAATAGAATAAAATACTGTATAATCAACAGCATTAAAGTTAATTATTATCCTGTAACAAAGTGTTTTATTTCCCTTATACATCAGAAATTCACCGGTGCAGGTTGTCTCACTCTTTATCCATTCCTTTATCCATTTACATTTAACACCTTACCTGCCTTCTTCTTCATTTTTTTTAGGGAAATCAAGACAAAATCGAACAAAAATAATAAATGAATAAAACTGTTGACTGTTGCAAATCCCTGACACTGGAGACTCCTTCCATACTGTAACTCTGTTTTTTCCCCCCAGCTCCCAGTAGACCTGAATTACTGTAACTATTCAGCTACTATAATGAGCAGGACAGGTCGTCTTCCAGGTCCTTAGTCGAGATCCGCGACACTGCTTAGTGTTACGCAGCTGTTTGGGCCATTTTTACCCTGAAACAATTACATCTAAAATACTTACTGTACATTTTCTCAAGTTAAAAGTTTCAGATTCAGTATGGTTTCATCAGGTTAGCTAATGCAGCAGATATAATTATTATAAATCTTAGTTTGACTCAATCTTTTAACTTCAGAAAACGTAACTTTATTGAGAGCATTTTAATTCCAGCGGTACCTTTGCATACAAATTTAATCCACTGATGAAACACATTATCCAAGAGGAAATAATGTAAACGTTCCAGCCACCCCAAAATATTACCAATTTCCAACATATTTATTTCGCGTATATAAACTATTTAAATGTTTATTAAAAAAGACATGTAAATGAAGTAAAATATGAAATAACTATACATTAACCCTCACTTAATCTTAATTTATGATTTCTCTCGGCACCGGCTGCTTTAAAAAACAAACAAACTGAAAGCGGCTAACATTCCTCGCTAACATTCTACTGACGCACGGTGCTATGTCTTCACTAAATCTTGCACAAAATGCAAAAAACTCGCTTCACTTGGCTTTCACTGGAGTTTTGAATGGCTCCTGGAAGAACGCGCAATTTAGCCGACATTCGACGCTGTTCATTCGTTTGTATGCCGAAAAATACTTCATCTTTGAAGGCAAATTTCTTGCAAAATTTCAGGCGAAAATTCTTATGGTGGGGCGTTCATATGCTGAGGTCCAACTGTACTGTAGTTTTTTTTCAAAGTCAAAAATATACTAGAATATACTAGATTTTCTAAAAGGAGAAAAGTTTTTACAAAGTGGAAAAACAAGTTGTATTAGACAGTTATGGTTATCAACCAGACGAGTGATGCTTTGGACTTCCTGCTTTAGGGAAACTTACAAATTATGCTCTTTACAAATTAAATAGTATGATATTTCAGACTTATAGTATCGATTACAATCACAATATAAAAAAAAATACTAGAACTATAATGTATTATTATAACTATATAATTTAGTATTGATGTTAGCTCTGATATAGACGTTCAGTACAATGTTCTTATCATGTAGCCCTGGAGTACAGGATCATTCAAGTGAAATGAGTTTAATGAGATGTGGCTCGTCATTGGGAGTAGAAGTCGTGACAAACACTCACTTTCAGGAGGCACTCGGACTTTGTGGGGACATCCCGACAGACTTCTGTGGTGTGGGTACAATCCAGTCACGTGACCCGTCCCGTCACACCCGGGGGTCGGACACTTGATGTCTTTCTTATCTGTTCTTAGCGAGTCTATGGGACGACACACACACACACACACACACACACACACACATTCACAAACGAATCTGCTTAAATATCAAAGTGTTGATCTGACATCAGCTACAATTCTACTATTGTACTTTTATACATTTGGGATTGAACAGCACTCAAGGGAGTTTTTAGGATGTACAGTATAGACGGGGTTAAATATCTACTCGATGCCTGTGACAGTTGATTGTATTTATCGCCAGTACAGTACAGGTATGTGTTTGTTCAAGCAGGATCAGCTCTCCCTCAGGGTCAGAACTCTTTCTGTTCTTCCCCGTATCTCTGTTCTTTGCCCCCTTTTCTGTTGCTTGTTTCTAGAGATAAATCACGCCTGGAATAAAGGACAGATCCTCAGCACGAGTGTATTTCATTACCATCCGGAGACAGGATGCCGTTTGCAGCCTGCGCCGTGTGAAATTATCCCTTCGACCATAAGGCCAGCAAAATTAATGAGATTACAAATAAACTCGGGGATGTGGTATTTAAAATTTACCACCCTGTTTAGGAGAGAATAAATTCATGAGTAAATGAATGAACTGGGCGCCGCTGCCTTCTACTTCACCTCTGTTTGAGTTCTTGGTGTTGAGACGAGAGTCTGATGCCATGCTCTTATAATGGCTACAGTCACTGGGAAGTCCAGCACATTACAACACATACAGTTTATACAAGTGTTGTTAGTCAGTACCGACTGAACTTTACTGAAGTAATACAGGATACAGTCGCATATCATACATGTATCATATCATATATCGCTATATCAACATAAACATCGACATAAATACAGTGACGTGTAGCTTATTTCATTTATTATTATTATTATTATTAGTAGTAGTAGTAGTAGTAGTACAGTAGCAGTGGAATTAGGAGTGGAATTATTACTATTAGTAGTAGTATTCATAGTAGTAATAATATTTCACATGTAAAAATCACAGTCTTCAATTAACACTTTCAGAATTTGAGTCCATTTGGACATACAGTATACTGTATAAACACTGGAGGGTGTTAATTCGACACTAGGGAGTTTGCTGTGTAGTAACAGTAGTAGTGTTTATATACATGTAGTTTAATCATTATTCATATTAAAACTATTGATTATATGGAGTTATAGCATGCACTACTGTTATTTATAGTAGTATTAACATTAAACATTGTAGTATTAATAGGTATCTGTAGTTGTACGGTCAGTACTAAACTTATTTCTATTCTTAGTTATCAACATTAAAAATTGTAGTATTAGTAGAAGTAGCTGTATATGTGTTACATCTAAGTGTAACATTACTGAGAAGTAGTAATGTAGTTGCTTGTACTGCAGCATTAGTACTTTCAGTAGTAGTAGTATTGTTATTCTTAGTAGAAATATTGTTACAAAGTGTAGCAGTAGTATAGTGTAAGTATTTGTATGAGTGGTACTACTGTATCTGTAGTAGCAGTATTCTTATTTACAATAGTATTAACATTATAAAAAACCATAGTAGTAAAAGATACTACTAAAATCAGTAGTATTATTGTTAAAAGTAGAGTTATTTGTAGTAGCATATGGAATAGTAACAGTAGTAGTAGTTTTGTATGTATTTGTAGTAGTAGTAGTACTGTCTGTAATATCAGCATTGCTTTTCATAGTGTTATTAGTAGTACTAGTGGTAGTATTGTTAATAACATTACTATATATATATATATATATATATATATATATATATAGTAGTAATGTTATTTTAGTTCTATTTTTAGACGTAGTGTTATTTGTTTTAGTAGTATTATTATTTTCCGTAGCAGTAGTAATAATGTTATTAGTCGAAATATTGGTATTCGTAGTGGTATTACTACTAATTAATTATTGAAGTAGTACTAGTATTATTTTTAGTATTATTATAAGTTGCATTTTAGTATTTTAATATTTATTCATAGTAGTATTTTTATTCGTAGCAGCGTCATAAGAGCAGTCATAATAATGTTCTAAGAGTTATTAAGAGCAGTATTACTGTTACTGTTATTATCTGTAGTAGTAGCAGTATTATTATCAGTAGCGTTTTATATAAGTACTAGAAGCAGCAGTAGTAAAAGGAGTATTAGTAATAACAGTAGAGCTGTAGCAGTAGTATTTATTACCTTTGCTGTTATGGTAGATAGCACGCGCATCCATTTGTCTCCTTTCTTGGTTGACCCGTTCCAACAGGAAGCGGTCCATTTCCCTGTAGGCACCGTGGAGGAGCTGCCTGTGCATGGCCTGCTCCAGGAGGCCCAGGTTGAGCCGTGCCCGCTCCATGCCCATGCCCAGCGCCCAGCCTCCAAAGGGGTCGTCCAGCTTGGGCACCTGGGCCTCGTCCTCATTGTCACTAACCTCCCTCGAGTAGGCGAAATCATCCATCAGGAGCCCACTGGCCGCGTGACTCATGTACATCGGGAGCTGAAGTCCAAAGTGTTTCTCGGGCCGGGCTTCGTCGGCGGAGTTAGGGCTCGGGCATGCGGCACCGGGTGCGGTCAGAGGGCGAGGACTAATCCACCCACATTCCTCTCGGTCTGTTTCTTTCTGTGGGCTTTTTTCACAAAGTTCTTTATCGAGCCATTTCTCATCACATTCGTTCTGGGACGGTTCAGGAGAACACAGGCTGGTGCGCTCCGACCACGACAGCGAGCCGTGAGATTTATCTCTGTAGTCGAGGCAGTCGAAGTCTTCGTCTGAATAAACAGAAAACGGGAAAGTTCGGCACCGTGGAAATGTTTCAGAAAGCAATCGTTAGAATGTACATCACAGCACAATATGTAGCTCTCTGTCACAACCTGCGAGAGCAAATTAACTCCGCATAATCAAGCGAACACGCAGAAACAACAAGCGCAGGCTTTTTAACCAGGCCGCCAAGACGTCCTCGTGGAAGAGGAAATAAACAAATAAACATGGAACTTATCATCTGTTGTTCTGTTTTTCTGACTGAAGTAATCTGCAGGCTGACGACTTGGGTAAGATGTACACGACTCCTAGATTGTTTTTGTGCTTCTTAGATTTTGTCTGCTGACTTAGAGGATGATTGGACAAGGAAAAAAAGAAAAAAAACACTGCTTTGGACATGAATTTTTAAATATGAGCACCGGCTTAGCAGGGCAAGACACGAAATGATTTGCTCTTAATGTACATGAAGAAATCTTTTACTCTTAATGCCTTTTGATTTTAAAATTCTAAAAACAGATAGGCTTTGGATTAAAATCTGAAAGGGGAAATCAAAGGAGAAGTCCGGGCGACCCACAAGTCTGGATCTGTGGGCATTTTTACTCAGATGAAATATGACAATATTTGATTTTATTAAACAACATAATTTACACATTTCTTTGATTAACACAGAAAAGGAACAATAATAAACACTGAGTGTGTTCTTCTAAGATGATATACCATTAGAAACAAATAATGAAGAAAATACTTGTAGGGTTTTTTTTGTGGCAGATGAGTGAGAAAGTAGAAATCACCTAAAAATATGTCTTTTTTTTTTTTTTTTCTTTTAACCTTATTCATGTATCTTATAGATTTCTTTTAATTTATCAGGTTGCTTAAACGATGGTTCTTTCTTCCCAGGGATCTCAGGAATACTGAGAGCGAGGCGGGAATGCACCCTGGATGGGACGCGGGTCAAATTAGACATCACGCCATGTCCATATCACCCACGCGTTCACACCTAGGGCCGATTTCGAGTCGCCAGTCCTCCTACTGATGTAGGAAGCCAGAGAAGCCGGACTCGGAGAGAAATCGTTTTTTTACGGCCGGTCCCTTACGCAGACGATCAGGGCTGGACCGAGTCATTTTCAGGAGTTTAAGCAAACTGTAGATGGATTTGTTTAACCAAGTCTGCTTGAATTTTTGCTTTTGCTCTACATTTTGACTGTTTTATTCCTTTGCGCTTTGTTTTTTGGAGAAGTGTGTGTTTTTTCCAAGTAGTCCGGCAAGTGCAAGAAAATGTCAATTAATAACCAAATAGTTAATACATTTTAGGAATTTTATTTCTACAAAATTATTTTTAAAAAGTGATATTTATTCTGTGTATTATAAGGTTGATATGATATCAGGTTAAATGGTTTGAAGTGTAAAAATTTCCGAGATGAAATGTAAATGAAACGTGCAGTTCAAGAGACACACATCATTCCCATTAAGGCACTCTAACGGCCCTCGTTTCCTTCCTTTCTTCCCTTTTTTTTTCTTTTCATACACCCGCCTGAATCACGACAGAGGTGTGATAAACCGAGCCTGTCCAACACAGATGCAAAGTTAGCCAGTTATGCTAAGTTACAATTAGCAGAGCGGGCATCCAGGCCAACTCTGCCATCCAGATGGAGACAGAGCGCTCACCAAAAAATGTGCACACACACGCACACACACACACGCGTGCGCGCATGCACGCGGTAGTGAGAAAGAATCGGGGTGGGGGCCTGGAAGGCGAGTGTGGTTGGAGTGTTGGAACAGGTGAATGGTTTGTACTCCAGAATAGCCATTACCGTAGCTAGTGTGCGATCTGAGGCTTGGCTCAAGTCACTCGCACACAATGCCGCCACCAAATGGAAGACTCACACCCTCTTCCCCCCTCTTCCTTCCTCTATGTGTCCTTTCTTTCTTTCTTTCTTTCTTTCTTTTTTGCTCCCTCCATCTTAGGAGTTTGATTCTTAACACTTATTATGTATATATATATATATATATATATATATATATATATATATATATATATATATATATATATATATTTTTTTTTTTTTTTTTTTTTTTTAAAGAGTTTTTAGTGTGAATTAATATAACACATATTACTTAAATTAATATTAATAATAATAATAATTTAGTCTTTTTGGCATTTTTATCTTTTAATTGTTATCACATTGTAACTCATTTTCGTGTTATTTCTTAGTTTTTTTTTGTTTAGTTTTTTTTTTTAACCGGACCAAAAACAGAAACAAATACGCACACGTACGCACAAATAAAATAATAACAATAAATGAATAAATAAATAAACAAACCAAATTCCATTTCCAGTGATGCCGCTCGATTTGTAGCACTATCCCGTTGTCCATTTAACGACCCACATGTGTCCAATAATGAGGCATAGGCATTATGCCTAATTATGTATATTTGCACCGTGTTTGATGGCCTAACAAAAGCTTTCGAAAGGGACAATTACGTTTGTTGCTTGGTTACATCGTTAAAAATATACCAAATAAGTGCAGATTATAGGGGAGCGCGAATGTGCACGCAAAAGTACGGGCATTGTTGCCAAAATGTTCATAATTCGTTTCATTAGGAAATGGTAATGTTTTTGTTTCGGGGAAAAGGACGACGCTCGGAAATGTAATCTCAACTTTTTTCCCTCCTTTTTTTTTTTTCCATATTTCCGTGCGTCCGCTGCCAGAAATGTTTTCCGTGCCACGAGTGCATGCATGCGATGTTTTTTTTTTTTTTTTTCTTTCTTTCTTTCTTTTTATCAATGGCACAATATAATTTGGTGCTTTCTATTCTCAGTTTCTCGATTTGCATAATTATTCAAGCTCAAATCTAAGCACTTTTATTTTGTTGTTTTATTTTCTGTGTGTGTGTGTGAGAGATTTTATAATTTTTTTTTTTCCCAGCTCAAATAATTGAGCAGGCGATAGCCCTGTTGTGATCAGGATTCCAAAAAAGATATCCGGATACACAGTGTGGAGCAGAGATCCGAGTCTTATCAGTCCAACAACTGCTGTTCTTCTGTCCGGACACCAGTTTGGAAGCAGCGCGAGGAGAAGGAGGAGGAGGAGGGGGGTGGGGAGGGCGAGGGGGAGGGGGAGGGATTCAGAATGAAAAAGTGCTTTGCCAGGAATCTCATGACAGATCAGCTGTCCCAAATTTCAATCTGAGGATGTGACAGACAAACACAGCGGCCCCAGCAGTGTACTCTTTGAGCAGAAATTAATGGAGTGGGGTGTTTTTTTTTTGTTTTTTTTTGCAAGTGGAGGGGTTTGTTCCTGGATGGATGTATGGATGGATGGATGGATGGACGGATGGATATACAGAGAACTGGAAAGGGGGGGGTGTAGTGGAGAGGAGGAGATGGAGGAGGTGGCAGGGGAGGAAAAAATATGAATGCAACAGATGGTAGTTTAAAATTCAGCGTCAATTGTTCATCAAAACAGACAAAACAACGGGACATCTGTCTACCTGCTGGAGTGTCAATGTTCCTGGGTGCGTCTTTGTCCTGAGCAGTTGCCAGGTCCTCCTCCTGGTCCTCCTCCTCCTCCTCCTCCTCTTCACTGGGACTGTAGTGCCGTGGTTTCATCAGCAGAGACTTCCTCTTGTTAACCGGCGCGCCGCGGGCGCCTTCGGCCGCGCTCCTCTTCCTCGCAGCGGAGAGGTGCAGGCTGCGAACGAGAGCAATCCGCAACCGAGGAGATGTGAGACGCGCCGACGTTAAATCACTCACCTACTGTCCAGGACCACGTTGGGAACGGACTCGTAATCGTTAAAAATAATCCTGTAATAATTGCGTAGAAACTAAAAGCAGAAGACCAGCCGTGAGCAAACGGCACACACGTGGCACTTTACCAGTGCTGTAAGGGAGTAAAGTAGGGGGAAGTTGGGAAATTATTGCTTACCTGTGCGTGTCGATGATGCAGTCAGGCGGAACTGCAAACACAGAGAGAGAGAGAGAGAGAGGGAGAGGACATAAGTAAATACACATATGTGTTTTTTCCCCCCACAGGAGATCCACAGCTGTGCGTGCTCAGGATCCGGTGACTTTCCACAACCGCCCGAGACGCTCACACAGTCGTCTCCTTGTAGTCTGTAGTCTGAACAAGAGTTCCAGGTGGTCTGAGTGTGACCCGGTCAGGAGGTGACTGTTTGTTTATTAAACGAAAAAAAAAAAAAAAACACCCTTAAATAACGTAGCCTCAGGTGAGTGCACGTAGTTACCACGAGCTCACTTTGTCTCTTTTATCTGTTCTGCTAGTCGAGTGTGTAACATTTAAATCAAACTCGAATACATTTCAGTGGTTAAAGCGTTGGTCTGCAGTCCGAAAGGTCCCAGGTTCAAAACCCCCCACCACCATGTTTCGCCCGGGCCCTTGAGCAAGGCCCTCAACCCGCAAGTGCTCAGATGTATAACACGATAAAAATGTAAGTCGCTCTGCATAAAGATGCCTGCCAAATGCCGTAAATGTAAAAGAGATGTGTTCTATGCTATTAAAATGTATAACTATAACTAGAAAAAATAAAAAAGCTGGGCAGGCCACGCCCACAGGAGGGGAAAAAACGTGACACAAGCAACTTCACCTCCTGGCCTGAACACCGGAAGGATTCATTTTTTTATTTGATAAGGAGAACAACAGTGAACTTTGGGAATAAATTTGAAAAAAAATAATATATATATAATTAATTAGCATGAACGGCCGACTGAAATGGATGCTGGACAAACTGAGCGAGTCTAAAGCAAAGCCGTCCATCAACTCTCCTGCCTACTACATGCAATAAAAATAAAGCGAGGTTAGAGACCACTATTACTATCACCACCACTGTTTAGCCTCGCCGATTAGGTTTCCAAGGCAACCGGATCATTGCCACCTGGAGCGTGTACTAGCCTAGCGAGCTAGCTAACGAGTGTACGATCTCTCTGTTCCTGATAGATGTTAAACGTGTCCATTCTTGTCCTTTCTATCAGCCACGGTTTCATCAGGGAAGATAAATAAATGTAAAACCCCTGGCGAAGGAGTGATGGATGTGTGTTGGGGCTTTTACACAACAGTTAAACAAACAACTTGGTGTTACGCCGAAGTTACTCCGGAGAGAGGCCGCGTCCCCTCCCTCGTGAGAGAAATCGGAACGAGACAGAGGGAGGCTCCACCGTAGAATCGCTTTGATGACATTGCACGCAACCCCGCGGAGAAGACTCAATAAACCCCCGCTCGAAATTTGCCCTGTCACATTACACGCTGCTGGAGTGCACAAGTGTGTGAGGAGTCAATCACTCCATTCAGACACACTCCTTAACTTGCCAGGGCCAACATCAGCACATAATGAAGGCACTAGCTGTGAATAATGCATCACCTCGACATAACCGCCTCTCCAAATGAATGAGATTAATATTAAAATGAACAGCGGTGATGCTGCTTCTCTGAACCAACACTTCAGGTGAATTGCACACCGGGGACATGAACGGGAGCTAAAAATGGAATCTTGTACCTAGGGGGCGCTAGAGAGAACTTTGCCTGCCAGATAACTTTAAATATGGCGACGGCATCATCCAGAACCGATGGAACATTACAACCATCACTATGGACTAAAGTGGAAGCGTGAATTCATAATGAATTTACTTTTTTTCCCCTACCAAGATGTTGGAGTACTTACTAGCATTGCCGTTGCATCGCTCAGCGCGGCTCTCATCTCCTTCAGAATCCATCTGGAACAAAGTAGCAAAGGGGTCAAAAAGTAGTTAATTTAAAAGAAAAAATTTTTTTTTTTTTTTTTGAGTATTTGAGATTTTAAATATTTGAGTTTAAAACCTGGTTATGTAAAGCCATTAAAATTAAACAGTTAAATTATTTTTGAGGTTTATAAGCTAGAAGTGTCAAGGTATTCGAGTTAGAGTTGAATGATATTTGAGTTTAGAAGCTAGACAAAAAAAAGTTTGATATGCATCACGTTATCCTAGTTACATGTGAAAATTAATTCGAGTAGCTTAGTTGAAGTGTATTTAAGTTTAAAACTAGGTGTGACAATGTGTTTGTGTTAAAATGTTGAGTAATATGTGAATTTAAAAAACCTAAAAAGCTATTTAAGCTAAAATGTTAATTTAGTCATGAAAAGTTAACTCTGAATTTAAACTCTGTGTTAAAAATGTTTTTGAGTTAAAGGATGTGATTCATAGATAAAGACAACTGTTATGTATTACAAAGATATACAGTATGTGTAACAAAAAAATCAAGCTGAAATTTATTCGAGTTGAGTAAAAACGGTTGAATTTTAAAGCTATAAACAAACAGTGCTTTGAGTTTATAAATTAGGTGCAACATTTACACACGTCAGAGAGTTACTGTAGTCATGTTCTGATTTCAAAACATCTAACGAGATATTTGAGTTTTTTTAAGTAACAAATTAATTTGAGTTGAGTAAAAACGTTATGTTTGAATTGACAGGTTTGAAAACAGTAATTTGTGATAAGCAAACCTTGTTTCATTTTAAAGCTAGAAATGAAAAGGGATTTGAGTTTAATCCTTGGTTTATAAGCTGGGTATGAAATTATTATGTGCTTTTAATTTGCAATTTTTTAAATACATTTTCAGTTTATCAAATTTAAACTCAAATATGAATCTCTCCTAGAGTTTCAACGCTAGGTGTGAAAGTTCATGTAAGTTGAATACAAATGTTATGTTTGAATTTGAGTTGAAAAAAAAAAAACATATTTTGATAAGTTTTTTAATTATTATAATTTGACTTCATAAGTACATTGCAAAGTATTTGAGTTCATAAGCTAGGTGTAAAACTGTAAGGTGAACTACAAAAATGCCTTTTTTTCACCTATCTTTTAAACTTAAATGTGATTAAAGTAATTTAAATTCCTTTTCTCGTCTAGCTTTTAAAAAGTCGGATAGTATTAGATTTTAAAAGCTAGGTGTGAAAATTTGAGGTGAGCAAAAAATTATGTTTGGATTTAAAATCTAGAAATAAAAAGGGAGCTGGTTTAGATAGCTGAATCATATGCACGTTTAAAATTTTGACACGAAATAGGAATTGAGCCTATAAGCTAGGTGTGTTATGGAGCAGATTATATTTTTTATTTAAACTTCAGGTATCCAGGTCTGGCTTTTAAACTCAAATACGATTTACTCGAATTAATTTTCTTTTATAGAGTTTAATAGCGGTTGTGACAAAGGCTTCTTACGAAAAAAAGAATAGAAAAAACATTGATTAAAAAACAATCTCAAGCATCAAAAACAGAAAAGAAACACATCAAGGTGCAACTCAAAAGTCATTTCTCCTTAACAAAGCAGGAGTCACATGGAGATATCCCCGTAACCACACGCACTACATCTAGTACACTGATTTTTTTAGCCTGATAAAAAAATTATAATAATAAATAAAACTCCATAGTGATCCTTAAAATAAAAATAAAAATCTCATATATTTCCGTTTTTTTTTTTTTTTTTGTGTCCAGGAAATTAAATTAATTCGGCACAGATGCAAAAGAAAACATACCAAAAAAAAAAAAAAAGGCACAGAGGTGAGCGAGACTTGCTTTTGAAAGAGGCGAGACAGCAGTGGCCAAAAAATAATGATGTAAAATAGTGTGTCAAAAAAAAAGGGAAAAAGTAGCACCGTGGAGTGTTTTTAGACAAAAAGAGTTGTTAATGCTACACACACACACACACACACACACACAGGCATGTACACACATCCTCTCTCTTTCTCTCACTCTCCCTGCCGCAGCGTCGCCTTGCCGATCCCAAATAAAACCTATTAAATGTAATTATTCCGGGCTGATGGCGGTGTATAGTGGTCAGAGGGGCTGCGGTGAGTCACAGGCTGTGCTGTTACTCCAGTCGTAATGGGAAACATGACTCCTCTGCCTCTCTCTCTCTCCCTCCCTCTCTCTCTCTCCCCCCTCTCTCTCTCTCTCTCTCTCTCTCCCTCTCTCTCTCTCAGCTTGGCTGTTGTGATTGAAGGCACTGACCTGTCATACATTTATAATAGGGGGAGCAGGTGTGGCAGTGATGGGCCTTAATTTCCTTTAATAAACCTTTTATGTGGTCCACTCTTAATGCCACGCCGGTCCTCTCACGGCTCCCCGGGCGTAATAGCTTCATTACTTTTGATTACTGCACTCCCTATCGAGACAAACAACTCCCAAACACTATAGATTACATTCTGTAATAACTAATGTACCTGATTAGTTCATTACACTCTTCTCTGCCGTACACACACACACCCACCCACACACAAACACAAATACACACGGTGCATTTTTGCTCTGTGTTAAAAGTAACAAAATGTCTTGTCTCTTATTTCCGTTGTAAACACTTTCCCGCCATTTCATTACGGCATCCCGAAACGTCCGTCCAGACGTCTCCGAGATGAAACAGACCGCCGGAGCGCCGTGTTTTTACCCACTGTTGCGTAATTGGATTTCTCGCTCTGAATGGCCTTCGAGAGCCTCCTTGTAGCATCGTGAGAACTGAATTACCGAGCAGTAGGTGGTAAACATCAGGTCTTTCCAATGATATCGGTTACCGCCTTACGCAACGCTCACAACATGTTGCTCGGACATCTAATGAACGCGCTCATCTGTAGGGAGCGATTCTAGATGAATAGGGCGAATAAATAAGCGTTTAAGAAAATAGCTCTCATCGCCATCGTTCGGTCCAGAATGGACGAGTGCGCGGCGCCGAACGGAATACGCGCACCGCTCTGTCTGAGCTCTCGAGTGGAGTCACCTCTCATGTCTGGCTTGAGGGATTTTCAAAAAAGAAAAAAAAAAGTATTTTTCTACCTTTGCGTCTTTGTAAGGCGATGAAGAGTGTGAGTCACGAGGCCCTCGGGGTCTCCTCTGCTCTCGGCTCGATCTTGTCTCTCCACTCCTCAG
Organism: Channallabes apus; assembly: GCA_030522415.1. Lineage (NCBI taxonomy): Eukaryota > Metazoa > Chordata > Actinopteri > Siluriformes > Clariidae > Channallabes > Channallabes apus. The sequence goes on along the minus strand of CM060111.1, from coordinate 15,571,075 downwards.
AGCTCTGGCATGAAAAGCATCCTCTGGGGACAGAGAGGAAAAGGTCAGGTGAGGAGACGTCCTTGGGGCACCGAGAGACCCCCGGGGTGGGGGCGACCGAAACCCGCGGCAGATGGACTTTAAAGGAGAAACGCTTGGCGCGAGCGCAACGTCAGGGTTCGTTTCATGTTCCTCCAGAGCTCGGGTCACCGCGACAAATTCGTCCATCGTTTATGTCCTGTTGCGCAACGCGCGTCTCAACTCTGGTCGTGTCAATTGTTTACGTGGTTCGACTTTGGGTTTTAACGTTTATGGAAGGAGTCTCCAGTGTCAGAGGAGATCAGGGCATACATGATCTCCTCTGTCCTCCAATATCGATTACGAATATTTTGATCTAATTATACCTCTAAGCAGGTGAGGGTTAAGGGCCTTGATCAAGGGCACAACAGTAGGTGCTGGGGTTTCAACCTGGAACCTTCTGGAACCTTCTGAGCTACCCTGACCCCCTTTTAAAAAATAAGTCATGGTAACATGGCTACGCTTCATCACTGCACATTCTCGCTGATTACTTTCCTACACCGGCACCACCTGCGTTAACACACAGCCCAGTTTCGCGTGTTACTTTTAGCTACACTTTTTTTTTTCCCGAGAAAATGCAAACAGGTGTGTGTGTGTGTGTTAACGTATACACATTTAACCTAAGTAAAGCAGTTAAACGTTTAATTTACGTTAGCAATCCCGCGTGTTATTCGATTTTGAGACGAGAAGCCGCGCGACGTGTTAGCATTTAGCATTGGGGTGGGAGTGAAAGGATTAAACGAGCTTCTCACAGGAAACTTCAGCACGTCATCGATTACACGCGGTTTTAATCCGATGACGTGGCGTGTCCGTCCGTGTGAGTGAGACGTTACCATGGAGACGATAACGCATCAGGAAGAGAGAACGCAAACATAAAACCAACTTCAGATCGAGACACAGAGACACAGACGTTATTTGGGTTGTACATGCTTTCTGCGTGTGTGTGTGTGTGTGTGTAAGAGTGAGAGAAAGAGCCAAAATGAAGAGCAAAGAGAGAGAGAGATGAGGGGGAGGGGTTTCATCGTATTAGCATGAGAAAGACGGACCACCATTCGAAGCTTCTGCCTCATCTGCTGAATCATAATTTCATTCAGTTCTAGTGCCCTCGCAGGCCAAGGACACTGATGGCCAGGGCCTCACACACACTCCTGGGAGCTCGTGCTTCCTAATGTTCGAGACTGTGTGTGTGTGTGTGTGTGTGTGTGTGTGTGTGTGTGGGGCCGGTGCTCTCTGCCCTAGCCCATCTGCTACTTTTCCCACAACCTTATTTGCGCTGTCGAGAAGTGTGTGTAAAAAGTGACGCAAGTGCAATCAACACATGAATTAAAATGTCATTTGTTCTGACTTGGAGGAGGGGGGGGGGGTGCGGGGGGATTCGACCCGATAACAGAGCGGTAATGACACACACAAACGTCAAAATACGACTGTGTCTGGAGGAAATATAAACACGAACAATTTATCTTGAAATACTTGATTTGGTTAGAAATGTAATGATCAGTAGCGTGTGTGTGTGTGTGTGTGTGTGTATAACTGTTACTCAAATTGACTCGTCAGGATCAATAACAACCGGCGACGTAATGGACAGCGAGATGATTTAAAAAAATAATAATAATTATAAAAAATATTTAATGTTAAGTCGCTGTCACTGGTGTGTTTTTCACTTAAAAAAAAAAAAAGTTAAAACACGCAAAACTAGCAAATGTAATAATTCAAGATCGGGGCAAATGTTTTGACGCTCTGCGTCGCCGTACAAGCAGGTTTAAGAAAGGGAAAGCATTTGTAAAAATAAAAGGTTAAAAATATTTTCCGAGGCCCGTCTCAGTACCGAGCGCTTGTTATGATTAGACTGAACTTTGAGTGTAATTACGGAATAAAGCTGTGTGAGCAAAGCCACAATGAATAAATAAAGACCTTGAACATTATCTCTACTATTACTCCTCCTTCTCTCTCTCTCTCTCGCTTGTATCATTCTTTGAATTATGGAGCCCGGGGCCCGGCACAAGGTCACCTCTTTATCCCCCCCCCCGACACACACACACACACACCGCACCCCCCCAACACAACATTTCGTGTCTTTGTCCCGTGTCGCAGAAGGAAAGGGTTAACTCTGGGCTGAATGTAATTACGAAATGAATGGAATTACAATGCGCCTGCAGCAAGTTTGCGTCTTCCTTATTTATTAAGGCAGCTGATGGGCCAGGTTTGATGAGGCACTCTTCGGGCATAATTGAGTCATCACACAAAGAGGGGGCTTCGGCAGCATTCACCGAGGTTTTATCAGCCGCAAACAGACCTGATTACTGGCAATTACACTCTGATCTGCCAGGAGGAGGGGGCAGACCGAAGGAAAAAGAGACAGAGAGACGGAGGGAGAGAGAGAGAGACAGAGAGAAGAGAAACTTTCCTGTTTGGAGTTCACCCCGGGAATCATTTCCACCTTCCTAGTTTTATACGCGGCTGCTATTTTTGGGTTAAATAAAGCGCTAAAAGCCAGTTAACGAACGTGGGGAAAGTGTACATAAATAACAACAAAGTAAAACAAACAAAGGAATCGTCTGTGATGTCGTACGCAACATTATCCGGCTCTCTCAGGTGGAGTTGATCCAGACGCGTTTGAATGCGCGATGTTTGGACGCGGTACGGACACGAGGCTAACGCTGCTTTCAGGAGCGCTGAGCGACATGCAAACTGTCCCGCGTAAATCGAAACCTTGTAATCACAGCGTCACCTTGTAATCACAACAAAATTACAAACTTCTGCAGTGATTCAGATGGATTTCTGGATTTTAATTTTTGTATACGTGATTTGTTGCATTCCATCAGCCAGAGAGGAAACGGAAGTTCACATTCGGGAAAAATCCCAAAGTTTGAAATACCTTAAAGCATTAAATTATTTTTAAAACGCGTCGTCTGTCATCAGGTGTGTCGTCTAGGATCGACCGCGGGCAAAGTTAATATTAATGTATCTGACACCTGTTTAAGCACCGTACAGTAGATTTCCTTTGGCGAAGAACTTCACTGTACGGGAAAGCTTTTATCTACAGTTACATCTTATTCAAATTAAAGATAGATAGATAGTTGATAGTTTCTTGATCCTGAAGGAAAGTCCAGATGTCCAGCAGCAGTAGAGACATTGGACACTATAAATACAGTCCGTAAACACAAACGTGTAAAAACCCAGACGCATAAACAGACGTAACGTAATCTTCTCTTTAAAAACAAAACAATAATTATACCAGCATGCTCCTGTGCTGTTGTAAATTCTCTCCTGATCATCTTCCCCCTCCACACCCCCACCCTTTACCCCGACAGAGGTACATTTGATCCTCAGGCCAAATTGGTCATTTCATAAAGAGGAATCGGTCACTTTTATCCCTTTTCCCAACACACACTCACTTCAGTGATGAGGGGGGAAAAAAACGCATCCAGGAATCCTAACATGGAATTAATCGCTTGGCTGGTGCACACAGGGAAACGGAAAACAAACAAACAAACCAAAAAAATCCTCACCCTGGCCGGGACCAGAGAGCAGAGAGGAAGATGAAAGAGAGAGAGAGAGAGAGAGAGTTGGACACTTTCAGGAGTTTTGTGGAACAAACACGACATCGAGGATCAACAGTAGCGCGTTCTTTAAGGAATCTTGGAGAACGTTTAACAGAATCAGCTTTGCGATTGAAACTTCCTTTTCTTTTTCCTTTAGCTGGAAAGTTCTTCGCTGTTTAAACTGTAATAGTAATATTTGATAAACATGTCACCAAGGAAGCTGGAGTTGATCTGCAGTCCTGTTTAATGACATCTGAGCCGCGCGTCATGTTCAAAACGTTACCTGAATTCGGTGACCTTTACTCTTTGTTAGTCTTTTCATGTGTGTGTGTGTGTGTGTGTGTAGTGGGCTGAACAATAGGAGCTCTGATGAAAAAAAAAAAAAAAAAAAGGCCAGGTGTTAGTGGAGAAAACTTCCACGCCTATTCTGTGTCTCGGCCTCTGAGCAAACGCACCCTGAGTGGCACCAGGTGGCTGCTGCCTCGTCCTGCCTCGGTTCAAGGCGAAGATAAAAACGTTCGAGCTAAAGAATTAAAGTAGACGGAAGTACCTGACCGAGGCCTTCGCTTTGGAAAAATTGAAATAAATACGTAAATTGTGTGTGTGTGGGACCTTCAGTATCAGGAGGAGTTTGTGAGGAAGCCGGCGTTTAAACTCCTGATTCCTAATCAGATTGCACCGAAATGAACAGCTCGTATGGCAGCTGTACTTTTCCCAGGGTTAATTACCTTTCACCGCGCTCGCCTAATGAGTCAGCTGCCGCTGTCATTAAACAACGCCACTTCAAGCGCCGCTCCTTCAGCCTGCACAAACACCGGTCCCCCTCCCGGCTCGGCTCGAGCGCAGGAAGCGACGCCGGCGACCGGGGACGGCCGGCGACAAAGAGGGGAAAGGTCACGGTTCGCGGCATATGTTCAGAAACCGGAGCCTCGTGACACCGAGCGCGACATTTAACCCTAAAGCCGTAAAAGATTCTCGTCCGTCTGAGGCGGCTTTCCGGCTTATTCTCTATTTAAATAACAATTGTTTATTCTTTTGTGTGTGTGTGTCTGTGTGTGTGTGTTTGTCCTTCTTCCACAAGAGCCAACAGTTTTGCTAGTCTGCTAGTGTGGCGAAATCCCCCGGCCACCTCGGATTACAAACTCGAGGCCTTTAACTCGTGCCAGTCGAAATCCGTGTTAGCTCAGCTTCACCTTCGCCAGGAGCGCGTCTGGAATCCGCCGTTCCTGAGAGTTTAAGACGCTGAAACTCAGGGCTAATGTGACGGCGGATCGGCGCGGTTCAGCTGAGGAGAGCCTGGTTTATTTATCAGAAACACGACGCGGGAATAAATCTTAAAATGAACTTTCAAACTTGACAGAATGTATGTCACTGCACTGCTGCGTAGTACACTGATGAAAAATATTTAAAGTCCCTGCACTGCCTCTGTCTGTTCCTGATTTATTTTTTATTTTTTTTGTAGCATAAGCCATTTGTAATATGAATATTTGAAAATATTCTCCTGCATCAACACACACACACACACACACACAGACGCACCATTTTGTATTTAAAAAGGTTACCGGGGCCGTACAGTATTTCAGCAGATGGAGGCCGATTATGATCGCGTACACCAAACCAATAAAATGTAACTTGGCTCTAAAACAAATAAATAAAAACGCAAACCTCCGCACCTGGTCCGACCGCTCGCTCGCTCTCAGCCCGGATGATTAAACCTCAAATTTTTTATGAACTAGCAAAAACTTTGAAAAAAAATAAATAAATAAAACATTTAGACTCTAAAAAATAAAAAAGTGCTTCATATATTACAAGTGCAGTGAATAATCAGTACATAATCAGGACTCGACACAAACTGTACATTTCTGATCCATAAAGCCGCCTTGTTGAACATCTCGACTGATCCATCACAAGTTGTAGGATTTTGAGGATGAAAACCGCTCCAAGCTGAAATCTCTGATCTGATTGGTCCGTAACGGCAGTTCTGGCAGGAAACGTCCTTTTACATAAAAAGAAATATCGACGCTAACCGCTCGAGCACCTTACCGTTTCAATAGTAACAATTATTTCTATATAGCATCGTCTACCAAGTTTCTTTATACAGCTCTGGAAAAAAATCAGAGACACTGCAATTTACTCCAGGAAACTTCTGGAATGTTATGAAGAGGATGATGGAGGGTCACAAACTATCAGGTAAAGCTGAGCGATATAAGAGTGATATAACGTCACCCAACAGCAACGTGGAAAACTGGTGGAGAGACAAAACAAGTGAAAACTGTAACTGAAAAGCTGGGTTGTTGTCGAACAAATACTGATTTCTTAATGTTATTTAGCCAAAATTTATTTACAAATTATTTGCATTTTGTTTTATTTGAGGTATTGATGCTCTGTAAATACTGCATGATCTGGGGTTCTTTTGATGTGTTGTGATGATGTCATTTCCTATTTAAATATACATTGTAAATAACAATAGTTATATTTTTAATTCAGGAGAAATATTGTCAGCAGTTCACCAAAAAATTTAACAAAACTGTTCATCTCACCAACACATGAAGCTGTAAGAAAAAATATATATATTTCGCAGTGGTCTCTTTTTTTTTTCTTCTTACGATTACGTGTTATTTTAATACTGTTTACGGAAGGAGTCTCCAGTGCCAGAATTTAAAAAATTTCTTCAAGACGTTTCAAAACCTCAAGAGAAAGCGGGAGGGGGAAAAAAAAAAAGACAGGCCGGTAATGTAACGACTGTGTTACGACTGTGTAACAAGACATCTTTTTTTTTCTTTTTTTTTTTTGCCGATGTTCAGACAAAAATAAAAATGACTTTTACAAGGGGAAAAAACAAATGACAGAGATTTTAGAGGATCAGCAAATAATCAGCTCCAAGGTGCCGCGGCTCCATCGCACCAGGACCAGCAGGAGCAGGTTGTTGATTATTTTCCTTTATCAGGACAAGAGCAAGTGTTTTCCTTCTGCATCTAATGGCTCAGGTTGTTGATATCTTTAGCCCGCGCTAGCATAAGGACCATACGGGTTTGTTTTGCGTGTAGATAAGACAGCACTCGCGCAGGTCACTCTGGATACCAGACGTTAATGTAAATATTACTCAAACGCCGGAGCTGATATCAGGAACCAGTAGATCGGAGGTACAAAATAAACAAATATATAAATAAATGAAACGGTTAGATCGGCACATCAGTGCGACGCGATTAACATGTCACCTGAAGGGAAAGGGGGCCGCCACCGTCACGCTCGCGGGCTTTGAAGTGACGGCGTACTAAAGTGCACTCTTTCTCTCGCATCATCTCCTGACCCTTCATCTCTCCTTCTCTCGCTCGCACTTTCAAGCTAAACACACCAAACACACTCGGTCGCACTGAAGCGCGTCCCTGCGAGCCTTTCATAGCACGATTAAATAAAATACAAAAAAAAAAAAAAAACAGAGCCTGAGAGACAGGAGGAGGAGGTGGTGTGTGTGTGTGTGTGGGGGGGGGGGGTCGGTTTGTTGGGTGGAGGGGACGGAGGTGTGTATTGTGTTGCACGGACACCGAGATCGACCCACCCCCCCACCCCTCCTCCTCCCATTTCTTTCTTTCTGTCTTTCCTTCTTTCAAGACTTTTTTGTCATTCACTTAACGTCGGTTCTCGTTAGCTGAGCCGTGTAATGAGGGGAATTAGTTTCCGTGTAAATATAACCACGCGGCGACCCTGAAGGTGCAGCGCGGCATCCGGGACAAAAATCCCCACACAAATGGGCTTTTAAATAAAACAGAATCTGCACTGATCAGGGGAGGAGCGGGAATGTTTTAAAGCTCGACTGAAACAAAACAAACAAAAAAAAGAAGCAGGTTTGGTAAAGGTATTTAAAAAAAAAAAGTTTACATAGTTTAGTTTTAGAAAATTAGATGGTGAAATTTCACGACATGTCGTAATTCTGTTATTAAGGACACTTTTAACAAAACGGGAAAGATATTCGGATATTCTAATCCTGTAAAATTAATTGATTTAAATTTGTCATCTGAGGAAAAATTAACCAGAAAATACGTAACATTTGTTAAAAAAAAAAAATCTTTAGCTTGAACGCATGAAAAATTAAAACAAATAAAAACTATTAGTATAAAAACATGCTGAGATTAGAAATGAAATGCAGGTGATCATTTAGAGATTTAAGGAAATAAAGTGAATCTTTCTGAAGTCTGAATTTGCTCTGATTGAAGGTTCAGCTGTAATCGTGTAGTTTGGGGGATAAATGAATTACCGCGTGTGCTCGCGGCCGTGACAGCTGTCTGTACGCATCGGGGACACGTGCACTGGCCGACTTGACCCTTGTTAGGAAAAACAAAACACACCCTCACCCTCCATGCGTGTGCACACACACCAGACATACACACACACACACACACACACACAAAAGGCTCCTGAAGCCTGGGACTTGCCTAGAGAGGTCACTGGAGATTTTCCAGACAAGCCCAGTCCGGAGGAGGGGGGGGGCGCATGAGCGAGCGGGGGGGGGCATGAAGAATAAAAAAAAGGAAGAGGGGGGAAAAAAAAAGAAGGACAGGCGGCGAATCTCATTTTAGCAGACCGCACACAATCTGGGCTCCCACACAACTATCTCTGCCTGACCGCTTTCTATTTATTCTTTATCAGTGTTTACCAACCGCTACTTTTCTTTCATTCCCTGCTGCGAGGCCGTCCTCGTACTATCAGTCAACAGCTGACACGACGTGGAACGGCCTCAAAGGCGAGACAGGAAGGGATCAAAACTGGAGCGAAAAAAGCTGTTTAAACAATGCAACAGAGGAAATAAATTCAGAAATCCTCGCCGTTCCTGCGGCCCACGGGGGCATGAGGCGCTGCTTTGTACTCGGGCCAGCTAACAGAACCGCGGACCGCGAGGTAGCGCTTACAAGGTGCGCCGATCTTTCTGGTTAAATAAAAAAACAAAAAACAAAAGAGCGATGATGATGATGATGATGATGATGATGATGATGAAAACACTCTGACTTCCCACATTTCCATTCCAGCATGTCCTTTAAACTTCACACACACACACACACGTAAACACACACCTCATACATTAGCTAATCTCATTCTTTTAAGCGGACGTGAGAACTTTAAAATTCTCACCATGTTTACGTTTCGTTCCCTTTTTTTTCTCGACATCGTTTCTATTTTTACAAATTATTTTAAACCTACAAGCTTGAAACAAAAATCAATTCGATTTCAATTCTCTCTCTCTCTCTCTCTCCCTCCTCCAGCCGTGTTTCACTGTTCAAAAAGTTAAGTAATTAATTACGTTTATCCCTTCGCCAGCTGCTCCGTGGCAGATGGAACATTTTCAGAAACCTTGTCGAATTAAATCCAAATAATTCATTTTCCGGGATTAACTAAAGTGAAGTTTGCGCATGAGTGTGAGAGAGAGTGAGAGAGAGAGAGAGAGTGAGAGAGGTTAGGTGGAGGGAGGAGGCAAGGAAGGAGTAACGTAAAAAAAAGAAAGAAAAAAAAAACAAAACAAGACTTACAATAACGCGACTACAAAGCTACGCCAATCCGCAATTAGCGAGAGAACGTTAGCGCACTCCGGGTTGAGCTGTGGCGGAATAATCCGACCCTGTCAGAAGGAAAGTGCGTTCAGAGCACCATTTAGAGCTACATCGTAATTAGGACACGTTACACACCAGGCGCAAAAGTAATGGCACCCCTGACAGAGAAGGACGAGCCAGTAGAACGATCCTTTAAATAGAACTTTGTGTGTGTGTGTGTAGCGTAGTGAGTGTAAAGTCAGGAGGCAGCACCATGGACAGTTCCTAGAGCTCCACTCAGAGCCACACACACACACGCCTACGAGTGAGTGAGTAAAAATGAAAGCAAGAAGCAGGAATAAAGCGTTACAGGACAGAACGACGGACACAAGTGTGAGGAAGACGATCTCCACTTTCACCTTCCTCACTCTCGCAATCAAAACAAGCAGTTCTCTGTCACGATAAGCGGAGAGTTCACAAGAGTAAAGAGCGTTTGTTTACGTCTGATCAGCCGGCTAAAAGAAACAAAAACAAGAGAAAAGTGTCTGGAATAAGGTACGAGATCAGCTTTAAAGTTCAGAAAGATTTTCTGATCGGCGTGTTCGCGTGTTCTTCAGCGAGATCAGACCGGAGATTAGACTAAACACTCGAGATTAGACTCTCTGACAAGGGTTTAGCCTTCAGTTCAGGCGTTTCGACACTAATACACTGATTTTCTAAATGCAGAAACAAGGCGAATATAAACAAGTGATTTCCTGTAAAATGATGTGGAATGTGAAGTTCAAATCTAACGAATAAAATATGCACAAATTTGCAATTATTTTTAATAAAATGAAGCTTCATAAATGTCTATAAATTTCTCAACAATTAAGAAAAATCAGTAAACAGTAATCCGAGTTATATGAAATAATAAACATCCAGATGCTTAAAATATCGATTTTCCTGCAAAAATTGAGAAATATAAATATATATTTAAAAAATCCTAAACAACAACTACAACAAAACATCCAGTTACTGAGTCAAACCTTCTTAAAAACGAATAATATCAATGAAAATCATACGACAATCCAAAATCCCTGTGTGTGTTTAATCAAGAAGTGATTTATGAATCTGTTTAAAGCTGAAACTGCGTTTAAACCAGCAGAAATTCATCGAATTTAAAATTGAACGATTTTTCTTTCTGACTTTAACTGATATCTAATTTTACATTTTGTTTAGTTTTTTTTCAGCAAGACAGAAAGTTGCATTTACTGACGACACAGAGGAAGAGCAGCGATTTGAAGTCGCTCAGACGTTTTTGGTGAGGAAGAAAAAAATCTAATCGAAGAGACAGAGAGAGAGAGAGAGAGAGAGATGACTGAATTCGTTTAAAAACAAAATATCAGAAATGCATTTCAATTTTCACACACACACACACACACACACACACACACACACATACACACACTAACAGAGAGGTCTGACAACACGTGAACGAACGACAAAAGTTTGCGTGTGTTGTGTGTGTGTGTGTGTGTGTGTGTACAGCTGTCTAAATGAATAAGGTGCACAATGCTAACACACGGTGCGTTCAGAAAAAAAAAAAAAAAAAGCAACGTAGAAAAACCTCTTGGCACTAAATTTACCCTCCGATATTGTGAGCAGGAAATAGGTCAGGCTTCTTAGAGCCGGTTAATCTCGTCACGGCCTGTCAGAACCCGACACGCGCTCGGGGATGAGTGGCAAAGAAAGAGAAACATCGAAATAACGCAAATAAAAATAGCAAATCCGAGGAATTCGAGAGAAGCGCGCGGTGTGGGGTTTGTAGGAAAAAGACCTGTTTGTGTGTGTGTGTGTGTGTGTGTGTGTGTGTGTGTGTGTGTGTTAAAATCAGTCAAAATAAACACAGCAGTTACACCAGTAGGAAGGAATAAAAAAAAAAAAAAACTTCTTGCTAAAGAACTGAAACTAGAAAGAGAGTAGAGGAGTGAGAGAGAGACAGACCTCGTCACCGGCGCCGCTGATGAAGTTGGAGAAACAGAGAGAAACAGACAGAAAGAGAGAGAGAGAGAGAGAGAGAGAGAGAGAGAGGGGAAGAGAGCGCTCCTTCTCTCCTTCTCCCTGACCGCACGACGCTGCTCCGACCGACGCCGCCGCTGGTGCTTTTTCAGACGTACTCCCTGTGAATATGACACGACAGTGTGTGTGTGTGTGTGTGTGTGAGAGAGAGAGAGAGAGAGAGAGAGAGAGTGTGTGTGTGTGTGTGTGTGTGTGTGTGTGTGTGTGTGTGTGACAGTGCACCGATAAGCACCTGCGCTCGGCTCCGGCTCCACGTCACACCTCCCTATTCATGCGCCTTCAATATGATGCACATTTGCACATCAACAGCAGCAACAGCCCTCCACCACACACACACACACACACACACACACACACACACCACTCCCACATCCAGAAAAAAAAATACAAACCAGCCCACAGAGGGGAGGGACAGAGACACGGTCCCCTCTGTGTCCGTCTGTCTCATTCTCTCTGTCTGTCTGTCAATCTCTGCTGCTCTCTCAGACCAGGTGTCTCTCTCTGTCTGTCTGTCTGTCTGTCTCTCTTCCAGTCTGTCTGTCTGTCTGTCTCTCTTCCAGTCTGTCTGTCTGTCTGTCTCTCTTCCAGTCTGTCTGACTGTTTGTCTGTCTCTGCCTCTCTCAGACCTGGTGTCTCTGTCTGTCTGTCTCTCTCCAAGTCTGTCTGTCACTGTCAGACCCGATGTCTCTCTCCCAGAATGCCTGTCTGTCTCCCTCCAAGTCTGTCTGTCTGTCTGTCTGTCTACCAGTCTGTCTCTTTCCAAGTCTTTCTAAATGTCTGTCTCTCTCCCAGTCTGTCTATCTCTCTCCCAATCTGTCTGTCTCCCCATCTGTCTGTCTCTCTCCCAGTCTGTCTGTCGGTCTCCAGTTTGTCTGTATGTCTGTCTCTACCAGTCTGTCTGTCTCTCTCTCAGTCTGTCTGTCTGTCTCTATCTCAGTCTGTCTGTCTGTCTCTATCTCAGTCTGTCTGTCTGTCTCTATCTCAGTCTGTCTGTCTGTCTCTCTCTCAGTCTGTCTGTCTGTCTCTATCTCAGTCTATCTGTCTGTCTCTATCCCAGTCTGTCTGTCTGTCTGTCTCTATCTCAGTCTGTCTGTCTGTCTCTATCCCAGTCTGTCTGTCTGTCTGTCTCTATCCCAGTCTGTCTGTCTCTCTCCAAGTCTGTCTGTCTCCAGTTTGTCTGTATGTCTGTCTCTACCAGTCTGTCTGTCTCTCTCTCTGTCTGTCTGTCTCTATCCCAGTCTGTCTGTCTCCAGTTTGTCTGTATGTCTGTCTCTACCAGTCTGTCTGTCTCTCTCTCTGTCTGTCTCTATCCCAGTCTGTCTGTTTCTCTTTATCACTGTCTGTCTGTCTCAGACCCTGTGTCTCCCTCTCAGACTATCTGTCTTTCTCCCAGTCTGTCTGTCTCTCTCCAAGTCTGTCTGTCTGTCTCCCAGTCTGTCTCTCTCAGTCCCAGTGACTCTCTCCCAGTCCATCTCTCTCTCTCTTTCCCTCTGTCTCTTTGACTTGGTTCAGTTTATTGTCCCATTCTGTCTCTTGCTCTCTGTCTGCCTTCATGTTTTACTCATGTTTCATGTCTCTCTCTTAAGTCTCTCTTTATCTGTCTGTTATTTCTGTCTGTTTCCGTCTCACTCTCTTTCTTGGTCTCTCTTTGTCTGTCTTTCCCTTGCTCATTGTCTCATATTCTGTCTCTGTGTCTCTCTTTCTGTCTCACTGTGTTTATGGCTGTCTGTCTCGGTCTCTCCCTGTATCGATAGATCTGCCCATCTTCCTCTGTCTATCTGTACCTCTCTTTTTCTCTTCCTAAGTCTTACCTCTGCCTTTGTCCCACCATCTCTGTCTGTCTGTCTGTCTGTCTGTCTATCTCTCATTGAATTATATCTTCAATAATGTTTCCTCCTTACGTGTGTGTGTGTGTGTGTGTGTGTGTGTGTGTGTACAAACAGTAAAAACTTGATATTTTTGTGTAGTTGTGATTGTGTTATTGGACAGACACACAAACCCCCACCCTCACAGTCCCCTCCTCTCTCTCTCTCTCTCTCTCTCTCTGTGTCTCTCTCTCTCTCTGGTCTCCTCCTCCTCCTCTCCGTATCAGTCACCATGCAAATGAGACGGAATGTCACTCCTCAGCAGCAGATGGCCAGGGACGATAACAATGGCTCAACACACCACTTTCAGTGTCTGCCACTTTATTGCTAAGGAAACAACAAGCACGAGTGGACGAGGGGACGGCTACACACACTCGCGCGCACACACGCACACACACACACAGGAACGCTTACTTACTTTCTCTATATAAAAATATTTATTTCACCTTTAAACATGTGTGTGTGTGTGTGTGTGTGTGTGTGTGTGTTCGCGTTATCCTTCGCAGTCGTGTCGCTCAGTGACTATGAGAGCTGCCTCAGTAATTATTAGAGTAATTAGACGTAATTCCTCCCTGTGGGCCTCTAAACACACACAGCCATATATGGAACTATGTGTGTGTGTGTGTGTGTGTGTGTGTGTGTGTGTGTGTGTGTGTGTGTGTGTGTGTGTGTGTGTAAGGAAGCATCATGCATGTGATGTGTGACAAAGGCCATAATCGTGTTGACGTCACTGCAACTCTGTAGCCGGCTGACTTTTGTAAACACACACACACACACACACACATGCGGTTACGTGCAGCCTAAAGCAAACAGCGTGCGAGCGTTTAACAAATAGAGGCCAGATTAGAATGACAAAGAGGGCCACACTTCTGGGAGGAGTCACCAGTGAGTGTGTGTGTGCGTGTGTGTGTGTGTGCGCGCTCATGTCTGTTTCATGTCCCCGTCCTGGTCTCCTGAGAATAATATGTAAGCACTGCGCTGAAGAGTTTAGGGAACAGAAGGCCACGCCGCTGCTTAAGGTTTTTTGGCCGTTGATCTCGTCTGAGATTTCATTTGAAAGTCTAATTTCGCGACAGCTTTCTCGACGTTCGTCACATTTATAAAGTCTATACATGAGAGGCGACAGATTTGTTGGCGCCTGATCGTTCTTACAAAATAAAAACTCCATGTTTTTTTTAAGTCCTCCCCCTATCTCTCTCTCTCTCTCTCTCTCTCTAAACTCCATGAGCGACTCAACAACAACAACAACAACAAAAAATCCCCAAAATAATCTGATGCGTCTAATCCGACACTCGTGTTAGACTGAAGTCCAACGTTCTGATCGTTTCTAGCATTTTCTTTCCTCCTTTTCCATTCATCAATCCATTACAACAGGAAGTGCTCGTCCATGTTTGATGTGTGTGTGTGTGTGTGTGTGTGTGTGTGTGGTGGTGGTGGTGGTGGTGAGGGGGGTTATAAAGGGGAAAAAAAAGCAACAGTGCATATTAGAGGTAAAATGAAAGCAAAAGTGGGCGAGATGAAACGACATGTCAAACAAAGGTTCGCTTTTTCCAAAGAATAATAATAATTAAAAAAAAAAAAAAAAAAAAGAATTGTTTGATTGCGTTTAGAAAAGTATCACGGCGGGTCACATGTAATGTCTAAAAGCTTTTTGCATTAGTCTGACAATTATGTAAGCGAAGTTAAACGTCCCTGCGCCGCTCTGTTTATGTGCCTCTGTTGAACCTACAGCACGCATACAACACCGCGTCGCACCGTCCGCTCCACACACACACACACACACACACACACACACTCCATACACATTACAACTTGTGTTCATATATATATATATATATATATATATATATATATTTATTTATTTATTTATTTATATTTAAGTATAAAAATACACAAATGCACAACTGAATTCATAATATATATTAATATAATTACAAATCTTTTTTTTTTATATGTTCATCATGAAAAAGAAAAAAAAAAGGACTGTGTGATACGACTCATTATGAAGCGCAGCTACAGCGGCACTGGCCTAAAAAAAGGATTATTTTTCCAAAACATGGTGTATGTGTGTATATATATATATATATATATATATATATATATATATATATATATATATATATATATATATATACAGGTCCTTCTCAAAAAATTAGCATATTGTGATAAAGTTCATTATTTTCTGTAATGTACTGATAAACATTAGACTTTCATATATTTTAGATTCATTACACACAACTGAAGTAGTTCAAGCCTTTTATTGTTTTAATATTGATGATTGTGGCATACAGCTCATGAAAACCCAAAATCCCTATCTCAAAAAATTAGCATATTTCATCTGACCAATAAAAGAAAAGTGTTTTTAATACTAAAAAAAGTCAACCTTCAAATAATTATGTTCAGTTATGCACTCAATACTTGGTCGGGAATCCTTTTGCAGAAATGACTGCCTTAATGCAACGTGGCATGGAGGCAATCAGCCTGTGGGCACTGCTGAGGTGATGTGGAGGCCCAGGATGCTTCGATAGCGGCCTTAAGTTCATCCAGAGTGTTGGGTCTTGTGTCTCTCAACTTTCTCTTCACAATATCCCACAGATTCTCTATGGGGTTCAGGTCAGGAGAGTTGGCAGGCCAATTGAGCACAGTAATACCATGGTCAGTAAACCATTTACCAGTGGTTTTGGCACTGTGAGCAGGTGCCAGGTCGTGCTGAAAAATGAAATCTTCATCTCCATAAAGCTTTTCAGCAGATGGAAGCATGAAGTGCTCCAAAATCTCCTGATAGCTAGCTGCATTGACCCTGCCCTTGATAAAACACAGTGGACCAACACCAGCAGCTGACATGGCACCCCAGACCATCACTGACTGTGGGTACTTGACACTGGACTTCAGGCATTTTGGCATTTCCCTCTCCCCAGTCTTCCTCCAGACTCTGGCACCTTGATTTCCGAATGACATGCAGTATTTTGCTTTCATCCGAAAAAAGTACTTTGGGCCACTGAGTAACAGTCCAGTGCTGCTTCTCTGTAGACCAGGTCAGGCGCTTCTGCCGCTGTTTCTGGTTCAAAAGTGGCTTGACCTGGGGAATGCGGCACCTGTAGCCCATTTCCTGCACACGCCTGTACACGGTGGCTCTGGATGTTTCTACTCCAGACTCAGTCCACTGCTTCCGCAGGTCCCCCAAGGTCTGGAATCGGTCCTTCTCCACAATCTTCCAACAGCCTATTCGTTCAGATATTTCTTTCTGTGTCTTACCCTCTTGCTTGAGGATGTCAATGATGGCCTTCTGGACAGCAGTCAGGTCGGTAGTCTTACCCATGATTGCGGTTTTGAGTAATGAACCAGGCTGGGAGTTTTTAAAAGCCTCAGGAATCTTTTGCAGGTGTTTAGAGTTAATTAGTTGATTCAGATGATTAGGTTAATAGCTCGTTTAGAGAACCTTTTCATGATATGCAAATTTTTTGAGATTTTGGGTTTTCATGAGCTGTATGCCACAATCATCAATATTAAAACAATAAAAGGCTTGAACTACTTCAGTTGTGTGCAATGAATCTAAAATATATGAAAGTCTAATGTTTATCAGTACATTACAGAAAATAATGAACTTTATCACAATATGCAAATTTTTTTAGAAGGACCTATATATATATATATATATATATATATATATACACAAACAAGGGTGAGTCAAAAATTATCTCCACTCTGGCTTTAGAATTTATTTAAGACAAATAAATAATTTTTTTTCGACTTTTTGCTTTTCAATTCACTTTGCCTGTCTATCAAGAATTGATCGTGTTCTCATTAATAAAATTCACTTCTTCATCAGAAGTGTATCTTCAAGCTCGTATGGCTGCTTTCAGGGGACCAAACAGGTGAAAGTCAGAAGGAGCGAGATCAGGACTATAGGGAGGACACTTTAACACCTCAAATACGAAGAGGCCGCGTGGGCAGAAGTGTGCGGACGTGCATCATTACACAAGATCGCGACGCCGTTGGATATCTGAAGTTTAGGCTTCAGTTCTTCAACAAGCGCCTCACTGTAACAAGCATTGTTGATTGTCGAACCTTTTTCCTGGCCCGCGAGAATCCCAGAAAACCGTAAGATTACTTTTTTCTCGGTTGGTGATTGAGGATGTTTCGGTTCTGTCCTTTGCCGTTTACTCTCAGTCTCATAGCGATGAATCCGTGTCCCATCACCAGTAATGATTCTCTTTAAGAAACTTTCATCTTCCTCAGAGTATCACTAAAAATTTTGTTTTTGCAGATATCCAAACGGTTCTGTTCATGTTCTTCTATGAGTTGTTTCAGCAGGTAAAAAGACAGATCACTGCACGATGCTCTTCTTTCGTGTAAATCACATGTGACGCATCCATTTTTGCTCCCACTATAGTTACAAATGAACTGATGTAACACGTTCTCACCTGCACAGCAGTGACTGGGGAGACAGAAGCACTGATAAGACCAACAGAAGTCTTAAATATATCCAGAGTGCGAATAATTTTTGACTCACCCCCCGTACATGCATAGGGTGAAGCAGAGTTCTTAACTGCTGGCTTGAAGTCATTTTAATTTAATTTAATTAAATAAAATAAAACTTTTCCCAACTCTGATGTTACGTTAGACCGTCTAGAACTTTTCCCGGCAAATTCTCACATTCACAGCATTTGGCAGACGCCCCTTATCCAGAACGGCCTACATGTTATCTCATCATACATCTGACCAGTTGAGGGACGTGCTCGAGGGATCATCGGTGGCAACTTGGTGGTGCTGGGGTTTGAACCTGGGCCGTTCTGATCAGTGGTCTAGCACCTCAACCACTGATCTACCCCTGCCCTATTGTGATTGGTTATAAGAATTCAGTCTCAGTCATGATGGCTTAGATGATTCTCTGCAAACCTATCAGTTACAGACCCAGTGGATGAAAGTCTGAAGTAAAGACTGGTGGGAGAAAGTGGTTATCTATGAGTTTACTGGTCTGGAATCTCATCACATCACCCAATGGGCGCAGACGAGACAGAAACAATTGGACCACAAGTATTTACATGGATAAAACACCTATCAGCCATAACATATCCACAACATTGATTAGCTATTATAAGCCAGTAATCTGGTGGCAGGATCATGGGCACCCAAGGTTCATCAATGCCTATGGGGACCAAAGCCCATCCTGTCCAGTTCAATTCCACAGAAAAATCACCAAAAAAGTCAATGCTGGACACTAGAACTCTAAGTCCACTACAGCCTGCCACACACAGGACACAGCAAGTGCCCAAGGCCACCAACCCGGCCTCCCCAGATCACAATCCCATCAAACACCAATGGGAGAGGAGGGCCCACAACCCACGGCACCCAAAGGACCACTAGGTCATTAGGTGTCAATAACACCAGACACGTCTTGTGGAGTCATGCCCAGAGGGACCAGAGCTGCACCAGTGGCGCAAGGGGAACCCACACAGTATCGCCCTTAATATTTTGCATTGTAATTTTATGGCTGACGGGGTATGGATTTAATAATAAACAGTTTATCAAAGGTTTTTACTTACACTGAATCTGGTCCAACTGTTCCGATTGAGGTGGTCACATGATGGTTTATGGTTTATTCAGACTGTGCTATTATTCCCATTATTCATGGAATATTAAAGGCTGTGTAAATGCTCCAAGAAAAAATACAGAGGAATGGTGAAGCAAAATTCACGTAGAATAAATACTCATCATAATTTACAAATCATGGCAAATTGCAAACTAATTTGACAGCTGTTTGATTAATTTAACAGCTTGTTAATTACTGACACTGGAGACTCCTTCCTTAAACATGTTTCCTTTAAACTTGATTAAATGTCCATCGTTACACAAAAACAGAAGCGACAGCGGAAGTCAGACCAATCGTAACGCAGAATCCGAGACCAATCACAACGCAGGATCCGAGACCTCAGCAGAAGACGACGCGTCCCTAATCAGCCACGTGTTAGAGCGCATATCGGGCTCCATCTGCATCCAGCAGGGTTTCAGACGGAGAAGGAACACACCTGTGACTGAAGATAACACCTGCACGAGGACGTTAGTGAGCGATCAGCCAGAGCAGACGCTAAGCAGATAAAAATACACCAGGCATGAGCGCTACATCATACCGTCGTGACTCACACCAAGGCTCATGAAGACACTTTTCTGATGATGCCTTTAAATCACCGGATGTACAGAGCGGTCGAGCCGAAGTGATCTGAGATCAGGCCAGTGCACCAGTTTAGGGAAGGGACGAGGCACAAGAGCTAGTATCATGTCCTACATAATAGTGAATTAAATGTCTGAGAAATGGAATTCAATAAGTTCCTGAAACACTCCACAAAGACTGGAATTAGATTTTGGGGGAGAAAAAAAAGTTTTGGGCCGAAATGCGCTGAAAGTCGTTAAGGATTGATTTTATAATATGTAATTTCCACATACTTGTTATTTGGTCTCAAAAAGTCTTTTTAGCTGAGTTTTCTTTTCTTCAAATATAAGTTAACTGTTTGAGTTAAAATTAGTTTTTACAGCTTATTAGTTTCGAAAGAAAAAGATATCAGTAAAATCATCACTATCGGCTCATACTCCGAATGTTTGAGAAAGAGAAATCTCATTGGGCCGTGTCTACTTCACACTAAACCTTTAATGTAGTTTTTGCTGTAATTTAATTTTTTCCCATAAGAAATAATGGAAACGCAAACTATTCGTTCTACAGCCCCAAAAAATAAATACATAAAACTAATTAACACAAAATATAAAGTAAAAATAAAGCAAATTAACCTGCACTTTACCTTTAAAAAACTGAAAATAAATCCCGATAAGTGTTTCCATTCATGCACACAGGCGCTGTGTGTGTGTTTTTCTCTCTCTTGCGCTGCGGAGTGTGTGTTATGTGAGCGCGCGTAATTTGACACTGTGTCGGTTGAGTGTGAGTAAAGCACCCCCTCGCTGCTTCACACACACACACACACACACACACACACACACACACACACACACACACACACACACACACACATTAAAGGAGAGAAAGAGAGAGAGAGTGAGAGAATGAACCGGCACGGTGTCAAATTACGCGTGCGCACACATGACACATGCAGGGTCACTGTATAGTTGTTTCAGCTGAATGGTAATTACACAAACAACACAAAGTTCAGACATATCTGGATGAAATTAAACACTCATTACAGTGCTGTGGGATAAAATGATCAACCAACAAGCTGAAAGATTATACAAGAATAAAACTTCTTATCCGCTTATTAATATATTATTGGTGTATTGATATACTGTATCTTTGAACCTATTTGGAAAAGGATTTTTGTCTGTTATCAGTTACGATACTGTACGACAACGGTAGCATGAAATCTAATAAAACATACAAAATGTCAAGCGTTGACACTGAAGACTCCTTAAATAAACATCAACTTTCTGAATTTTTCTCATGTTGACTCACTTTTTTTTAATTCTGGGTTTAACAACCAGCCACAACAATAACACCACATAGCATTAATAAATTAACATTGACTATCAATTATGTACAAGTAAACTGGTGATAGGATCGTTATCGCCTGTCTGGACTAATCTCAAAGAAAACCCAGTGCCATAATGCAAAGGTATCAGAGCACCCAGTGCACTGCAGCCCACCATGCCAGGGCCCCAGCAGGCAAAGAGCCCAAGACCACCAACCAGGCCTCCAACTGTGCTGAAGAGCATCAGAATGGGGAAAAATAAGGATTTAAGTGACCTTGAATATTTGACTGAGTATTTCCGAAACTGGTGATCTACTGGGATTTTCACACACAACTATTTCAAGGGATTACAGAGAATGGTCTGAAGAAGAGAAACTATCCAGTAGGGGCAGGTCTCTGGGTGAAAATGCCTTTTGATGTCAGAAGGTCTGAGACTTTCATATGGTCCAAGAAGTTTCGAGCTGACAGAAAGGCAACAGTAACTCAAATAAATCTCTAAATCTCATTACAACCGAGGTATGCCGAAGAGCATCTCTAAGCACACAACACACTGAACCTTGAAGCAGATGGGGCTACAGCACCAGAAGAACACACCGAGTGTTCTGTCTTCTGTCAAGAACAGGAAACTGTTCAAAAACAGGAAACTTAGGCTACAATTCGCATGGCCTCACCAAAACAGTAGAACATTGGAAAAATGTGGCCTGGTCCGAGGAGCCTCGATGTCTACTGTGATATTTGGATGGTCAAGTCAGATGTTCAGGCTGGTGGTGGTGGTGGGGGTGGGGGTGTAATGTTGTCGGGGAGATTTTCTTGGCACACTTTGGGTTCCCTAGTGCCAGTTGAGCATAGTTTAAATGCCAAAACCTACCTGATCAAGTCTATCCATTTATGAGCACAGGATAACATGTCAT
Organism: Channallabes apus; assembly: GCA_030522415.1. Taxonomy (NCBI): domain Eukaryota; kingdom Metazoa; phylum Chordata; class Actinopteri; order Siluriformes; family Clariidae; genus Channallabes; species Channallabes apus. The sequence continues at coordinate 15,549,648 of CM060111.1, read as the reverse complement.
GTCACAAAGCTAAAATCAGCTCAAACTGGTTTCTTGAGCATGACACTGAAGTCACTGTCACTCACACGGCATCACCAGATCTCAATCCAATAGAGCGGCTTTGGAACATGGTGGAACTGTGGGAGATCCGTATAAGGGATGAGAAGCCGACAGAGCTGCGGCAACAAACAGTGTGTGATTCTCTCATATCAATATGGATGAAAATCTCTAGGAATTTACTAGCACTTTGTGCTTTTCATAGATGAAAAGCCAGAAGCCAAAGCTTCTTCAGTGCAGAAATCATGTTAAAGTTGCAGAACCTTAGTGTGACATCATCATTAATAAACACCTGGTCCTCCTTTAAACACCTGAACTCACACAGTATCCCTCATAAAAGACATCAGTCGTTTTTTTTTTTTTTACTCGAACGCTGCGTGTTGCTCGCAAACATTTAAACATAAAACAAACATCTGACTAGCGCGCATCTTGTTTTGCATTGCGCGTTGCTTTTTGTCCACAAAGCGATGCTGCTTATGAAAATGCCAGGCTTTTTTAATCATTTAGAATAAAGTCATTTGCTTGAGGTCGGCTCAATTTAATAGCCAAACTGCGTATATATGATATGTCCGAGGCCGGGACGGCTGAAGCTGGTTGAACTCCCGATTCCGTGCACTTGTGTTTCAGAATGATTATTACACTTTTTTCCCCAAAGTGTTCTCTTGTGTAACTTTAAAAGCCAGGTGTTTTGAGAGGATCGCACTTAGCAATTACGAGATTCTACTAAGTAGACAAGTTAGCAACAGCAGTTTGAATTTCTCAATTCTGATTGGTCAGAAAGTCTGTTTAACTTTCTTTAACAGACATTTCCTCCAACCTGATGATGGTTAACAATAAAACGAACACGGTACTGTTTCTGTTCTAGCAGCTCATTCAGGGACTCGTATAGTGAGCATTTCATATTCAAACTATTTGAATAAACAGAAGATGTTTATGTAACTTATGTGGAAGGAGTCTCCAGTGTCAGCACTTTGTACCAGTCAGAAGTTAAGCTTCACTAAATTACCCTGTCGTTGATTATTTCCCAATTTCTGAATGACCTTTTATTCCTTAGTCCTACTTTTTATGCTGCTCCTACAAGTTTTGTTGTATTTAAAGGACGAGGCATAAAGAGGCTCTACATCCTACTGTTAATCTCAACGAACTTAACGTTTATATTCCTAAAGATGCTCAGACATCGAGCGCTTCCACGGCATAGGTAACAATCACAGACTCTTCTGACGTTCTTCTGATTCTTCTGCGTCGAGACAACTTCTAGATGACGTCTAGCTTCTGGCGTTTTTAACAGGTTGGAGGCGACTTGATTGAGATACACACTCAAAATGGAAATGTCCAGAATTTCAGAAGGGGCAGAAAATGTCGGGTTTCCAGCACGTCTAGGTTTCTCCCAGGTCACAACATGTAAAGAGAAGAATTCAGACTTGGGGTTTGGCCTTGAAACCAGCGCGCCAGAACGCCTCAGTTTGCGAGCGCTATTCAGCAGCACCCTCGAGAGTACAAATAAGCCACTTATTAACGTGGATGACAATGTTTTGATTGCATCCAATGCACCACACTGAATCAGCATGCAAATGCCCTTTCATCAAAACAAAGACATTGATTATGAGGTAAGTTTCTTCGGCACAAGTAGGCCGCTCGGAGTGATTAATGGTCCTCCGCCATTGATTTCTTTTTGTTTAGATCTTTGCTAACTTTTCAGGAGATACAATTATAATTTGTTCGTCAACAATAACTCCAATCTGGCCCACTTGAATGACAAAAAAAAAAAAAAAACCTTAATAAGGTCTTCTCTGTGATTTGTCCTTTTGAGCGTCAAAGAAAGGGGGTAAAAGAAAGAAAGAAAACTCGGGGAGCGGGGGGGTGGGAGGGGGGGGTGTAGAAAGGTCAATCACTGCGCAGTTTTGATTTGTTTGATTTGATCGAGCCACCGCTCAAACACAAACAGCAACACGGAGACGAAGATCTCGAACATTTTATACTGCAGACGTGAGACGACGTGGACGTGCAGTGATAGCGAGCGGGGTGGCTTTATACTGACATGTGGTAATCGCTCAGGCGCGTCTTATCGGAGTTTACCTCAGAAACACGTGATTTTCTACTTAAAGTGGGACGTCGCATCCGGGTGCCGTTAGCAAACTAACTGATCAACCTGCAATTGCATTTCGTTGGACTGTGGGAATCCTACAAGTTCACTGATGTAGGTCTGTCTTCAGCAGCTGTGTGGTGTTGCCGCACACTTCTCGGGTTCTGGGTCTTGAATCTTGCTGAGTTTCCTCCTACAGATCAAAGACATGCATTGCAGATTGATGTGTGTGTGGGTGTGTGTGTGTGATGGGTTGGCACCATATCCAGGATCTACCACGTCCTTGTGCCTGAGATAGCCTCCAGGCTCGCATGACTCTACACAGGATAATTGGTATAGAGGTATAGATGGATGGATGGATGTCAGTGGACCCCAGTGGAGACAGGTGGAACTGCATGAGGCGTATTGGGGACGTGTTCAGGACCCGTTAAAACCCTAGACATTTTACTAGAGTCATCTCGAGGACGACCTCAACGTAGAATCAGATGGTGATGCGGAATCGGTATCGGCGCGTGACTAGAGTCAAATTACGAGAGTTAAGAAATCGACCTAACTGACATCCCCTGTTATTCCCTTCATATCAGAGAAGGACTTTTCAACATCATGACCCCCCCCCCTTTTTTTTTTGTCGCAAATTTATCCATCACCTGTTTTTTTTTCTCTGAGAACATTACAAAAGGATCAGACACATTAGACTTTTTTTGGGCGCTACAATGTTCTATTAGTATTTGCAAGTCAAATGGCCTTGTTCCATCAAAGTAAACCATCAAAGAGCATTTGCATCATTCCTCCGATTTAACACTTTTAAAAAGTCGCCCCATCCTCCATCCCGACTCCTTCTGACTTCTCGCATCATCTCTCTCCCAGATAGTGATAATACGATTTCGGTGCCTCTTTTTTTTTTTCCTCTCCTTTTTTTTTTCTTCCTGTTGAGAAACAACCTGGATTATGAGCAGATCACTACATAAACAGCTTTCTAAAAGGAGCCAGCTATTTAAAAAAAAAAAAAAAGAGGTTGAGGGAATGCAAAGAAGGATTTAAATTTTTAATTTGAATTTATTCCAGCAAGTGAAAGGTTCTTTTGAGAGAGGATTTTGGCAAAGATGATGGTATTTTAAAGTGATAAACAAGCATCTAAAGCTAAAAAAGCAGGAGGCATTTTTTAGCTTTTTTTTTCTTCTTCTTTTTTTTTCCTTCTGACTGTACAGGAGGATTGATAGTCACATCTCAAGAGGAACTTAAAATCAACTCAGGCGCATCAGAGTTGTGCTAAATGCAACGGTTTAAAAAATCAGGGCTCGCAAACAATTTAGTAGTTTTTGTTGTTGTTGTTGTAGTTGTTGTTGTTTAAGCAAGTGTGGACAGATTATGTACATCGAAGGTTATAAAAATCAATTACGGAAAAGAAAGATGTGCTTCCCACTCTCTGTAAAGTCAGTGTGTGTGTGTGTGTGTGCTTTAAAATGAGCTTTATCCTTCCTCTTCTCTCGGGTTTGGAACTGTTGACAGCGAGTACGTGGGCACAGCAAGAAACTACTCAGTATTCCCGAACAAGGCACTAATCCTGCAACCTGGAATATAAACATCACTTTTAAAGTGTCTCACACACACACACACACCTGACAACGGCTGTTTAAAAAACTTTTTCCCTAAAGTCCTAAAGTGCGACGAAGATGACATGCTTCACAAACAAAGAGTTACATCATGCTGTTGCACGGTTAATCCGATTGAGGCCGGTCTTTATCCCTCAGCCAAACAGCGCCAAGTTTAACAAGAGTCTCGGAGAGCGATCACAGAACCGGCGCTGGATGCGATTTCACGCTGACACACAGCTCGATCGCCGCGTCCAAACGCGCTTAGGGAACTCTTACAGAGAAAGCCAGGAGGAAAGGGAACTTTTAACCGTCGATCCTGATGCGTTTTGTCGCCGTCGATTGTGTATCGATCGTTCCGTTGGAGAGAAGAACCCGATTACAGTTCACAACCTGAGACCCGCAGACGCACGACTTGTAAATCATCACGGGTGAACGTGGAGGCGTTTATTAGACGGAGTTCATTAGAGCGGTCAATGGCGTCGTTGCGTAACAGGATAATCTGGAGACTGAATTGATTGTAGCAATTTCATAATATGAATAAATAAACAAAAACGAATTATTTTGTAAGAGTCGCTCATATTATCTACAGTATATGAATAACAGAGAGGTTTTGGTCAGAAATCGCTCTTTCAATGATATCTTTACGTTTCATACATTGGAGGACCAGAACTCAGGCTCAGAAATATTTTCAGTCTGTCTGTCCGTTCAGACTGATTTTTGTCACAGCATCACGCAAAACTTGTAATGAAACTGTGCCAGTAGTTCGGTCTCTGCCTGAAACTAAACATGAACAATACACGAAATAAAAATGTTGAGTAGAAGTGAACAGATTACAACACAGCATATTTTTTCCCCTCTAGGTGGGCGTGGCTATACGCATCAGCAGAGCCAATCATAGATAGAGTACGCAATCCTGCGAATTTTAACACGCTGGAGTTGTTTTAAGATAAAACTTCATCTTTATCTGATCTACTTTTTCCATTTCTCATCTGTGATTCTCTCTCCGATTACCGAACAGGGAGTGTATTTGTCTGACCACCAAAGAAGGACAACTTAGTCTAAACAAGGCGTCAGATACTCAACCTTAGAGAATGTCATTTCTTTGTATTAATAAGTTAGACAGAGAGTTCTGCTGTACAGAAAGACACACAGACATGGACGTGGACTTCAACCTCAAACAATAATAATAATAATAATAATAATGGCGGCACGGTGGTGTAGTGGTTAGCACTGTCGCCTTGCACCTCCAGGGTCTGGGTTCGATTCCCCAGCCAGGCTCGATTCCCGTCTCTGTGTGCATGGAGTTTGCATGTTCTCCCCGTGCTTGGTGGGTTTCCTCCGGGTACTCCGGTTTCCTCCCACAGTCCAAAGACATGCAGATTAGGCTAATTGGCGTTCCCAAATTGACCATAGTGTGTGAATGAATGAGTGTGTGTGTGTGTGTGTGCTCTGCGATGGATTGGCACGCTGTCCAGGGTGTACCCTGCCTTGTGCCCAGAGTCTCCTGGGATAGGCTCCAGGTCCCCGCGATAAAGCGGTATAGAAGATGAATGAATGAATGAATGAATGAATAATAATAATAATATCACTGATTATGTTAAAGATCAGAGGATTATTTATAGATTTAACCTTATTTTAACTATTTCTACAAACTCTTGTACTCAGGTCCTTACAATAGTAAAACAATAATGTAAATAAAAAGGCACAATAATTAGTGCTCAGGTAAAATTATGAAAGTGTATATGATAAGAGTTATAGTTATAAAGAGTAACGTATATATTATAAAGGATGACAGAAGTAAGAAAGAAGGTAAGAAAGTTCTCTTATGGATAAATAATCAATAACGATTGTTATTTGACGCTCATAAAACATGAATTTTTTCGCTAGTTCTTCAAAGATTTGAGTGAGTAAAAGTTCGGTATCTAATCAGATTTACACCACATTCTCATTTCTAATTGGTCAGAAGGTGTCACTTTATTTATTCCAAGTAAAACAGGTACATTCCTATAAGTCATACAGGGACTTGTAAAGTAAAGGGATAATAAAAGTGTATTTAACGTACAGCGTGTGTGAAAAGTACATTCACACTCTCCAGAAGCAGCTCTGTGCTTTCCTGTTGTCCTGCCTGAGTGCTGTTCCCTCTGCTGACTGCAGGGAACGGTGCAGGGTTATGACACACACACACACACACACACACACACGCTGCACCATTGTCTCCTGGGAACACTTTCAATAGGCTTTTTCAAAAGGTGCACATGACAATAGCTTCGATGCTATTTATGCAGAGCCTATAGCCAGGCGGGGAAACAGGTCCTCTCCGGAGCACTGTAGAGGGACGGACAAACCAGGTGACACACACACACACACACACACACACACACGGCTCAGGAAACAAGGCCAAGGCAGTAACTCAGTGTGGGAGGAGTGTCAGCAACAAAAGTGCGCTGAGGTAAAACAAGGAGAAAGTAAAATGGTTTAGACGTCTGCAGTGGACGTAGAGGGGAAACTACAAAACAGGACTTTAAAAAAAAAAAAGGAATATTTGAATTAGCATCACACAATGATGAAAAAAATCAGAATGCATTATATTGGATGGAACAGGACACTGGTGGCCCACTGGAAGGTGTTTTGCCTGCCATGTCGGAAGGTTCGATTCCCAGCCAATACCCAAACCCCATCCACTGGACGCAAACCCAATCCACTGGATGCAGTGACGGTCCCAAGCCCCGGGTAAAATAGGAGGGTTGCGTCAGGAAGGGCATCCGGACTAAAACCTGTGCCAAGCTTGTACGAGCGACCCCTTGCCGGGAGCAGCTGTAAGACCCCCCCCCCCCCCCCTCGGTCCCCCCCCCTCGCCCCCACCATTGTATAGACTGGAAAGTTTTCTGTCACTGCCAGTGTGGAGATTCTCCAAATTGGCGAACATACAGTAAGATGTCTGTGTCAGATTTGGTGAAGAAGATCCACTAGTGACAGACTGCTGCGAAGTGAGCTTGGGGTAACAAGGACAATGTTTTCTGTCCATTATCGACATTTCATGGTGTATTTGTAGCCACCTGGTGAGTTTTGTGTAATCCCATTCTGTCCTCTCATCTATATTTACAGCATTTTTGGTCAGATCAACTTGCACCAGCCATAACATCATGACGACTGACATGTAGTGAACAACATCAATTAACTCGTTACAACAGCACAACTCAGTCTTTCTGAGTCATTCTGCTCTTACTGTGTGTGCATGGTTGGACCAGCATTTTCCAGGACGTTGGCCGGGACGACGCAGACCTCGTACACGGCCTCCAAGAAGTCCGCTCCATGTGATTTTTTCCTGTGGGGATACACAAAGGAGAAGGTGTACAGGACAAAGCCTTGCTTCCTGGAGCATTCAGAGGCACAGATATAGGAGGTTCTCAACAATATCCCAAACCACTTCCATCAGAAGACTGTACGTTCCATCCCCACATGTTTAAGGACACTGGTTGATGCCAACCGTGCCTTTGTTAAAATTTTAAGATTTGTTTTCATTTTCCTACATAATAATGAACATGTACAATTTGCTTCAATAACAAATATGGACTTTATTATGAATTTTTAATGCCTAGTTACTTTTCACCCACCCTTACACCAAGTGAACATTTTGTCTCTGGAGTTGATGTGTTGGAAGAAGATAATGGGCAGGTGTAAGGATTTGAACCACGTTGACAAAGGCTGAAGTGTGATGGCTATACAAAGCATCTACTCAAAGAACAGGTCTTGTGGGGTGTTCCCGGCCTGCAGTGGTCAGTAGGTCTTGAAGGAAGTGGCCCAAGGAAGGAAAACTCATGGGTGGCCAAGGGTCACTTATGCACCCTTTTGCTGAAAATGTTCTGCTGGGAAACCTTGCATCCTGCCATTCATGTGAATGTTACTTTGACACATACCACCTAAACACTGTTGCAGACCATGTTAACCCCCTTCATGGAGATGGTGTTCCCTGATGGCAGTGTCTTCTTACAGTAGGATAATGTGCAAAAATGGTTCACGAATGATGTGTGGAACACAACAACAGATTGAGGTGTTGACTCACCCTCCAAATTCTCCAGATCTTAGTCCAATTGAGGATCTGTGGGATGTGCTGGAAAAACAAGTCCGTTCCATGGAGGCTCGACCTCGCAACTTATGGGATTTAAAGGGTTTAATTGAAATGGCTTAGTGTCAGAATCCAAAGCACACCTTCAGAGGTCTAGTGGTCCATGCCTCCAGGGCTGTTTTGGCAGCAATGTTAGGCAGACAGTCATCTGTGTACATCTGAGCGGTTGAGGGGGATGTGAACCAGTGACCATATCCAGTAGACCATATCCATAGTCCAACATCTAAGCCTTTAAAGGGGATGTATTATGCAAAATTATTAAGACACTTCATTAGACATGTACATGCGTACAAACAAATTCCTGCTTTTTGTCCTTTTTCCATAGCCTGGGGTTTAAACCGGAGAATTAGATCTTCCCCCTATTGTGACCTCATATAAGAAGAGCCCCATCCCTTGTATTGATTCTCAGCTCTGCTGTTGTCTGGCAGGACGTGACTCAGGACTAGCTCATTTACATAGACACTGAAACAGCATGTTAGGCAGAGGAGGAAAACAGAAGGAGTTTGAGGTATGAAAAATACATCATCATAGGGGCGTTTCAGCTGGTGCATTAATGCAAACATTTTGAGATCTCTGAGACTTATGTTAACTCGTTAAAAGGATTTTTTAATAGGGGACCTTTAATTTAAGAAATGTGTCTTTGTTCATGGCGGCACTTAATCTCATTATATGTTAAACGTAAAGACCGATTTTCCAAAATCTTGGAGAATTGAGCTGACTTTACTCGAAGGTCAACAATTCCAGGGAATGTGGGGAGATGAATTTTAAAGAATGACAAGGATTTACAAGGACGAAATAGCTCTATTGAGAGATTCTGTGTATTGTTGAGTGGACGTACAGTGTTAGTGAATTAGGGTCTGTTGGGTAAAATCTTTAAGACTCTTAAACCTCAAATAAAACGCCACTTGAGCTGTGTCGCTGCTCTAAAACTGCAGGAGTATCTTATTAAGCATGAAGCGCGTCCAGATGAACCAGGCTGAAATGTTGAAACGTAATTTCATGCCGGCTGTCCATCTCGGTGATAGGGAAAAACATCTGCATCAGTATTATTTGGTCAATTTGCTGATGCGGATGTAAAATGCTCTGTAATTATTGTCCCCGGCGCCGGGGTGAGACAAATAAAAGTTACATACGAGGCAAATTAGCATGTGAATGGGGCTTACATGAGCATGCTCAGTAAAGCACTCCACCTGGCTCCAAACAAGTCCACATCACCCCTCCCCTCCTCCTCCCAACACCACCACCACCACCACACACACATAGACACACACTGGCTTCGACTAAAAAGGCCTCCTAGGGGACTTTGCTGACCATTCACTCCGTTCCTTCTCTTCCCAAGCACCTGTGACTGTGTGTGTGTTTTCTTTCCATTTCTCTCTTTCTCTCTCTCTCTCCCTTGTTTTTTTGTTGGCAGGGTTCTATCATTAGGGAAACACTTCCTTTCAAAAGGAATTCTCACCACTAAACAATGTTATTTGTGTGTTTACCGCAGGGATGGCGCAAGGAAAGGAAAAAAAAAAAAAAAATAAGAAGAGGCATTGCGGTTAATAACAGCCAGTGAGAAAGGGAAAAGGAGTTTGAGGTGGGTCTTGCCTTTTCCCTCCGATTCGCAGGTGCTGCTGGAACGCTTCGCCTCTTCGTCGCCTTCCGAGGGCTCATCCGGCTTCTCCACGGTCCTGGACCTCCGAGAGCTGCTTTGCCGCTTTCCAAAGGACTTTGCCACAATCGCTTTCATTGTGCTCTGTAAAAACACATTTGCTTGCATGACTCTTCCAGGTTTATCCCTCTCGTGAGCCATCTAGCCCCTTTCACTAAAACCCACGCTCGTCTCGCCAACATCAAGTCATGAGCACACGCGCGGCTTTCTCCTTTCACTGCGAAATTTCTCTCCCGAGTTTGCATGGAGAGCTTTCTCTATGAGGTGCTGGTAGTTTTGATTTTTTAAATTTTTTATTCCCTCCAGAGAAACATGCATACGTCGAGTAAGGTTGTAATCTTTACATCGTAATTTATACAGGCACGGGCTTGAGTTGTCATTTATCAGGAAGGAGAAATGATCAGAAAATCTGTTGGGAATAAAAAAGAAATGTGTGGTTCTGCAGGAGCTGACAAGAGGGATGTTTACAGTCGAATAAGCACTCTTTACAGCAACGGTGATCTGAAAGGCATCTCAGAGTGTCAGACATTGAGGAGGGATGGGTCTACAGGAGCAGGAGATTCACATTGGCTTCCACTCGTGTCAATCAGGGACAGGACTCTGACGCTACGGTAACGTGAACTGCACAGATCAGGTATAAAATATCCAGTCTGAAGTGGCATTTTGGTAAAATAATCTGTAACAGTTTGTGTTTTTCAGCTTTATCTCACGAGAGAGAGAGAGAGAGAGAGAGAGACTCGTTTCTGTCTACACCAAATCAAAAGAAGTTCAAAACAGAACGGTAAATTATAAATGACGTTTAAAAGAATGTGTCTGAGAAGCGACGTTTACAGAGGGGGTTTTTTTGTGGCAGAAAATAAAATGTTACATGTATAATGATGTGCAAATAGACTTCTCTACAACAATGTTCTCTCAATATCGCTGGGACTAAAATACCCGAGATGTTCCATTGATGATTACATTACACCACCTCCACGTTGTAAAGCTAATCCAGTCAGAATAAAGCTTTAGTCCGCCACGATCGAGACTCAGTCAGGGAAGTAAACAGTAAAAAGTAAACATTCAGAAGCAAAATAGAAAAATACAAGCACATTTTCATATTTTAATCTCAGCTGAAACAAAAATAACGCATTATGCCCTAATTGGGTGCCGTGCAGTCCACAAATACTATTACAAGGCCGATCAGGATTAACCGTGCTACATACCTAGTTATCTATTTCGGAGTGCCAAGACTGCAAGCAGTGGGCAAGTAAACTGAAAAGCTGGCAAATCCAGTTGTCTTCTAAATACAGAAAGTACTTAAATCCGGGCGCTAACACAAGAGAAAGAGGGATAAAGAAGGATGCTCTGCATATCGCCAAAAAAAAAAAAAAAAAAGCTTGTGCACTTTGCAGAATCACTGGCTAGGTTCAGCAAATATGCTAAGCAGAGATCAAAACAATCCTTTGATCCGCAGCCGAGTTTCCAAAGCTGAAGCTCGGCTCCCGGTGTAAATAACTTGTGTAGAAATCACTACTATTTACCTTCAGGTGATGGGGGGGGGGGGTACAGAACAATCCACTGACAAAACAAAACAATAATATCGATATTAAAAAATCAAAAATTAAAAAATTAATAAAACTTGACCACACACACACACACACACAGGACAATGATGTTAGTTAAGATTAAAAGTGGGAAAGTTAGAAAATAAATATCTGTTCAAGTCCAACTTTTCTTGCTGTTTTTTTTTCTTAACCAAGTAAGATGTCTTCTGTTTGAGTAACTATGCAAAGGGAACTCAGGGTGCTTTCACACCTACAGCATTTGGTGCGCACCAAACGTGTTTGGTCTCTTGGTTCGGTTCGTTTGTGTTGATGTGAATGCAATCTCGGTACTTTGGTGCGCACCAAATCAATCGATCCGAGACCTGCCTGAAGGGGTGGTCTCGGACCGCTTTATCCGCTCTACTTTGGTACAGTTCGTCTGGTGTGAAAGCAATCAAACCAAATCTGATGAAATGGTATAGTTTAATGCACTTTGGGTAAGATACGGGGTTGCGGGTAAAATTATTTTCCCTTCCTGATGACTCGATTAAATTTTTCAAGCTCGACTCGCGATGAAATCAAACCGCGGAGAAACGCGGAGTGCCGAAGAAACTAAGTGCCTCTCTGTATTCACATTAAAGATGAAAAATGTGTGGCTGGGCTGTTTTGATAGGCCAACGGATTACCTGATGGATCAGCAGGAAGATCGCCGGCTAATAACAAAGTGATCATTCAGGAGGAGGGTACGTGTCTCCCTGAAGTGGCGGCGATGCGCCGTCGGCGAGATGAATAAACCAGGAAGCTGGTTTGGAGTCGCAGCCGCGAATCGTGTTCGAAATTAATTATCTGAAAATAATGATTTGCACGTACAATGCAGTGCGCGAGGATCAGCACCATGAGCGCAAAGCAAAGCTGTTCCTCCATGATTACTGAAAGTGGCGCGATTTTCTGAAAATAGTCTGTTTCCGGTGCCGATGGGCTTCGCGGTCTATTTTGGTTCGTTTAGGACTCTGCATATGTGAAAGCAAACAGTACCAACGTCTGTTTACTACATTGTAACATTTTTCTGACTGGTGCGGACTAAAGCAATCGAACTATAGGTGTGAAAGCACCCTTAGAGGAAAGTCAGTGTTTCAAATTTCACCATGAAAGTAGTACAACAACTTAAGAAATTACCAAGTTTTGTGAATTTGATACCTTTGATAATTTGCTTGTTGATTTCAGTAGCTATTAAAGTTTTGTTTTTGGAAGTTAAATTTATCAGATATTTTAACTTGCTTGATCAAATTGAAAACTGTGCTCATTATTTTAGCTAGCTAGGTTCTGATGTTTAGCATGGTTCCGATGTTTAGCATGGTTCCGATGTTTAGCATGGTTCTGATGTTTAGCATGGTTCCGATGTTTAGCATGGTTCCGATGTTTAGCATGGTTCCGATGTTCCATCTAGCCGCTTTTACTCTCCAAAAGAGATATTAAACCTTTTCTAACCAGCAGAAAATGATTTATGAGAAAAAGGAAAATATTTTAGAAGTGATTGAGTGATTACTTAGTCATACTTAGATCAGACATGATGACCTTGTGCTCAGTTTAAGAGATTAACTAGTTTACACATGTATCTACAAATATAGCACTTTTCACACACAAGTATTTCCTACTTTTAACTGAGAACAATTTGGACTCAGTACTATTACATTTACTGAAGTACATTTTCTCCGAGTAATATTATCCAATATGAATATTAATGTGAGGTACACAGATGAAAAGTCACAGTCCCTACCTGCATCAGGCGCAGCAGAGCCAAAAACATGGTGGTACAAAAGAGGCTTGAGGAATCCTAACGCAGTAAAAGCAGCGCAAGTTGCTGACTAACTTTGCCGTGTGTTTTGATGAGCAAACACAAAGGAAAGCGCTGTCCATTCAAAAGCCAGTGGGGAACAGAGGGGGCCGTGTGTTTAGCAGAACCCACACCACCACCACCACCACGGCCCTGGCGCCGGGTGGCACGGAGACGCCGCTGCCCACAGAACAAGTTTTGTACCCCAAAAGTCAAGTTTTAGAAGAAAGTGCAGACTCTTTCACTTCTGCTTTTAAACATCTGGAGCAGCTCGGGTTCAATGTGTGTCAGAGATGAAGAACTAGAGACTGAAATTTTGACACAAACTAGTTGGTTATTTAGTAAATTAATTATTTACATTTTGGGAAATAAATTTGTAGCATTTAGTTAATTTGATAAACATTTTGTTGAGCTCATTAGCTGTTTAGGTTTTGTAAATTAGCTTGTTAAACTTGATAGCTAAGTAATTTGTTTAAACTTGTTTAAATTATTCAACTTTTGAACAATACATTTGTTACATTAATTAGATATTTAATCTTAACATTTTTTTTCTTAAGAGTTTAAGTTCTTAAATTAGCTAGCAAGTAAAATGTTAGAAATTAGTTAGTTGTTAAATAGCCTGAAACAAATTGGACATTTAATTGTTATTTACAGCTTGAGGAACCGCGAGTCTCCAGGGTGAATGTGATCGCACTTGCGACTCCTTTGGAAAAATAAATAAATAAATAATAATAATAAACGACATCACTCTAAACACTTTTATTCACTATTTTTATCGCTCTGACCAACCAGAATCCAGTATGGAGAACAAGCACAATGTTTTCAAATGCAATATTGTACTGTATTTGCACTCCAATACCGTTAATGCTAGCACTGCTGTTTTAGCATGAAACACTACCATAGCAAAGCAGAAAATGCAAGCCATACATAAATAATGGTACCAAATCTACTGAAACAAGATAACTAATCAGCAGGTGGCACTAAACCAGCTTGACTCTTGACCTTTAGGTTAAAGATGTGCTTCAAACTGTATGTGAATACGGAGTGTCACTTCACCGCTTGGCGTTGCATTAGCATGTTCGATGGGAGTGCTGCTCTGAGAGGCAGTGTAAGCTGTGCATATGCGTCGCAGGGCTAAATTGTGAAATGACACATCCTGGGTGCGATAGAGAGAATGACTAACTAATTAGAAGGGAGTGCCAGTGTGCTAGAGGAGAAGTATTAGCGCTGTCTAGCTGTCAATCAGCGCGGTCCCAGGCGATTAGCATCTTCACAAAGATCGCAGCTCTTTTTTTTCGACTCACACGCTAAGCCGATGCGAATAATAGCTAGAGCAGGGCGGAGACGGGGATCAGAGGACCGCCGCGGCCGCTCTTTAACCATGTGGTAGAAGATAAGAAGCAGGAATATGTTGGTTATTGTGTCGAGCGGTGTCCTGAGTGTCTGTGAGAGGCGACGCCGGTTTGAAGTTGGTGTGTGATGGAAAGTCACTAGAGCGCAGATCTGCGCCTCTCCAAATCAGAGCAGAAACAGTAAGAAGTTCTAACAAGGAAGAGTGTGCCAGGTGGCGAACTGGCGGTACCAACACAACGCACAATCTGTCCGCTTCTCCTTCCAAACCACTGACAGCTGCCATCAACAGCCCCACACTCTCTCTCTCTCTCTCTCTCTTTCTCTCTCTCACACACACACACACACACACACACACACACATTTGGTGTATCAGCTATGCACTACTGTGCTTCTACCAGAAAAGCAGTCAGGTAGTCGTATAATGATTTTTGTCATTAAAAATGGGGGAAAAAAATAATAAAATAAATAAATCAAATAAAAATCCTCTAGAGGGGAAATTTTTATTTATTTTTTAATCATGGCGCTCAGCAGTCGAAATGACTTACAATTCGGTTGGGAAAACAAAATTTAAAAAAAGTGCATTTCATAGTCCAAAATCTAGCTATATCTCACTATATTTATTTATTCATTTTTTATTTAAAAACATTTTTAAAAAGAGAATAATAGATGTCTTCTCTTAAAAATTACTTTTCTTTTACTTTACATACTGCTGTTTATTTTTTTAGCACTCAGAATAAAAAATAATCCATTAATCACTCAAACATGAATGGTTCTCTTTTAGGGTTTTTTTTTTTTTTTTTTTACAAAATATACATTTTTATATTTTTTCCAAAAAAAACATTTCCTCCCACAAGTGGCTTTAATAAATTTATTATTGAGAAATATCGTTTTTTTATTGAGTTTGTTTGCTTAGTTCCATTTTTTTTTGGGGGGGGCGGGGTGGCGGGGGTAAGGAGTGGGTGCATTCTGGGGAAAAAGTGATAAAATTACACAAAACTATAATTATATAAGAATAAATAAAAAAAATGGGAAGGACGGCTTCTAAAAACATACATACTTAGGTATCAAATATATATATATATATATATATATATATATATATATATATATATATATATATATGTATATAGATAGATAGATAGATAGATAGATAGATAGATATAGTATATTTCCTTTACAGAGAAGCGTTTAGACGCGTTGAAACGTGTGAACGTGAGAAATGCGTAAAGTTGCAGAGGTCGAGGGGACTGAAAACTCAGTGACGTCCAGCATACAGCTGTTTAAGGCGATGTTTATATCCCTGATATCATCAGTATCAGATTGACTAGCTAACTTTACCTAGCTCTGTTTTTCAACCGTAGCTAGCAGAGTCCAATAGCGATGCTTACGGTACGTCAGAATTGGCAGCTAACAAAATGAAACAAGCTCTTGAATAAGAAGGTTTTGTCATTAAGTACAAGTTTACACACTCGTACAGGAAGAAGAAATATATACATTGCAAATATTATTGCAAAATACTGAAAAGGAGGTTGTGGTGTTTTTATTAACAATGAAATATCCTGAAGAACGGTACTGATGAAAAAATGTTTGGCAGCTGAAATTAAAAACTAGTAATAATAATAATAAAATTTTGTTTTTCTTTTCTTTTTAAAAAAAAATAAACATATTGCTTAAAATCATCTTTACTCTTTGTTTTGCTTCTTGGTTTACTTTCTATATTGTTCTTATTGTCCTCACTGAGAGTGTTCGGTTTATTAAAACACTAGCGCTGATGGGAAACTGTATATCTGGCAGCTATAAATAACGTTGGCGCGCGCGGCGCGAGGTCGTAGCGCTGCCCGAGTTTGATTCTCAGTGTAACATTTTGCATATTTCGGCCCTCCACCTCCCCGCGCTGCATAAACAGGCCATTCTTCTCCTCGGGCCGTACAATGAGACGTGAGTGAGTCTGGCAGCGCGCTCTGGATCGCTGCTCCTCAATCCACCAGTGTATGTTATCAGCAGGTAAACAAGCTTCCTGACAAAGCCATAATGGAAGTGTGCGTGGAATAAAGAGGCTCATCTCCAAACGCTATAGAGCTCATCAAAGCCCGTGTCACTGCTGCTAACGCTAACATTAACACCCACAGCAAACACTAACGCTTAACACCAACACGGACACTAGGACCAGAACCGACACAGACCCAAACACTGACACAGACCCAAACACTGACACAGACCCAAACACCGACACAGACCCAAACACAGACACAGAAACCAACACAGACACAGACCCAAACACAGACACAGAAACCAACACCGACACAGAGACCCAAACACAGACACAGAAACCTACACCGACACAGACCCAAACACAGACACTAACACTGACACAGACACTGACACCTACACAGAAACCAACACCAACACAGCCACAAACACAGACACTAACACTGATCCTGACACGGCCACTAACACAGGCTCTAACACCAACACAGACACTGACACCGACACAGAAACCAACACCAACACAGCCACTAACACAGACACTAACACTGATCCTGACACAGACACTAACACTGACACAGAAACCAACAAAGACACAGCCACTATCACAGACAGTAACACTGACACATAGGCCAACACAGACACTAACACTGGCAGAGACCCTAACACTGACACAGACACTAACACCAACATAGCAAACGACACCGACGCAGACACCAACACCGTCACAGCTACTAACATCGACACAGACACTAATACCAACGCAGCAACCAACACTGACACCAACACAGACTCAGCAACTGACACAGACACTAACACCAACACGGACACCAACACCGACACAGCCAGTAATTCAATACTGACACAAAACCAACACACCCACCAACACTGACACCGACAGAGCCACCAAAACCAAATCTTACACAGACACAAACAATGACACAGACACTAACACCAACACAGACACTAACACCAAAACAGCGAACAACACAGACGCCCACACTAACACAGACACTAAAAGCAACACAGCCACAAACACTAACACTGACAGAAACACTGACACAAACAAAGCTAACAACACCGAAACAGACACCAAAACCAATACTGACTAAACCAATACAGACACTGACAACAGCACTAATGCTTTGTATCAAAACCAACACACACACAGCCACTAACACCAACAGCAAAACCAATATGGACAGTAACACCAATGCTAACGCTTAACACCAACACTAACAACAACACCAACACTAATGCTAACCCACAGACACCAACACCAACTTTAATAATCACAACACTGACATCAACACTGACAACACCAACACTAACACCACAGACACTAATACCAAAACCTCTACATAGCTGCTAGTTGAAATTATATATATATATATATATAATTTTTGTAATTAAATGTTAATAAAATGTAAATATTTTTTTTAGATACACAGACAAATACACAGAGACTTATTCTCATACACACTAATTTATCTATTGATATTTATAATAGTGTTTACAGGAATTAGTATTTATTTATTTATTTACTTGTTTATTCTATCACTCGTTTATGGTTTTGGTTGTTGATTTAATATTTAGTTTTTTTTATACACAATCATAAATATTTTTTTTGTTCTTTGATTTTTGCTCACTGTGTGTGTGTGTGTGTGTGTGTGTGTGTGTGTGTGTGTGGTTATTTAATTTTATAGACTCATTATTGTTTAGTTGAAAGATGGAATATTTGTTGATTTCCTGAATGATCATTTGTGGTTTTATTTATTTATTTCATTTATTTATTATTTTTAAAGTTTAATCGATTTTAGTTTTTTTTTCTTTATTTGTTTGTACGTTTGCACATAAAAGAATGTTTTTACAGAAGGGGACGAGTACGAGACAAAGAAGGAAGATTCAGTCATCAAGATCGAGGGATGCTTCCTGTTTTTTTTTTCTGAGCTCTGAAATAAAAATAATTAAAAATGAAATCAAATAGTATTTAAAAAAATAGATAAATAAATAAATCACCTATTTGGTTTTTGCCCAAACGCGAAGGCCGCTCTCTCCTCGTGAGTTTTTGGCGACTGCAACAACTGTCATGGCGTGAATACAGATTCCATTTTCCTCCATGGAAGCAAATATCACGCCGTGTCCTACGGTCTGTCAGTTTGGCCGCCACCATGTGCCACACACACACACACACACACACACACACACACACACACACACACACACACACCGAGTATGAGTTCTTTCATTCTGGGATTTTTTTATTTTACTTTATGCACAGTGCTGTTTATCCGTAACAGAAAAGCATTTTGTTGAACCATTTTTGGTGAGTTGTGACCATTAATAAGTGTGTGTGTCGTTATATCATTAGAACGGGTCCTTCTAGGTGTACGTACGTGGTGGAGTGTTCTGCATCAGCAGCACGTGCGTCATAACAGCTCATGTTTCATGATTCACATACATCACGTGTGTCTGTGAGCGCAGCGCAAGAATCAAACACGCGGAATAAGTAATAAGGACTTGATAAGATTTAAAGCGTATTTGTCTAAATAATATAAGATAAATATGTATCTTAATAACTAGATGATGAAGCTAACGCGGGCCACACCCTACCTCAGTTAACACCCACCCATGCCTACAGTGAAGCACGGTGGCGGCTGCACGATGCTCAGGGGACGCTTCTCATCCTGCTGACTTTGGCATCTCGTCAAAATTGTGTTATATGCCGGTGTGTGTTAACGAGGAGGCTTCAGACTTCAAACTATGTATTTGGGTTTACCGATATGTCAGGCGGAGTAAAAGTTAGCTTTATTTTTATAATGTGTACATTTAACCACTACAGGAATATGGGAATGTAAAGAACAAAAATGTTATTAATATTTGGTCACAGAAACAACCGAAAACAGCCAGAAGATCATGTGATCATGTGTATCTGTGCTATTTTTCTGCCTATGTGACCCATTTTTGTTATTTTCTGCTCAGTCATGAGTTAAAACGAACAAATATTCAGTTCATCATATTCCATGAAGTTGTGCTGAAAAAAAAAAGTATACGTCACTCTGTACTGCACAATCCTGAGCCCTGTATATGTTTAATTAAAAAAGAAAACAGTAAAACAAATAATGACTAAAATGCTCTGAGCTTTAACAGCTGCCTGGATAATAATGAGACTAAAGCTATTCAGGGACGATTAGAAATAAAAGAAATGTTCTAGAAATGTTCCACAGGGGCCCAAATCCAAAATATAAAAAAACCTACAACATGAGGAAGGTGGAATAGGCAAACCTGTTGAAAAAAAAAAAGTACTTAATGCTGTTTGGAGCAGAAGGTGGATGTAAGATGTGTACTAGTCTGAAGGAGCCGATGGATTGTGTTTGTATTAAATGTGGAACAAACAGTGCAAAAGTCAGCAACAATCAAGACAAGTACGATAACATTTCAGGGGGTGAATACTTTTGTGAGGCACTGTATGCATGCTTTTGGGCACGTGCCATTAAAGGAAAATAATCAACAACACAAGAACAAGTTATTCTATTGCATTCTGAAGTTTTATTTTTTTGTCTATTGATTAACAAACAGCTTTAACATTAAAAAACACTTTGTATCATTTGTGGTCACATTACTGTAAGTCCCTACATATGAAACTTTCAATCAGGTGTAAAAGCAGCTCTGATGAAGCTTGTACTGCTCAGAAGAACCAAGAGATACTGATGGAGACAAAAGTGAAAATTATTGAGGTGAAAAGATGGTAGATGTCGTTCGTTCTTTTCTTTTTTGTATTATACTTTGTATAGCCAATTGTGTTAGTATCCTGGTACCTAGAGAATGTCAGTTGGACTTACAAACAAATTGGACTTACGAACAAGCTCTCGGGAATGTAACTTGTTCGTATGTAGGGGACTCATTGTATATATAGTGTATATATATATATATATATATATATATATATATATATATATATATAGATAGATAGATAGATAGATAGATAGATAGATGAAATAAGCTAGCTCCTGTTATTGCTTACGCCATTAAAACACAGCATAGTGAATTCTGAAGACTTACAAAAGACTGGAGACTCCATCCAAAATCATACATAAACAACTATGCAAACTTGAATGATACACATTGTACAGGTATTTTTATTTTTACATTGTATTTATTTATTTATTTATTTATTTATTTATTTGACCATGATTCTCTGTTACTACAGAAATAAGAACGCTAGAACGAGCGCATGGATATAAACCTGTCACTTTTCAGGATTAAAGAAGCCATGCTTCCTATTAAAGGGTAAATGTGCAGACATGAGTTTTGAAGCATCCAATCACAACACAACCTGAGGTGGGTTTTTTTTTTGCACTTATGGAGGTTTATACAAGGTTATATCCCGGCAATTATCCTTAAACCGTTCATGATGTATAAATAGTATATATTTGAATAGTCGAGCATCAAGTCAGAGCCTCAAACGCGAATAGATGAGACAACAAACAAGTCCAACACGACCCCTGTGAGGTAAGATCAGACAATGGTGTAAGTAAGTATGGAGAGAACCCGCTGCTCCAGGTAATAATGTGTTTGATCCGACGTCGGTCTATTAGCCGAGAGATAGATCACTTCCATCCAGGTCTGTGTGACGACGCTGGTGTATGTGTAAATGCCTTCTTTTTTTTTTTGCCTTTTATAAGGTCGGTTATTCCACAGTCGCAATCCTACACCCAATTTCCTGACACAATGAGCCGCATTTGTGGGATTTAAGTAGATTTATTTCCTGATGTGGGGCTCTTCGCTGAGTTTCATAGCTCACTGTCTTTCCAGTGATTTGTCTTCTATACAGTAGCAGCAGCTCAGACTCTAGTTCAATCTAATAAATATATAAATTCAAAACAAACAAGCTAATAAATAAATAAACATAACAAACAAATAAATACATCAGTTAGTTTTTTCATTAACATTCTTATTTCAATGTTTTCATTTCTGTCACAAAAACCTTTTATTAAAAAAATTATCAACATTTTTTTTGTCTCCAGTTTTAGTGCTGAGATTTCACTACAATAAGGTTTTCATGACAGAGGCATCAGCAAGCTTTTGAAAAAAGAATTTTTAAAAAAGTGCAACAATAAAAGTAAATATTAATAAATGAATGTGAAACTAGTAATTTGTTGGTAAATTCTTTTAATAAGTGCGTCTGTGGTTTTCTTCCGGATCAGCACTCGCGCCCAGGGAGGATGTAGACGCACAGTAGATCATCTGATCCCATGTTAATGTGTGTAATTCTATTCCTCTTACCTCAAACATGGAAGGTGCTGAAATAATTAAAGTGAACTAAAAGTAATCAAAAAAAATATCTCACCTGAATACTGGAAGGTCTTCCTCCTCTTCATCCTCATCATAATTTTAAGTCAAAGACTTGAAGTCAAATAACAGTGATATTAGGATTATTTATTTGATGATATTATGATTTGGGGAGAAAAATGAAATTAACTGCACTTGTCTATGTGTTTTTTAAAAAAAGAGTCAAAACATTTTTAATAATTAATTAAAAGGCCATTTAATAGTCGTGCTATTTGGGTGGAAAACATCAAATGGAGAAAAAAAGGGAAGAATTGTGCTTGTATCAGTAAATAAAAAAAGCTTAAATTAAGTCAAGGTCAAATAAGTTATACAAGTGACATTTTATTTTATACTAAATAACAAAAAAAAAACTAAATCTACATTTGAGTGGAAAAAATAAATGCAAATGTAAATTTTTACATTTGAAGTTGTGCATGAGTTTTGTTATGTTAAAGTTACGAACTTGAGTTATGTCACTTGATCATTTTAGGTCAAGGTCAAATAAGTCAAACTTTTTTGAATATCTGATATAACACCATAAATACCATCAAACAGCAAGACATTTACAAACATGAACCGGAGAGGAAGAGAACACGCTGAGAACATACTGAGAACATGCTGAGAACATACTGAGAACATGCTGAGAACACGCTGAGAACATACTGAGAACATGCTGAGAACACGCTGAGAACACGCCGCAGTACTGAGGGGAAGTTCACTGCACTCATCAAATATGTCCAATATGTCCAATATCACGTCCGGGTCAAATAAGATGCAAAACATTTTTAATCAAAGGCCATTTAATAGTTATTAGAATTATCTGCATTCTGGTGAAACAAACACCACCTGGAGAAAAAGGAAAGAATTTACTTATCAAATGTGAAAACAACTCGAAAGAAGAAGAAAAAAAAGTCAAATTCTGCGACTAAATAAAATTAGCTTTTTGTGTGGCACAATCTCAGAAATGCAGTGTGGTGAAGAAAATTATTTTACTTTACTTGTGTGTGTGTGTGTGTGTGTGTGTGTGTCTCAGTTGTGTCAAATATTAGGTCAAAGTCAAATAAGTCAACTTAAAAAAATGACCATTAAAACAATAAGTGTTTCGGCTCTTTAGTGACATTTACATACACGAGCGGGAGAGAAAGGAAAACGCGCTACTAATGCGATGGAAAGAATTTCACTGTACTTGTCTGTTGTCTCACTTTGTGTAACTCGAGTCAAATACCAGGTCAGAGTCAAATGAGATGCAAAACATGTTAAATTACAGGTCATTTAAATAAAAAATAGCATTATTTGCTTTCTGGTGACATAAACACCACTTGGAGTGAAAGGAAATGCCTCGTTGCCCAATTCCATTTTGTCATCGTCTCGACATCCCAGAGGCACAGCGGGGGGCCGTAAACATTTACACTCGCGGGGCCTGTCCGTTGCACATGCTCCGGCTTCGCCAGCAACCTCAGCATCGCATATTTAACTGTGTCAGGCCTGTCCCGAAATCCGGCGAATTGCACCAGCGAATTTATCAAAAAAAAAAAAAAGGAAAAAAAAAAAAAAAAGGAAGAAACGGCGTCCAAATGTGACAGCCGACTTATGCTGAACGGAGAAAATAAGACAAAACATTGCCGAAAACACCCCTAAAGACCCACATGGTACCGAACGCGCGGCGGTAGAGCTGCTAGGCTCCCTGCTGAGAACTGGGAAAGTGATGCCGGTGTGATGCGCTCCTCCGCGAGGGCAGTGCCATCAGAAGGCCCTCTTTAAGTCTGCTGCCTCCATGTGGTGCAGCAACACACAGCCTCAGCAGTGAGCGAGCGCGCCGTCGCCGCCGGAACCTGAGCAAGTCTAAGGGAAAGTTCGTCTGGAATAAAGTTCCCCCCCGAGCGCGCATTACCTCTGCCTCGTGCTCGGGTTTTAATTTTAGACAGAACTTGTTATACGGCGCGCGCGGATCCTATTAATTTCTGACATGTTTGCCTGGGTTCGATATTCATTAGGTAATTTCGACACAATAGAGGCGTAATTCCTCGAGAAATCTTCTGTTTTGCCTCGCTGCGAGCGAGTGCCAGCGACTCGAGAGCATCAATAGCTGATGATTAGGGAACTTATGTAAACAAGTACTTGTGATCGCAGGAGCCGCGGCATTTGCATGTAATTAGGAGCGAACACTGGCGGGAAAAGAACTTCTTGTGCTCGACTCGCATTAAATGTTCTGTTCTGCTTATTTTCTTTTTGTTTTTTCTTAAAAACATATTTAATCTGCGGCACATGCGGGGAATTAACACGCAGCGTTGGTTAATGTCGATTCCGGCGAATGAAATAAAAAAGAAGAATGTAACACGGTCTGATGATATAACAAATAACGGATTATTAAGTCATTTAAAAAGTATTCGGCTGTGGGATTCACTAATCCGTCCTCGCAAGCGTGTGCCGATATGGGAAAATAATCAACGACAAGGTGGTGTGACGAAGTGGCATTATTGTTACCAACCTGAAGTCTTAAACCACGGCAGGATCCTGTTAACAAATGTACTTATTTATTAAAGAACGTCGTCCATCTCGGAGAGCGCGTTACAAACCGCTGACACTGGAGACTCCTTCCACAAACCTGAATTAAACCTGCTGCAGAAAATGAGCCGTGTGAATTAACTTTAACTGTTGAAACACACGGTCAAGACGGCGGCAGTAAAGTCTCTATATAATGAGTTCATAAAACAAAACAAGATGGAATATCTTGAAATAAGAAGACAAAGGAAGACATTTTAAAATAGCTTTAAAAAGGGACTTGGTTACAGACTGAGTGAGTCTTGAAACAAACAGTCAGAAAGTAACGAGTCGCCTTAAACTAACGATAGACATCACGAGGTCGCGCCTTTAATCGAGTCAAAACAATGAAATGACATCAAAATAATGTTTTAGTAAATTAAAATGAGATTAAAACGTAACGCTGCGATTTAAAGCACTCAGACGGCGTGATGTTGAAAACAAACTTCTCAGCCAATCAGGTTCGAGATCACGAGCCTCGCACACGCTTCGTCTCTCGCGTCAACTTCACCAGTGCCTCCTTCGTAAAGCGACGGAGCGACTCTCGTGTGGTTTACTGTAATGGAACCTTCACCGAGCAGCATTTATTAAACACGGACTTGAAGTCGGTCCAGGAAGCTTGGCGAACGCCGACTCCGTAGCTCATATGTGACACCTGAGCTGAGCCGCCACCGAGAGGCATTGTGTAACTGCAAATTTATCACCCTGCGCTCGCATCTTTATTAACCCTTACGTTACAGGAACATCTTACAAACACATCCCGAGTTCTTCACTGCTTCTACAAGGAGGAGGAAGAGGAGGAGGAGGAAGAGGAGGAGGAAGTCGATCCTGAGGATGATCTTATACGTCAAGTCTCAATAAGCATCATGTTGAATAAGGTCATGGTGTGTGTGTGTGTGTGTGAGATGGAGTCGGCTCGTCTGGACGGTGTACTGCTTATATAATGATATACTGGGAGAACATATTGATCTCAGTGTATATTAGAGTAAATCTACAGCTAGTCCTGAGGTGGACAACCAGCCTGCAAACCTCCAAACATGTGGCTGTTGTTGCACTGAAACAATTCAACCAAAGGCAGATTTTTCATGTATTTACACCAAAGCGATGACGAAAAATCAATTCTGATTGATCAGGAGGTGAGGATTCAATTTCTATAACACAATATAACCTGCAATTTGCAGACGCTATCAGTGGCCCTGGTGTTATAGATTATGGTTTCTATAGTAACGGCTCGGTCGCAGGTACTTGTACAGCCAGGAGTTGATGTAAAAGAGAGAGTTGATCATGTTTCCGGTGGTTGATTTGATGAGGGTTTCCTGTGAGGGCGTTTCCTCTGTTTGCCGTTTCACAGAAGGAGGATCAGTGTTTTGATTTGTGGAAGTTTTCGCTATGTCTTTTATTTTGACTTTTAGTAACTGGTTACATTATTGAGTCACAATAAAGGGATGAAATAATGAGTTAGTAAGTCAATATACTGAGATACTTAACAAAAAAGCGACCTTTTTTTAAGTAAAACTAATGATTTTGCAAGTAAAAAAAATTTTATATGGTAAAATATCTTAAAATGAATGACTAATTCAATACAATAAGATGTCCTGAAATAGAAAAATGACATCAAAATGACAAAATATCTTAAAAAAAAAAGTGTATATATATATATATATCTTTTTTTTTTTTAAAGATATCTTGTCACATATATAGTGAAAGTAAGAGATCTTTAAAAAATTTAAACAAAAGTCTTAAAATAAGTTAATAAAACAGTTTAAATAAAAATGAATAATGGGATATCTTGAAATAAAAAGTTATAAAATATTGCATAAGTAATAATTTGTCATTTGTTATAATTAACAAATTATTTTTAAATAAATCTAAAAAGTGGCTTAGTCAATAATTCTTTTTTTAAACGAGTCAAAATAATGAGATAATATCTTGAACTAATGAGTAATTAAGATCAAGTACATCAAATCAATGCATATTAAAAGAATAAGTTGCTGAGTAACGAATAACGAATCACCTTATCAACTAAGGTAATATATTAATGTTTGCAAATCAAAGTAATGAAACATTGTGTGCAAAACATGATAATTCTGTAAATGAAAACAACAAAATATCTTGAAATGACGAGTTATTAGATCGAAAGTAACGAGCCGTCATAAAATAATGACCGTCGAAAATGACAAGATATGAAACAATATAGCGAGGCAACAGCTTCAGGACTTGGCAGGTCAAAATACTGAGATAATCTGTAGAATTAAATATTACGAGGAATAAAAACGCCAGAGAGCCGGAGCAGTAAGTCTGCATCTTCACACCACGCTGTCCGTCATTATTATTTTAATTATAAACAGCATAACCAGTTATCTAGACGGTTTTCAACATCGGTTTCTGATTTGAATTATCAAAAAAAAAAAAAATCATGAGGATTAATTAGCAACCCCTTCTTTAGCAGGAGAGAACTGAATCTGACTGATGGTGCAAATTTATGGTAAAAAATGACCCTTTTCATTTCATTATACCGTTTTAAAATTAATATTATTATTAATATTATAGAAAAGTGAGGAGAAGATCGTGATCAGTTCTAACACACAAGCAGCTTTCAAGTTTATCAGATTTTATCAATTAACACACGTAACATGAAATCAACCCGAGGTCAGTGCAGTTTACTTATCATTTGTATTTATTTATTTATGATTATTTTTAAATAATCAGCAACTCAGAGTAGGTGGGGTCAAACCTTTATTGTTTGAAAACTCTTTTACAATACAGTCATGTTTTTTTTTTGTCTTGTGCAATTTGATGAATAATATACAATGTCATGTTTTAATCCAAAGAAGAAGAACACACATCAACGAACAGGAAGTACTCCGTCTCTACACGTTGACGTTCTCTAACAGTGGGAAGATATGTGCTGCTAATTAGTTTTTTGCACTCGTTTTCCCGCCAGCACAACTGCTTCCCTTTTGGAATCGACACGTCTCCCAAAGTGCATTATTTAATTACATTTCGTTTTTTTATATCGCATGAAGTGGTGGGGGGTGGGGATAAAGGACGGGGGGAGAGACTGTGTCGTCGGGTGACTTTATTTTATTTTTTTTCTTTCAGAACCTAATATCCGTCCAGAGTTAAAGAAAATGTACGTGTGTGTGTGTGTGTGTGTGTGCATGCCGTGAACATTCGCTCAAACATTTTACAATACATGATGAGTTTTAAAACCTCACTTGTTATTTCGTAGTGACGCCGTCCGTCATGTTCTCCTCCCAGCACTGAGCAAAATCATATTAATAATTATAATCAGCTAATATATACTGTATATATATATATATTTATATAATCCTCCAAATAGATTTATGATTTTGTTCATTTTACAGACTCGCCTTTTTCAAGGCTCAATATTTTGGTCCACATTTACAAACCTCTAAACAAACAGAGGTATTTAAAAAAGGAAAAAAAATCCATAATAATAATAATAATAATAATAATAATAATAAAAACATATCAGCAGAAAAAAACTTAAATAAAGTAGTAGTAGTGATAACGGTTTGTCGTTCTGTGATGAAACAATTTCAGAGCGATGCTTGATAAGATGACTGCGAAAAAAAAGAAAAAAAAGAAAGAGCAATAAAAACATTCTAGCTTGTTTTTGTTTTTCTTGTTTTAATACACAACGTTACACCTTCTTGTTCCACGGCACGGCTTTTACACGGTAGAATTTGGTGCCCAGAGGAACTTTGAAGCGGTTTTGGGCCTGGAGATGGGAGAAAAAGAAAAACACACACACACAATCACAATTAAGCAGGCGTAATTGCTGTTAATGATAGCACTTATGCTTCAAGGTGCAGCTCAGGTCACACTTAACACCTTCCTAAAATCCATCACAAGAAATATGTGAATGTGTGTGTTTTTTTTTAACAGAATCAAGCTTTATTTAAAACAAAATAAAATAAATAATAATAAATGTAAATGTTTTCACCTTTTTTGCCTGACAATATTCCTTCTCCATGACCTTCCCAAGGACCCAGGGTCGCCTCGTCGCTCCGGTGGCTACAAAATAAAAAAGCAAAATAAATACAGAAAAAAAAAGAAAAAAAAAGTGTGTGAGAGATTAGTAGCACTAACAAGGGTGTGTAAGTTAGTTGTGTTTAGATGGAAGTGAGTGTTACAAAGTAATGTTTTTTTTTTTTTGCGTGACTAATATAATCCATCTTCTGCTGGAGGGTCGTAACGTCAGCCGCGTTAACACCTTTTCTTAGGTGCCTCTTTTTTTTTTTTTTAAAGAAATGTAAACAATTCCATTTTAAGTGTCAATAATCAAAATCAGTTTATATTTATGCAAACTTGTTCTCGTGTTTAAGAATTTAAAAACAAAATAGTTACTAAACAAATAATATTTCGCACGCACACACACACACACACACAGGACTTACACTAATCAGTAAGCAGATATCGCGACGGTGTTTAAAATCTGTTAAAAAAAAAGTTCCCGGTTTTCTGTTTTGCTTTTTTTCATAATAATAAATGTTATTAATCCACCTGTAAGGCCACAGAGTGTTGCTCTGCTGATTCCCTCTGACACACACACACACACACATGCTCCTAACTGATCAGCTGAAGTAGGTGTAGAGGGTGTTCTCTGTGTGTGTGTGTGTGTGTGTGTGTGTGTGTGTGTGTGCGCGCGTGCGCGCGCAAGTACACACCCGGCTTGAGGTCCAGCGCAGTGAGAGATTCTGAGTGCAGGAAGTAGAGAGTGGGGCCGACCGTGAACAGCACGTAATTATCGTGCCGCTCGTCCAGGATTATCAGGACCAAATCACCAACCTGGAAACTGCAGAGGAGGAGGAGAAAAAAAAATTATATATATATATAAATAAATCAAAAGCACAGGGTTAAAAAACAAAAAAGTAGAAATAAAAGACTCACTCTCGAATGGCGATTTTCTCCGAGTGCCGTGAGGACACAGAGGACATGCTCTGGGACATCTAAACACAACACCAGATTAGTTGACGTTATTAATACAACGCTTTCTCTAAACAGGGAAACAATCACTCAGGAAAGAAAAAATTATAATAAACCGTTATCCCATTAAACATAACCTGGAATTGTTCTTTTTTTTCCCCCGTCAAAGCACTGCGTTCATATTTAATAAACAAATTAAATGTAAAAGTCATTAAAGACAGACATTCTACATTCTCTGTATTCTACAAACATGAAACAAGTCATCACTTAAAAAGCTGTTTTTTTTTATTTTATGATACTAAGAAGCCACTCTGTCCTGAAGATGGGACAAAATGTGGACTACTATAAAGCCCTGACACTGGAGACTCCTTCCTTTCTTCCACGTTGACTTAAAACACATCCTTTCATCTGTTTGCCTATTATTATTATTATTAATGGAATACGTAGAGCCACACTGTTGTTACCATAACAACGATGACCTAGCACAAGGAGCGGTTTATCACAAACTCGTCATGTTACAGAAAATTTACCTGACCAATCAGAGTTGAACTTAAATATTCTCCAATGTTATATATATCGTTTTATAGCGCGACTCTTTTAAGTTCAACAATGTAAGGAAGAAAGTTAAAAAAAAAGTGCTTAAAAGTGAAAATCTAAAGGACACCAAACACTTTTTTTTTTTTAATAATCATGTTGGTCGACCTCATACAGAATAAATTACATCACTGTTTCTGTAAGCTGGGCCTAATTTCCTTTTTACAATAGCAGATTGTGTGTATCTGAGAACACAAGCCATTCTATTATAGGCTCTCTTTGACTCTCCTCTCCTTATCTAGGGAAAGGAAAAAAAAAAAAAAATAACTATTTTTAGTCCCCATCTTGTCCTTCTTGACACCGTAACATTTTCTTTCACCCCTCTGACCGGCTAACCGGCAATTTGTGTCCGTGACTCCTCATTCAGTTTTACTACTTGCCAAGTGGCTCATGTTTAAAATACAAAAGATGGAGTACTTTACAGTCATTTAGAGACAAACAAATAACCAAAAAAACAAATACGTATAAATTGATAATGGAGGGTGCTCTGTGTGTGTGTGTCTGTGTGTGTGTGTATATATATATATATATATATATATATATATATATACACACACACACACACATCTATATATATATATATACACACATACATACATACATATATATACATACACACATACAGCACCCTCCATTATCAATTAATACGCATTTGTTATATATATATATATATATAAAATCAGTGTCCTGTGGATTTAAATACAGTAAACTCAAAGCAGGCCACGAGTGAAGGTCAGGGCAACATTTAATTTGGTTACAGTGCCACCTAGTGGTGCTTGTGAGCAAACATTTATCATCTTGTCTCATCACATGAGATGACAGAAAGTGAACTCTGTGTGCTGATCATGTGACTCTCTCCCCCATAACCAATACCCCCCCCACAGCACGACACCAAGTCCTTTAATTCCGCAGCTCGCACATTAACACGCCCCTCCGCTTCACCGCGCTCGTTCCGTTTGTTGATTTTGTTGCTCATTAGACGTGTTGCATCTTAGAGTTCAGACTATCCGGCTGTAACGACATCGGCTTTGAAATAAACAGGGCGTGATGTATTAATGGGGGGGGGGGGGGGGGGTTGACCGTAGAAAACGCACCAGTCTTTGGCTGAGCCTCTTGTTCTCCTCCTCTTTCATGTGCAGCGTCTGTAAGAGAATCAGGCAAAACTATTAAAACAACACCATGGGGTTACCTTCATCCACCTTTAAGTTACAGTGAGACTCAAAGTGTGAAGAGAGGAAGATCTACTCACTCGTTCCAACATCAGTATCCGCTGCTTCTCCTCCGACAGCATCGCTGCGTTATCGCTACGAGAAATTACAGACGGGATTAAAGGTGCTCTCGGTTCTGTTTTCACGGCTCTCCGCAGATTTACCAATCAAAGTGAAATTCTGATGTCTGATTCTTTTGTGGTGGAATTTTGAGTGTGTTGAACTGAGAAAGATCTCTTAATAAGGAAAAAGTTAAATAAATTAAAACTTAATCCGTCCAGGAAGGCGAGTACTTAAGGTGATATTTCGTATTGTGAAACCCAATTTCACAGGAAATTATGTAAATGCAGATAATCCGTTCCAGTCTCCCAAAAATATTATGCGTGATCTTGTCTATATTATGTATGTAAAACTTACTGGACGGTCATCATGCTGGCGTCGACAGCGGAGTCCACCCGGTCGTCGTCTCGCAGCGCGGCCATGGACCCCAGCCTCTCCGAATCCAGCGCAGCCCGGGCAGTGAGTTCGACAGGGCCGGCCCCGCCGTAGGCTCCGGCCGTCTCTACGGCAACAGCGGTGGGATTGGGCACGAAGAAAGCGGAGGAGACGAGGGCGGAGCTCCTCAGGCGGTTGAGCTCCTCCTCTAGGTGTTTCTTCTCCTGCAGGATGGAGGCGCGGTCCTCAGAAAGGGTCTCGATCAAACCTGTTTGAGTTGAAAGACATGCTTGTCAGCTATTGATGATAACATTCCAAGATACAGGTAGTTCCCTTATTACGAACGAGTCATTTCTGGGAGCATGTTCGTAAGTCGGATTTGTTCCTAAGTCTGACAAAGTGAGTCTTGCACGCCTTTGACACGAATGTACAATGTAAATCTCTATCCCCTTTACACACACTGCCATCATGTGGCCAAAAACCGTAATCGCGCCTAAGGAAATGAGTCACACACGTCAAATGTAACAGTGCAGTCTCTGCGCCTTTAAATTGCGAGGGGAATCCCAGAGGCCAGTTTGTGTCAGAGCTGTTTTCCACCGTATTGGACTGTATTTTCCGAATTTAGGATTATTCACCATCAGGACAGACATTTTCTATCAACATGCTCCCAGACCGATTCATTGAAACCGGTGAGGTCGACTCATTTCTCCAATTTGTTGTACAACACACGTGAGCTACTTCCGTGATTTGTTCACATTCGCGAACGAATGTTCGTAAGTCGAGGACGACCTGTATCATTAATATTACGGCATGTATTTTGCACTTCTCATCATAATAAAGACTGTCAATTAAAAACGTACTCTTGTCCTTCTCCTGCTGCAGCATCACCTTCTTCAGTTTCTCGCTCAGGTCGTTGATGATCTGCTCCTTCTTTAACTTCTCCCTCCTCAGAACAGTGTTGAAATTTGTCTGTAGAAGAGAAGACATTCAGGTTTAATGCTGATCTCTATCACAACGAAATACCCAATCAGACTGACGTCTAGCCCTGGTATCCCATGTCCCATGTATAATCAGTTATCAGTACTGATGGAACCAATAAATCCAGCAGGCAAACATTTAGCAATGCAGAAGCATTAATATAAATAACAAAAAAAATTGGGAGATGGTGTTTAACTTTTCATTTTGTAATTTAAATGAGCTACTTTTAGATAAAACTCATCAAGCAATTAATTCAGTTGTTGCCGAGTAGTTGTGGAGACGGACATCCCTCGGCATTAACCGCACTCGTTATCATCCCTCCACAAAGACTGAGGAGTGTTACTCACGCAGAGCTCAGTCTCCATTCATCTCCTACCTGCTGCTCAGCGATGAGCGAGGTCTTCATGTTCTGCAGCTCCTCGTTCTTCTTCATCTCCAGCAGCTCCAGCTTGCCCAGGAGGGACGCTCTTTCCTCGTCCAGCCTCTGCTGCAGCGCGATGTCCCCGCCTCCAGCCTCGGCTCCTCTGCAACATGGCAGACAGGTTTAAATCAGTGTGAGCTGATGTGTACAGAGAGCTAAAGATAAAATCAGGCTTCCTAGAAATTCCTTTTCATTCACTCGTGACTGAGGAGTTTAAAAAAATTAATAAATCAAGCTTGGACACTGTAGGGAACCACTAAGCTGAAATCGTCAAAATTGATTCACGAGATGAAAAGATTCAACTAACTTGTCAGTGGACCGTTTTTCTTCAAGTTGCATTTCAAGTAGTTTAATTTTCCCCAACAGTCTCGCTTCCCGCTCCTCCTTCTGCGTCCAGGCGTCCTTTGCCGCCTCCGTCTCCTCCCCCTCCCTCAGCGCTCTGCGGGCCTCCTGACGCTCCTGCTCCAGCTGCCCCGACAGGAGCGAGTTCACAGCCTGCAGGTCGCTGATGGCGCTCTCCAGGTCGCGCTCTTTGTCCCCGAACGCCCTCTGCTCCTCTTCCCGTTCCTCGCTTAGGGTTTTGATTTGGTCCTCCAGCTGGCGCTGGATCTCCTGCAGGCGTTCCTCGCAGTCCTTCTCGGCGTCCTGAGACTTCTGCTTGAGCGCGGAGAACTCGTGGCGCAGCAGCGTGCTCTCCTCGTCGTGCCGCTCCACCAGCTCCGAGATGCAGTGGTCCTTCTCAAGGCGCATGAGCGCGCGCAGCTCGGCGAGGCCTTGCTCGTACTCCTCGTTCTTCTTCTGGAGCTGCTGCTGCAGCGCCTCGACCTGCTGCTGGAGCGCCCGTGTCCGGGACTCCATCTCGGCCATAAGTGCCTCCTCGTGCTGGGTCTTGGCGTCCTCATACTGCAGGCGGAGGTCTTCCGTTTCAGTCTCCTTAAGCGCCATTTCCACTTCGAGTTTGCAGCGGGCGTTGGCGAGCTCACTCACGCGCGCCTCGTAGTCCTTACACCGGCACTCGTATTCCTTCCGCACGATCAAGTGCGATTCCGCGAGTTCCTTCAGCTTGGCTTGGTGCTCGACGCCCAAGCTGTCTAGAGCACTCAGGTTTTCGCGTTTCAGGACCTCCATTTCCACCTGGTGATCTTTCCTGAGACGAGCTTCCAACTCTTGGAGATGGTTCTTCTCGGCGCGCTCCATTTCCTGGCGTACCTTCTTCTCGACCTCGGCTTGCAGGGCGTCCAGTTGGCTGGCGAGGGCGTCTCTGGAGCGCAGGGCTTCTTGAAGCGCCTTGCTCTGCTCAGACAGTTTCCTGTCCAACTCCTGGACGGCCAACTGGTGGATGCTGCACATCTCCTGCAGCGAGCGCTCCCTCTCGACCTCCATCTGAGCCAGCTCTTTCTCCTTCCTCTCCACGAGTCCTTCGAGATTGAGCATGGCCCTCTGGACGTCCCGGACGATCTTGTGGTTCCCTTCCAGCTCGTCGTTAAGCCTGAGGACGTGCTTTTCGTGGTTGTCTTTCAGCTGTTGGAGCTCTTTCTGGTGTTCCTCCCCGAGCTCTTCTTCCTGACGACGTTTAACGTTGTTGACTACGGCATGAATGTCCGCGCTCATCTTCTTCAAGGCGAAGCCGAAGTCGCGCTGCTCTTTCAGGACGAGTCCTTGGAAGTGACAGAGGTCGTCCTTGACTTTCCTCATGTTGCTCTGCGACTCCTCGGCGGCCGACCGGTACCGGTCCACGGTCAGCCTGAGGGTCATGATTCTAGAGTTCTCCCGCTCGAGCATGGTCGTGTCCTGGATCCTCTTGCTGTCTATAGCGTTGATGACGGAGGAGTAGAGAGACTCGACCATCATCTCGGGACTCGTGGGGTCACTAACGGGATTGGGTGAGGTAACGTTCTCTTCGATGACGAACTCATTGACTGCCGACATGAAGTCCGACTCCGGGCTCTCGACTAAAGAGTCCAGGTCCAGAGAGCCTTGCTGGAGCACGGGGTCCATGTTGGGATGTCCTATGGTTTCGAAGTCAAACGTATGGGCGTCAATGCTGTCAGGGGACAGGTCTTCTAACGCAGTGGGAAGGGAGTGCGGCTGAGCGGGTGGAGTCAGTATACTCAGCGGGGGAGGGGTTTTAGAGCAGGTGGGGGTGGTCTCTGTTCTGCATTCAGAGCTGGGTCTCTGTGTACTCTGGCTTCCAGACACCTTGGAAGGACGGAGCAAAAACTGGTCATAAGTCAGACGTTTATAGGGTCAAAAACAAACAAACAAAACCACCACAAAATAAACTTTTGTTTAATAAAGTGTGGTTCTGTACCTTCAGTTCGCTCAGTAGGTCTGTGATGGTTTGAGACATCTCGTCAACACTCCGGGCTGCTTGTACTAGGTGGTGAAGAGCTTCTGTGTGATGGTTTAATGGCTCAAAATCACATAGTGATGGAACCCTTAAGCAAAATGGACACGAGTATGAGTGTGGCAAGAGTATAGAAATACAACTCTGTGGCAAAGTTTTAATTGGTGCTTTAGGACTGGAAATTAAGCCTAGGCACAGGAACCAGGGCTTCCCAAAATTGATTTCCTGAACTAAAGCACCAATTAAAACACAGGAAACAATTAAAACTGTTTCTTTAATACAGAATTTTAAACCCGGACAATAAATAAATAAATAAATAAATGAATTTTCAGGAACAGAAAGCTCAAAAACAAAAGCCCAGGCAATTACTAGAGTGAAGCATGGGAGCCGAGGCCCAAAAACTAAAACCCAATCCACTAATTCTAGGAAGCACAAGAAACAAGACCCAGGACAAAGTCCAAAAGTGAAAACCCAAACGCGAAAGCCCTAAGGCAAAAACCGAAAAGCGTAAGGCCAGACAATTAATCCAGAGAAGAAGCACTGGGCTTCCCGGCATTTATTTCCTGGACTAAAGATACGGGACTAAAGCACCAATTAAATCTGGTACTTTAGTTCAGAATCTTAAAGCTGGGCGGAAATTAATCCTGGGAAGCCTAGGTGCAGGAACCAGGGATGAGGAACCGAAAGCAAAAGTCAAAAAAAGCAAAAAAATCCAGAGTATGACAGGAACCAAGGGCCAAAAACTAAAGCCCAATATATTAATTCAGGGAAACACAGAAAAGGATAAAAAGTCCAAAAGTGAAAACCCAAAAGCTAAGGGCCGAAGGTGAAGGCCGGAAAGCGAAAGCCTTGGCTGGTAATCCAGAGAAGCTCAGGAACCAAGGGCCCAAGCCATTAATTCAAGGAAGCAAATAATCCCGGGAAGCAAAGCAACCAAAGCCCAAGTGCTAATCTCCAGATGCTAATTCAGAGAATCTTTACCCCAGGCAGTTATTCCTGGGAACGACTATGACCACGTTTTGTGACGAGACAGACTTTACACGCTCGGTGGCGTCTTGGCAAAATGACGAGCTGCTTTTGTTTTGCGTTCAGTGGACAAAGAAATGTCTTGTGAGTGAATCGCTGTTTACACCCGCTATGTCATAAGCTTGTTTGTTTTGTTTGTTTGTATTAGTGTTTATTGACATATTGGCTTCACAGGCTCTTTCATGGCAGATAACTATTAAACATTAAACTAATTTATACAAACAAATATATTTATGTTATAGATAATGTAAGAGATTTAAAAGATAGTGGAAAAGAAATAATAAATAATAATAAAAGAAATTAATAAATATTACATTATAACATGGCCTTGGCCAGAAGAACAAGATGTTACACACGGTTCTTTAGGTTCACTTTTGCGAAAAATTGTAAAAGTTTTTCTGGTTTCGTCTTACAGAATAAATTCTTTAAATTTTGTTCCAGTAGAAATTGTTTTCTTATAGTATTAAAACTTGGGCAGGTCAAAGGTTTATGCTTTACAGTTATAAGTAATAATAACAGTTGTAAACAAAAATTGTTTTGTTTATATTCCACAACGTTAAATATACCTGTAACTGTAACAATGTGTCGTTCTTTCAAACATTTCTAAAAGCAACAGGTGGAAATTTGCTGTCGTACACAAAAAGAGTATCACAAGAATATAAAAAAATGCAACAAAGTGCAAAAGATGAGACAGAATGAAGTGCAGCTATGACTCGATTGGTGCTTTAGTCCAGGTAATGAATCCTGGAAAGCACAGAAAAACAAAATCACACTCTGTGGTTGTTCTTCAATAAATTACAAAAGAGTAATAACTGGCAAATTGCTGTCGTATACGAGTCGATAACTCGGCTCTGCTCTTCATCCTGTTGATGGGTTTCCTGTAACAGCACGTCTAACAAATCTTTGATTAAAATTACTTCCTTACCTGAGAAAAGGCTGCACTTCAGCCGGACAGCAGCTCTTCAGATACTGCAGGTCGTTCAGGGAAATGTCCGGAAGCTCAAAGTCGAACCTGCGAGGCTTTCTTGTCTGGAAAAGGAGAGAAAAAAGGAAAGTAAAACAAAAAGAGCGATCTGAAATAAACAAATAAATCATGAGCTATACTACGATGCGCTTAAACACTTACGCAAAACGATGAAGGAGGCCACGAGTCGAGTCCCCGGAACAAGCGATTCCTGAGGAACGACTTCCCTACGAGACAAAGTACGGTCGTTTAGTACAGAACTGCTTCAGACGGACCCTCCAGACGTTCTCCATATTGACATGAAGCTCAGCAGATTTGTGGAGAACACACACACACACACAGAGAGAGAGAGAGAGAGAGAGAGAGAGAGAGAGAGAGAGAGAGAGAGAGAGAGAGAAAGCTCATACTCACTGAACAGCTTGCCAAATGTCTCGCGCTTGGCCTTCTCGGCCTCATAGAGGTTCTTCCCATCTTTCACCAGAGCACTGGCCCACTGCAGAGGGGGAAAAAAAAAACAGAGCAGAACATTTAGTAGGCTCTAGGTGTGAATAAGACGGATCTGGGATTTTATCTATATTCTCGTACACCCTAGTCGAATTGTTGAATATGGTCGAATAAATAAATGAATATGAACTATAAATGCCCCTTTTCATGGACATTTCAGTTCAAACTCAGCTTAATACATCACTCTTAAAAAAAAAAACCTAGTAAATAAAAGAAGGTAAACGGTATACTGTACAGTTCTGTACTGCTATGTCTCCCGCTGTGCTCAAATGTAAAATACAGGTGTTACCCCTGTACTTACTGTAACTCATACAAGCGCATTTTCTTCTGTATAAAATACTGTAGGGTGAAAACGGTAACAGCAACGTATAACCATAAGAAAAATCTTCATCCTCACATACAAGGGGCGTGGTTAGAGCGGACTGTATTGTTCCACTCAGGAAAAGTTTTTAGGCATTTGGCAGACGCCCGTATCCAGAGTGACTTAAGCATTTTGTTTTTATCATTATTAATATACATCTGAGCAGTTGAGGGGACAACATGGCGATCATGGGATTAGAACCTGGGACCTTCCGGACCGTAGTCCAGTGCCTTAACCACTGAGATACAGAGAATCAGAGATTATCAAAAATCAGATTTGATTAATGTGATCTCCTCTGTATCCTAATCTTTCTTTCTCCCCGTCTCTGCACTGTGTATATTTTGTAGTTTTATGATTTGATGACTATAATGTGGTGTTGTGGATTAATGTACAACGCCCCACCTAATAAATTAAATAAATAAAATAATTCACCGTCCCAAGCCGCGTTCGTCTCTCTAAAAACAAAAAAATCATTACATTTTATATGGAAATTTAAATAAAAAAAAAACTAATTCAAATTCTATTCGTCACGTACACACGTCGTACACATTGTTGACCTCAATATTACAAAAAAAATAAGAGAATTTAAAAAAAATTGTTATAGGAAAAAAAAACTTATTTACATAATATACAACAATAATAATAATAAAAACATAAATAAAAATAAAATATTAGAATAATAGAAGAGTAGCTGAATTGACGTCAATATTTCTGTTACAAAATTAGTAAATTATATTGTTTTTAATAGTTTAGCGTTAAAACGCATGAAAAATTATATATTCCCACGAAATAAAGCCATAAAACAATCTGCGGACGATATATTTGCCATTTCTGCAAAATTGTGTGGGGTTTTTTGCGAACAATTATCAGTTAGGTTTTGAGGAAGAATCCGAGAGCGACTGAAGCCACGACCTCTGAACTGTAACGATACGCTGCAGCTCTTATCTGTTTATATTTAACGTTGTGGGAAACAGAAACGATAACGGTACCCGAACGTGAAAGCTCACCTCTCTGTAGTGTTTAATGAACATTTTACGACGCACGACCTCGACCACGGCCAGGCAGTACATCTGCGGGACGGTGCTGAGGGCCTCGACCACACGCACTCGCTCCAGCAGCTCGGTCAGGAGGCGCAGCAGCGCTTGCAGCTTCTCGCCATCCTGGTCCGCATGCAGCATCACGTAGCAGCACCATCTACGGAAAATAACACGTCAGCGTCTCCACACGTGCCCCGACGCCACGGGGGTCTCACTCGAAACGCTACCGTTACCGTCTGGGTCCGAGACTGGCTGCTTACTTGAGACGGACTTGCAGGTTGTTGGCCAGTTCCTGTTTGGCAGTCGTGCACTTCTGCTTAATGTCCAGCAGCTTCCTGTGGTTGGTCAGCATGATCATCAGCTGGTTGGCGTGACTCAGACACAGGTCCGGTAGCACCGAGTTGTCCTTCAGGTTTTCAGCCCTCATCTGATTGGCTAAAAATCCCTGTTTAAAATGAGAGCTCGTGACTAATAAGACAAAATACAAAATACAACTCGTACCATGTTCATGTAATGATGAAATAAACGTACCTGAGCGAGCTCCTTCTGTTCATTGACTAGCTTCTTGCAGCTGGCGATCATTTGGTCGAGTGCGTACAGTCTGTCTTCGAGTCCCTTTATGGCCTTCATGTTCTGATTATCCAGTTTGGTGATCGTGTCCCGGCACTCGACGAGAAACGGCTGGATGATCCGCGGATCGAGCTACAGGAATCACAACACGCGCAGACACGTGAGACAATGGAGAAATGCAAACGATCGCAGACGTTATCATAAAATGAAAAACTTACTTTTTTCAAACGTACTGCCTTGGTATAACGATGTAATTAACCGATATTGATAACAATAAATCAATTAGTAAAAAATTTATAAATTTGACTATGAAAAGATGTACACCAATTCATCCAAATAAATTTCCTAACACAAGCACCCCATCATTTGTAAATCTAAAATTAGCACCGCAGTGTCATCGTGTTCGACCCGTTTTCCGGAACGTTCTCGGCGCTTACTCTGTTGATGGAGTCGAAGCACTTCCTCACTACGGCCTCGACGTCGTTGGGTCGGTCCTGTACGTTGATCCAGTCCAGCAGCGTGACGTTAAACGAAGGCGCGTCCGTTTTATCGGGATCTTCCTCATCCTCCTCCTCCTCCTCCAGCAGCGCCTCCTGCAGCCCACTGCGCCGCGCTCGGTCCTGACCCGCCGAGTCTACAGGAGACATCTGGTTCCTCTGGAGCTCCGTAGGACACGTCTGGCCTGCGTCTCCGTCGTCAGACCTGGGCCGGGGGGAGGAGGACTTCTCCAAGCTCTCTCTGTAGCTGTGGCGGGTCAGGCACTCCAGAAGAGGGATCTTCGCCATGACCGAGACGGCAGTCCCGAGCCTGGACGGGGTGAAAGGTTACCTTTTTTAAAAAAATATCTTTAAAAAAAATCTTGCAGTTTCTGGACAGCTGTCTAGCGCTACTCACTTTGTCAACTTGAGCTTGATGTCCTCAAAATCCTGTTGGTAATTAGTGTAGGCCAGGTCAAACTTCGAGAGCAGCTTCTGGTAGGAGGTGGTGCAGTCGTCCAGGTTGGCCATGATGGCGGCCCAGCCCTGGTGCTGGAGGTGCTCGTCGTGGACCAGGCGTTCACAGAAGGAGCACAACTTCTTGGCCACTTCAAACATTTCCTTGTTAAATAAAAAATAAATTAAATTAAATGCCGGTCATGAAAAGTATATTGTGGAAAAGTTTATTTTGTTTTTTGAGGGTGTGATTTAAATCAAAAAGTGAAAATCTAACATATTCTAGATTTATTAAACATCAAGAAAAAAAAAGAAATTTTTGCTCGGCTAAATCTCGGCTAATTCGCTCCTACCATGCAAGATTGCTGTGCTGCCTGCCAACGTGTGAATAGTTTACAGTAACTGTAGGATCATAGAGGAAGAGCAACCTTTATCCAACTCAAACGCAAACATGAATAATAATAATAAACAAGAAGTTTCCACAGTCTGTGGTGATTTGCAGATGAACATACTTACAGTACATTTCGGTAAGTTAGACATTTCTGTATTGTAAATCTTTTTTCATCGACCTTAGGAAACATTCTAATACTCTGAGATACAGATCGTCCCCGACTTATGAACGAGTTCTGTTCCAGGAGCACGTTCATAAGTCAGATTTGTTCTTAAGTCCGACAAAGTGAGTCTTATACGCCTTTGACACGAATATACACCTTAAATCATACCAATCCACTCAACTAAATCTCTGGCCATTTCTCCCACGCTGCCATCATTGTGGCCAAAAACCATAACCGAGTCTAAGGAAAGTAACCTCACGTCAAATGTAATAATGTTGTCTCTGTGCCTTTAAATCGCAGAGATATTGTGAGGAACTATGAGACGAACTATGACGTTAGGGATTGACTGTAGTCAGTGAGGTCGACTCATTTCTCCCAAACACACACACACAATATACTGGACTTTAGACATTTTATAGATTCATTTACACCCTGAAAATACTGTATATAATTGTAAATATTGGTATCTGGTGCACTGCAGTGTGTATATATATATATATATTTATTTATTTATTGTAAAATACACGTGAACTACTTTCACGATTTGTTCGCAGATACAAATGTTCGTAGAACCGCTGAACCTGTACTGGATTTTTAAAAAACAAACTAATAAAAAAAAATAATTTTTATATTTCTCTTGAATCTAGAATATATGAATGAATGATATGAAATATTTAAAATATGATGCAAATTATGGGGGAAAAAAAATCCATAATATTCTAATTTATTAAGATGTAACTTTTCTTTTTCTGCCTCTTCGTAAGATTAACTACAAGAACATTTTGCCCGTGGTGTTCAGAAATGTGCATCATTAGGCCCGTAAGCTTGGTGGTGAAAGCTTGTAAAGCATGGAGACGGTACCACGGCGAGCTGCGTCCGCGAGGCGACGGTGTGAAACACAGCCGGCATCATTAGGGACTCCTCCACCTTCATCTCCATCTCGTTCTCTATGGAGAAGG
This sequence comes from Channallabes apus, assembly GCA_030522415.1. Classification (NCBI taxonomy): domain Eukaryota; kingdom Metazoa; phylum Chordata; class Actinopteri; order Siluriformes; family Clariidae; genus Channallabes; species Channallabes apus. The sequence goes on along the minus strand of CM060111.1, from coordinate 15,507,737 downwards.
TGGTTTTAGGGATCGTCGGCGCTCGGTCACAAAGGATCATCTCTTTGTTGAACAAGAAGATGGGGTTCGTATCCTGGGACACGAGATGAAAGAATAAGGGGAAAACAACAAACAAACAACAACATGCTGCTGTTCACAATTAATTTAAGAGAAATTGTGCGGGGAAAAAAATAAATACAGACATCTAGTGAGCGCTTTGCGCCAAGTGTGTGATGCGCATTACTCACCGTGCCCGCGCTGTAGCTACACACCCTCCTCTCGGCCACCATACACTCGCCACCGTTGACCACCAGCACCTGATGCTGCGTGGCGATCTTGTACTTGGTCTGGATCGCATGTTTGAGGTCCAGAACGCTACAGAACAATGCAAAGAAACAGAAACACATCTGTTAATATCGATATAAACTCTCAATCATCACATACAAACCGGATTCCAAAAAAGTTGGGACACTAAACAAACTGTGAATAAAAACTGAATGCAATGATGTGGAGATGGCAAATGTCAATATTTTATTCAGAATAGAACATAAATCACGGAACAAAAGTTTAAACTGAGAAAATGTATCATTTTAAGGGAAAAATATGGTCAATCAAAATGTCATGGTGTCAACAAATCCCAAAAAAGTTGGGACAAGGCCATTTTCACCACTGTGTGGCATCTCCCCTTCTTCTTACAACACTCAACAGACGTCTGGGGACCGAGGAGACCAGTTTCTCAAGTTTAGAAATAGGAATGCTCTCCCATTCTTGTCTAATACAGGCCTCTAACTGTTCAATCGTCTTGGGCCTTCTTTGTCGCACCTTCCTCTTTATGATGCGCCAAATGTTCTCTATAGGGGAAAGATCTGGACTGCAGACTGGCCATTTCAGTACCCGGATCCTTCTCCTACGCAGCCATGATGTTGTGATCGATGCAGAATGTGGTCTGGCATTATCTTGTTGAAAAGTGCAGGGTCTTCCCTGAAAGAGATGACTAGATGTTGTTCTAGAACCTGAATATATTTTTCTGCATTTGGTGCCTTTCCAGACATGCAAGCTGCCCATGCCACACGCACTCATGCAACCCCATACCATCAGAGATGCTTCAGGCTTCTGAACTGAGCGTTGATAACAACTTGGGTTGTCCTTGTCCTCTTTGGTCCGGATGACATGGCGTCCCACATTTCCAACAAGAACTTCGAATTGTGACTCGTCTGACCACAGAACAGTCTTCCATTTTGCCACACTCCATTTTAAATGATCCCTGGCCCAATGAAAACGCCTGTGCTTGTGGATCTTGCTTAGAAATGGCTTCTTCTTTGCACTGTAGAGTTTCAGCTGGCAACGGCGGATGGCCCGGTGGATTGTGTTCACTGACAATGGTTTCTGGAAGTATTCCTGAGCCCATTCTGTGATTTCCTTTACAGTAGCATTCCTGTTTGTGGTGCAGTGTCGTTTAAGGGCCCGGAGATCACGGGCATTCAGTATGGTTTTACGCCCTTCACCCTTACGCACAGAGATTGTTCCAGATTCTCTGAATCTTCGGATGATATTATGCACAGTTGATGATGATAACTGCAAAGTCTTTGCATTTTTTCGCTGGGTAACACCTTTCTGATATTGCTCCACTATCTTTCTGCGCAACATTGTGGGAATTGGTGATCCTCTACCCATCTTGGCTTCTGAGAGACACTGGAACTCTGAGAAGCTCTTTTTATACCCAATCATGTTGCCAATTAACCTAATTACTGTTAATTGGTCTTTGTTATGCTCCAATTTACTTTTTGCCAGTTTTACCAATTTACCAGCCTCTTATTGCTACTTGTCCCAACTTTTTTGGGATTTGTTGACACCGTGAAATTTGGAATCAACATATTTTTCCTTTAAAATGATACATTTTCTCGGATTAAACTTTTGATCTGTCATCTATGTTCTATTCTGAATAAAATACTGACATTTGCCATCTCCACATCATTGCATTCAGTTTTTATTCACAATTTGTTTAGTGTCCCAACTTTTTTGGAATCCAAAAAAGTTTTGGTTTGTTTTGTTTGTACAAAAAAAAAAAAAAAAAAAAAAAAAACCTCTACCATGCTGTGAAGGCGGTGATAAACTTGAGCAATAACACCACACTAGGGGTGGGTGATATAACCAAAATCTTCCATCATGGTAGAAGCAATTTTCTACCTCGATAACGATATATATCACAATATAGCAATTTGTATCTGAAAATGCATAAATAAAAATTCAAACACAAAGAAACTGTTTTACATAATGTAATTATATTTAAACTGTGAATTGCTGAGGTTTGCCGCATTTTTTTTTACTTTGGCCATATTCGTGTGGAAGCTTGGATTTCAGATGATAGAAAAGGTTTGACGTGTTTCCACCACTTGTTAAAACAGTGCACTTGCGTACCTTGCAAATCACGTACGTCTCATTCGTATCACTTTTCTTATACCCAAACCAATTACACAACACAGACGATGCACGTTTTTTCTTTACAACCTCCTCGGTGTTGGTTTTGTCACATGTAAGCAAACTCACTGCTGCTGCAGCGTCTTCTTCCATTGTCGAAGTGTATGTGAAGCTAAACGCATCAAAAATGGGATGTGTTTAGGGATGTGGGACGAAACCGTGGCACCCGATTGAACCAAATATCTGCGCGGCCCAGTGGACAGCGCAGCGCAGACTATCTGGATAGCGCAGAGATTATCTGGTTTATTTGTGCAGCCCGGTGGATCGCGCAGCGCGGACCAACTTGAGCAGCACTGCTCGAAGCACAAACCTGCGCGACCCACTGTGTTTTATTTAAAAACTATTTATTTAAAATGTCAGGACTCTTTAATATTGTTTCCGCCTTGTCATGCCTGGTTTGTACGTGCGCATCCCCGCGGGGTAAAATGTATTTTGATGGTCGGCGCGGTCTATTTCTATCAGCATTGTGTGATTCGAGCAGCGCTGCTCAAGTTGGTCGGCGCTGCGCGATCCACCGGGTCTGGATATTTGGTCTGCCCACGCCGGCTCAATCGGGTGCCACGGTTTCATCCCACTTTAGATGTGTTTGGCTTCCCATAGATGTGAATGTGTATTGCGTGGTTATGTAACGTGCAACGTCACGTGATCTCAACCGCGATTAAGACGATAGTCCAAAATTTCTATCGGTTGACAAATTTCTACCGGTTAACCGTGTATACCGGTATATCGCCCACCCCTACACCGCACCATAAAATAACGGTTCATACAAAGTAATCTGAGACACCAGACGTCCTGGGGACAGACTCACGTTTGCACGGCTAGCTCTGTGTCGAACGTCAACGTGCTCCCATTATTGACCTGGAACACGTACAACTTCATGTTGAATTCTCCGCTCGCTCTGCTTCCCCCCGGCCTGGCTCCTTCATCTAGAGTCTGCGATGCTCACCTGAGGACGACAACAACATTAGATTTAGGATTTCTTTTTTTAAATGATGTCCCAACCATAGTGTATAAACCCAGAAAATATTTCCCTTTTTAGACCTCTTAGGCACTGTGTGTGAGTGTGTGTGTGCACATTTGATTCTACATACACAAGCCGGAAGTCACGATTCCTACTCACAAATTTCCATTTGTGCTTTAGTTATATTTCCTAATTATTTCCTGCACTATTAATTGCACTGTACAACACTTTGGCGGCGCTCGAGGTCTTTTAAACATGCTTTATAAATAAGATTTTTATTTTATTTCCACCTCAGACCTACAGCGCTGTTGGGCGAGACTTTCTTAACGACTGAATATTACGGTCTTAAAACTTCTCACATGATGTAACGAGGAGTAAATCGGAGTTAAAAAAAGATAAAAAGGCAGGGGAAAAACCCACCGCCTTCAGGTTTCAGCTCGTGTAAGAGCCGTGCTTTTAGTTTTATTGACTCTGTTACAACTGTTAATGCTCTCTAATTCAATATTTAACACAATTTAATAGAAGCACTGCTTGAGAGGGTGAGAGAGTGTGTGAAAGAATGATTGAGTGTGTGTGTGTGTGATGTGTGTGTGTGTGTGTGTGAGAGAGAGAGAGAAAGTGTGAGTGTGTGAGTACTTCTACCCTCACTGCAGTGTGTGTGTGTGTGTGTCACTGTGTGAGAGCCTGAGAGACAATGTGGGCACACACACACCCTAACTACAATACATCAATATTATTGTTGTTGTTAATATGGATTTTTTTTTCCTATTGTTTACCTACTATGACGATATAAAATATTAAAAATGGAAGAATGTTTATAAATTCAAATTGATGTTATTTATTCAGTAATCAATGTTTTATAGTTGCCTTGGCAACAATGTAATATTTTTGTTAACATTCATGGCAATAAAGACCTTCTGAACTGAACTAAGTGTGTGTGTGTGTGTGTGTGAGAGAGAGAGAGAGAGCACGCGCTAGTGTGTCTGAGAGAGAGAGACAGAGAGCACGCGCTAGTGTGTCTGAGAGAGGCAGCGAGCGCGCGCTAGTGTGTGTGAGAGAGGCAGCGAGCGCGCGCTAGTGTGTGTGTGTGTGTGTGAGAGAGAGAGCGAGAGAGCGCGCGCTAGTGTGTGTGTTGACTAACCCTGAGTGTAACACAGGGAGTATTTCAGGCTGAGTCATGTTGCCTCCTGGCCGTTAGTGTGACCCATCAGTACACCGATAGCCCATCACTTCACCACCTCAACACTTTACAGCATTAAACTCCGCGTTTCATCTCAAAAACTCAATTTAAAAGTGTCTATTAAACAATAACCCTAATCATCATTAGCACTGTTGTTATTACCTCAGGCTACTCAGTTAGCTAGCACGCGCTTTCACACTAGGTCTGTAATCCTATAACTTATCTACACACACACATAACGTCAAAAGATACCACGGGGATGTGCCTTCTTAAAGACTGTTATAGCGATTAAACCTGTTTTGATGGAGTGTTCGCGCTTAAAACGTCAATAAAACTCCGCGTTACGCGATAATAACGCTTCGCTAACTTACTTAGCCATGCTAATTTCTGCATCTGTCAGATTGAGTCGACTCCAAAGAAGAACGAGTCGAGCCCCCCCCCCCAAAAAAAAAGATTCAATTAAATGAATCCAGGTTTAAAGAAAAGAATCGATTCACTGCTCGACTGGTTCAGATTCAAGAGAGTCGATTCTGTGTCGTTTATCATTTCTTCTCGTGCGCATTCAGTGATGGTATATAGGAATCAAATTGTTTCCTTGAAAGACTTGCCTTGATTTAGAAACATGTTAAATCTACAATTAATAGTCGATTCCGTGTAGCTTGATTTTTTAAGTCTCAGGTTCACTCACAACTAATTATTCTAAGCAGTGTAAAAATACTGCACCAAATGTTTGCTTATTAAACTTACAAAATTATTATATATCTGCTAGATAGATCATATACTTTACCAATAAAAAAAAAGTAGTAGTAGTCCATTATGTAGACTTTTGCATGATGCAGGATAAATTTCCTGTTACGGTTCTAAACAAACTAATTAATTATAATAAATCATTATAGCTATGATCATAACATGAGTTTATTTAAAGGTTATTAATAAAATCCAGTCAAGTGGAAACATTAAATGATGTTTTGAAACCATGATTTGAGAGCTCATTACATTTACACTGAGCTAGGATTAACTTACATGGAGTTTCTCCAAAGTTAAACTTGGACGTATATTTGTTGTAAGTAGATATGCTTTACTTTACTTAACGCTTCAACAGATAAAAAAGGAAAGAAAGTATACTGATAAAATTATTAATCTCTCAGGTATGTCAACACTGAGACATATTTGCAAGGTTAAATTTTGTCCAGAAACTGTTCACAATAATGTATTATTGCAACCTACATGAAATGATCTGGAATAGAAATTAATAAAAATAAAAAGTAATTAAAAAACCGTTAACAGCTCTTCCAAGTTGAGAAATTGGTTATTGTTTTCGATTACACGTTGCACATTCTGAACATTCTGTGTAATTTATAACTTTTTATATATTTCTATTTTAAATCCACTTTATTTTGTAACTTATAAATTTGCATATTCCAACCTAAACTTTTTTTTTTTAAATAGGACATCTTTAATTTATGTTCTTATATCTCTATTATATTCTTTTTTATTTAATAATTAAAGAGTTAATTCAACAATGATGTTTTAAACTTACTGATTATTATTAGAAAGTCTATCTTTAGTACATGTTCTATAGTAAATTTCTTTTCATTTTGTATTAATTAATAAAAAGAGTCAATTCTACATTTTCCCACCACTCATAGTATATACCAACCTATTTAGTTTTATTAGTAGTAGTGGTAAGTATTATTGTTGCTGTGCATTTGTATTTATTTATTTGGAAATTCTATATTTAGTTTAAGTGTATTCTCAGGTGCACTGTTTTTATATAATTAATAAAGACTCAATTCTACAGTGCCCACCCATCACTTTGCAGTCCAAACTTTTTCTTTGTAAACTTAAATTTTGTTTATTGTACTGTAAATTCAAATCTTTAGTTAAATTGTATTTTCTAGTGCCATTTTATTATTTATATATATATTTTATGGTAATGAATTTCTTTAATGAAATCTTTCCATTATATTCTTTTCAATTTAGGTGACAGTCATATTAGCATTTCACACTCTGTACAGTTGTGTATGCGGCAAATAACATTGTAATTTTAATTATGATTATTAATTAGTATTAATATTAATTCTGTAGTATTTTGAGGAAAAACAATGCGCTAAAAATGTCAAATAAAAAAAATATGTTGCCCCTTTTTTTGTTGAATTTAAATTATAATTAAATTAAAATTAAATTTTTTGACTGTTGAATTTAAAGCCGAATCCGTTCTCTATATTATACGGGATCGACTCGGAATCAGAATCACAGTCGGAATCGAACAGTTATGCGTACTGTATTACATATCTTAAGGAATCAAATCGGTTCGGAGTCGACTCATACAGCAGTCAGTAACTCTGAAAGGTGTTCAACAATGAAATGCACCAAAGTACACAGAAATATCCTAACCTATACCGTTTTACTTTATACAAGTGATTGTATGAACCTTTTACTTTCACTCCCACGATTAATTCTAGCCTGCTAGGCATAAACTAATAATAAAAACGTCATAAGAGCGAGCTGTTGCCTACAATGTCATGCCCGGATGCTAACCCTCAGACATTGAATATGACGGGCTGGGTATCAGAACACAGAATACCGTGAGGATTAAATCAGTAAAAAAATACATCTTTATTTACCGGTTACTCGTTGGTGTCCATCCCTCGCGTTGAGACGAGCAGCAGCAGTGGCACACAGAGAGAGAGAGAGAGAGAGATAGAGAGAGAGAGCCTGCTCCTGGGCTAACACTCCGAGGCTAACGCCAGCTGCACATACAGAACGCTGCGCTAGCGGGATTAGCTTGCCGGCTAACAGGCTAGCAATAAACCCTCACGGACTTGTGCTCTTCACGTAACGTCAGGCATAAGACTAAAATCCGACGCTGTTCCTCAAAAATGCGCTTCACCAACACGACTCTGAACCCGAACACTATTAATCCTCCGTGTCACGGGTGTGAACCGCGTCTACTCCGCTAACCCCGAGCTAATAGATCAGGCTAACACCCTTTCACTGCTGCTGTGTTTTGTTGTTGTCGTCGACCTTGACGTCATTGTATACCGCAGTGCATTCTGGGAGGGAGTACACTCAGAGGCCACCTCATTAGCTGAGGCCAGTTCACATTGATCTTTATCATTTATTTCTATATGTCTGCTAGTTTCCTTATATTGTATAACTTCAGTTTAACTGTGGATGGCTATTTATATAGTTCAGTCTTTTATACCTGAATCTTGTACTTTCAGACTTTTCAGGTGTACTTGTAATTTTTTTGTGATTTAAAAAGAAATATAAAAAAAAAAAACAGTTGACTGATCAACATGTCAGGGAGTGTTTTATTCCTCTTACACAGCAGCAGGCTGCCTGTTTGTGTTTGTTAAAGCAAGACACAACTTCCCTTTTGTCCCTTTTACAAGCGGTATAGAAAATGAATGAATGAATGAGCTGAGACATCGTTCTTGTTAACAGTTTCATTCCTGTTATCACTTACATTACAGCAGCTGCAAACAGTCGTTTCCTCACCAGTCCCCCCCCCCCCCTCTCCTGATAACCATGAGAATGTTTAACAATTAATAAAAGGTAGATTCTAAAAATTTTTTTAACTGTAATAGTGTATACTAGGGCTGCACGATATTAGGAAAATATGATATGCAATATTGTGGTTGAATATTGCTATAATCATATTTCTTGCGATATAACATTTCCCTAGAGAAATGCATTTTTTAATTATTATTATTGGCAATTTAAAAAAATCATCTATATATGTAATGATCATACTAAAATAAACAGGTAATAGATATTCGCCTGATGTAATTAAATCTAGTTCAGGCTAAAAAGAAATTATATGTCAAGAAAGTTGCAAATATTTAGACTTCAAAACACTATGAATGACTTAAAACCCTCAGGAGATATTCTGATTTCTGGTTTGCTGTTACCATAGACCTGCCAACACAATATGAATTACTTTCAAACATTACTTTTTATTTACGTGTAACCATACACCCATCGATTTCATTTATTGCAATTCTTTGCTATACAGATATTGCATATACCATTATCGCGATAACGAAAATATTTCTATATATTGTGCAGCCCTAGTGTATATATATAAATAAATATATATATATATATATATATATATATATATATATATATACCAAGCTGAAGGTACAGCATTTAGTTAACTGAGGCACCCACTTTTACAGTGTTTTCCCCCCAACATTCATGGTTGTGCACAATTTACATTTAGGAACTTGGCAGATGCCCTTATCCAAGGCAACATTTTTATCATTACACATCTGAGCAGTTGTGTGTTAACAGCTTTGCTTAAGGCCCAACAGGGTCAGCTTGGTGGTTATGGTATTTGAACCAGGGACCTTTCGAACCATAGTCCATTGGCCTTTTTTTCCCCTACCCCTTATGGTCATGCACAATTTGGAAAACTGTATATTGTATACTCCAACCTGCATAAAAAAATCTATTTGTAAATTGAAATCTTCATTTTAATAGCATTCTCTAGTGCAGTTTGTTTATTCTACCCAGGGCAGGCTTAGTAACAATTACCCTTGTATGGTTGCCTACAATAAACATTAGTGCTGTCAGAATGAATGATTAATTCAAGTGATTAATCCCCAAAAATTTACATACATTTTTAATTTTATTTTTTTATTTTTTTATTCATGTTACCTTCCTGGTGCTGTTACCTTCCTCACTGGTGCTTGGTTGTGACATTTCGCTCGAATCTTGAGTCTCTATCACGGACATCTTCGTCTACGTATCACAACCTTATCAACCGAAAATGCTATTTTATTAAAACATCCTTGCTGGAGTGTGTGGCGTGACGTCATGTGCAGGTGCGATGGATCGCGTACCAACCAACAGGGTGTCGGAATGGTATGTTTATACTTCTCATCCAACCACAATCAAATTCGCTCCATCCGATTTTATTTATTTTTTTAATGACAAGCTGAAATAAAATAGGAGTAACGAGGCTATTTTTAAAATGTAAGGAGTAGAAAGTACAGATAATTGCGTGAAAATGTAAGGAGTAGAAGTAAAAAGTCGGCTGAAAAATAATTACTCCAGTAAAGTATAGGTACAACAAATTTCTACTTACAGTAAGTAAGGTAACGAAGTATTTGTACTTCGTTACTTGACACCTCTGATAAAGGCAGATTTTTGTTAGTGGTTAGCACTGTGGTCTTGCACCTCCAGGGTGCCGGTTCGATTCCTGTGCTTACTGGATTTCCTCCAGGTACTCCGGTTTCCTCCCACAGTGTAGATTAGGCTAATCGGTGTTCCCAAATTCCCTGTCGTGTGTGAGTGAGTGTGTGAGTGTGTGAGTATCTGTGTGCCCTGTGATGGCTTGGCACCCTGTCCAGGGAGTACCCCGCCTCGTGCCCTAAGTCACCTGGGATAGACTCCAGACCCCCCCGTGACCCTGAATACAGGATAAAGTGGTATAGATGATGAGCGAGTGCGTCCCCTTGTCTCTGCCAGATTATTGTTCTCAATCAACAGAAATGTTAAAGAAACAAAAAATAGGAAGTGTTTTACAATAACCATACCGGTAAATTAATTCTGACCCAAATTAATTCATTAAATAATTATCCACACTCTAGCTGTAGACTTTATTTTAATTAACTTTTAGAAAACACTCATACATTATTTTTTACATCATCTCTGCGCTTTACAATCAAATTTCAAACGTTTATTCTTCGGCTCTGATTGGTGAACCTTTTTCCTGATGATGTTCCAATACTTCTGGCCCCCAAGAATCCCAGAAAACTGTAAGCGTTGTTAAATTTTCCTGCTGATGGTCCACTTTTGAACATTTTCTCAGTCGGTGATTGAGGATGTTTCCGTTCCAGACTCTGCCGTTTATCTCTCAGGCTCGTAGTGATGAATCCGTGTCTCGTCACCAGTAATGATTTTCTTTAAGGAACTTTCCTCCACATTTTGTTTGCAGATATCCAAACGCTTATGTTCCTGCTCTTCCATGAAGTGTTTCCGCACCAGACACACCCTCAGACCAGAAAAACAAATCACTGCAAACTTTTTTTTACTTTCGTGCAAATCATGAGTTTTAATAATAGCATGAATGCGGATAATTTTTGACTCACCCTTGTGCTCTAAAGGAGTGTAAAATGTTCTGTGGACTGGACGCAGCTACAAGTGTCACGGCGCCAAAACTCGTGGTGAATCATGATGAAGCGTACTTACGGCCACCGCACGTAGTTGATAGGGGTATTATTAGGTGAGAGAGGGGTATTATTAGCTGAGATAGGGGTATTATTAGGTGAGAGAGGGGTATTAGTAGCTGAGATAGGGGTATTATTAGGTGAGAGAGGGGTATTAGTAGGTGAGAGAGGGATATTAGTAGGTGAGATAGGGGTATTGTTAGGTGAGAGAGGGGTATTAGTAGCTGAGATAGGGGTATTATTAGGTGAGAGTAGGTGAGAGAGGGGTATTAGTAGGTGAGATAGGGGTATTAGTAGGTGAGAGAGGGGTATTATTAGGTGAGAGAGGGGTATTAGTAGGTGAGATAGGGGTATTAGTAGGTGAGAGAGGGGTATTATTAGGTGAGATAGGGATATTAGTAGGTGAGATAGGGGTATTGTTAGGTGAGAGAGGGGTATTAGTAGCTGAGATAGGGGTATTATTAGGTGAGAGAGGGGTATTAGTAGGTGAGAGAGGGGTATTAGTAGGTGAGAGAGGGGTATTAGTAGGTGAGATAGGGGTATTATTAGGTGAGAGAGGGGTATTAGTAGCTGAGATAGGGGTATTATTAGGTGAGAGAGGGGTATTAGTAGGTGAGAGAGGGGTATTAGTAGGTGAGATAGGGGTATTAGTAGGTGAGAGAGGGGTATTAGTAGTTAACAGATTATGGACCAAATTTCACTGAGTGATGATGGTAGAATAGTTATAAAGGTCTTGACTAAAACAACAAGCATGAGGAATCACAAAGGAATTTTCATTTTCTGCAGTGGAAAAGTACTCGAACTAGTTACTTTTATCAGAAAGTAACGCTGTAATATAACTGATTACTTTTAAAGAGAGTCATTTTGTAATGTAATTAGTTACTTTAAAAAGTAACGTCCCCCAACACTGGTGACTAGTAAAATCAATCACACTATGAAACTCTACCAAATACACCATAGTTCATTCATAACACCATGAATATATTCTGTATCCACGTTTTAGCTCTTTGCAAAGGGCTAATTATAGTTGATTAAAATAAAACTTTAATGGTATATCACTTTCATCAGTAGGCATTGTGGCAAGGCAGCTTTGTCCACAAGAATCCAGACGGTTTCATAATGTGGTCCATAATAAACAAACCAGAGGAGACATTGGTAGACAAAAGTCAGAGGAAAACCTAGGGAGAAACCCTTAGAGGAACTCATTATTTGGTAGGTGACACCGGACACTAGGGATCCTACACATGACAAAACATTACCAAAAAGTGCCCTATAAGTTCCTTAACATAGTAGACAGCATGTTGGAGTGCCCTATAGGGTGCTCTTTAAACAGGGAAAGCAAGATGAGGTGCACCACAGAGTTCCCTTACAGTAGAGAGGAGAAGTGTCCTAATCACTGGCCTTGAAAAAAAAAGAAAGAAAGCTCGGTGAAATGCCCTCTAGGGTGCCATGGTAGGTGAGAAGACGTGGTGGTGTGGTATAGAGTGCCTGTACATCTGTCAAAAAATGGTGAAGTGCCATCTAGCGTGCCCTTTTGTTTGTTCTTTCAGAGTGAAAAATATAATAAACTGCCCTATAAAAGCCCTTGAAGTGTAAGGAAACATGATTAATTGCCCTATAGGGTGCATTCGCCAGTGGAGAATACATGATGCAATGTCCTATAAGGTGCTCCTATGTGCAAAAAAAAGGTTCCTCTACATGCAAGAAAACATGATGAAGTGCCCTCAAGGGTGTTGAAAGGCATTTTATGCCCTATGCGGTGCTACAATGTGTGAGAAAACATGGGAAAAACCCTACTGGTAGCCTCATGTGTGAAAATGACACTAAGAATGCCCTCTAAGCCACCTTTCCAGTGATGAAGTGCCCTATAGGATTCCACTAAATGTAAGAAAATAATAGGCTGTTTATGGTGTTCATACAGTGAAGAATATGTGAAGCATTGCAAATAGGGCTCCTCTATGTTCTAAAGGTGTCCTTGCTGTCAACAAATGTGGGGTAAGTTATTGTCTAAGCACTATTGTCCGCTCTTCAAATGGAAAAATGTACTGAATTGCCCTCTAGGGTGCCAGTATGTGCCGGAATACTCAATGCAGTTCCCCATAGGGTTTTCCTAATTGTGAGAAAATGAGATCAAGTGCCCGCCAGGTGCTTGTACCTTTTTTGTTTTATTTTTTTAACCTTCTGTGTCTACTGTACCTTTAGGGCATTTTGCAGTTCTAAGACTGATGTAATTCATTAATATCCTTTTCTTTTCTTGTTCTTTGCCTACTTAAAATATAAAAGACAAAACGTTAACGATATATATCCTCATACTGTGTGACCTCTTGCTCGAATCCTGCGTTCCTAGAGTAACTTTGTGAATTTTGCCGACCGACCCTTAAGTCGTCAGTGAAGGTTAGCATGCCGAGCGATCCTTGTTGTGTATTATTTAGACCGGACAACAGTCATCTGATCCTCAGACCAGCTGCTCAATTCCCACTGTGGAAACACTCAGTAGGGTTCCCTTATCTAAACAGAGACGGGAGGTCATCACGTGACCTACAGACCGGCTGGATACTGGGACCCCTGCTGCGTACAAGGAGGGCTTGTTGTCCTCATAGGCTTTATTTTTTAGGCGAGCCACAGCGGGAAGTTCCAGAAACTGCCCTGATCGCACGTGGTGCTGTTCTGATGTCATAGCAACAGAGGGGGTTACGCTGTTTGGGTTCTTTGTAACGGGACAAGAGAGGGTATAACTGTTTATGGATTTGGCTTAATGAACCGTCGAGCTTCAGGTTTTGATTTATTTTAGTTTAAGGACCCCTGGCCCCACCTCCTAATTAGCACTAATTAGCATATGCTACTGGGTATTTTAGAAGGAGTTTGCTACTCACAAGCAATTCCTTATGCATTATTATGGGAAGTACAATGTGTAACGTGTAATGTGAGGTGGCAGGTTTTATAACTTGATCTAAAAGGAAGTAATTTAAATCCAATTAATGTTGTTGTTGTAAGGATGCTAACATGCAACATTCCTCCCCACGGCTGTGTGCTACATACAGTAGCCTTCATACTGAAACCTGAGTGGCCGTTATATAGTAGGATTCCCATCACTGGCTGATCCTGACTGTCCGCTGAGCCTCAAAGGAATGTAGAAGAACTGCTTCAGCCACAGTTTTTGCACCGTTGGTCTGCTTGGTGATTTCTCCTGAAGGCATTTTATCATAAACTTGAAGCTCGTTTGCATTCCAGGTTTGAACGGGACCCGGTCTGTCCTCTGGGATGGAAATTAATTTTGTAAGCGCACCGAGTGACAGACCATGTTGTTGCAGCTACAGTATGTGATCAGACTGCAGAAAACCCACCCATTTAAACCCACCGACTGTAGCGCATAAGTACATTTACATTCATTCAGCTGTGAATTACGAGTATGACAAACTAAAATCCAAGCAAAGAGATGAGTAGCTGCCAGTTAAGGTTTTTTGCTCAACCTCAGCAACGTTACACTGAGCACTATCACAATCATGTGCAAAAGTTTGTATCCCCCTCTTTGAATTCTATGTATTTTTGTTTTGTGTAAAAACCAATAAAAATCATCTGATCGTAGCAGGTCTGTGTATCAAGCAAATACACCCTTAAACGAATGACATATAACTTTCATTGCGTCATTATTTATTTGAAGAAAAAAAAATTAAGCCAAAATAGAAAAAAATAATTATTTAAAAAATCATGTGGGCAATACTCCCCCCCTCCCACCCCAATTCAATAGCTTATAGGTTGTTCAGTCTTCTTCTAGTTGTGCTTTCATGGTCAATATTTACATGCTCAGTGAGGCGTGTAGGGTCTAAGATGTAGCTCTTGGTGTTTTTTTGTATTTCTTCGAGCACTGCACTGGCTGAACTTGGAGTGAATTCGCTGGGACGTCCACTCCTGGGAAGATTGGCAACTGTCTAGAAGGCTTTTCATTCGTGAATAATCTTTCTCACTGACCACCAAATTGTTTGAAAATGGTTTTATACCACTTTCCAGGTTGATGTTCAGCAATAATTAATTCTTCAAGGCCATTGTCCATGTCTTTCCCACATTGTGTTGATCTGATGATCAGTTAATCAAGAGCTGATGATTAGCAACACCTGGTCTGGGGGGGGGGTACTGCCATGTCACATACTTATTTTCTTTTCCGCTTCATTTTTAATGGCTCAGTGAATATTGTTATATGTTGTTCGTCTGTGGTTGGATTTGTCTAATACTAAAGGCCGGTACGATTGGAAGGTTTTTATTTTTAATTTTTTTTGCCTAAATAAAAGAGGGGGCACTAACTTTTACACATGATTGTAAGTATGGAGTAAAATACCTGATGGGGTAGGAAACCATGAAGTAATTGTTATAGTTTTTTTGCTTACGCATCACAAAAACCGGGGTATACAGTATTTACAAAGGCTAGGATGTGCTTTTTCGGAGAAATGTGAAGCTATTTGAAAGCCGGAGGACAAAAATCTGCTATCCACCCTTCTCTACATATGTACTGTACATAAACGTCTATACATAAACACATAGACGTCTGTGATTGCAGCTAATTCTTCAGTTGCATTATCAGGATTTTAACCTCACATTATAAGTTTCTAGTTACAGTACATTTAATGTTTTGCAAACATACACAAAACAAAAAGTTCCTTAATTATTCCTTACGGTATTGCTAAAAACAGTCGTGTACTTTCCAGCCTCTGTTTTGAAATAACTACAGTGAAAAATCCAAGTTTGTTCCCTATGCATTTGAACAAGCCGAGAGATGTAAAATAGCAACACGAACTTATTCACAACACGTGTGAAAGTGTAAATGAATTAATACGGTATTAAAAATATCGTCATGGTAAGATGAAATTACGCAAACAATCAGCAAGAAAGAAGTTGGAGGGACAATTTTACATAGTCTCAAACCCTATAAAAAATCGCTCATGCAATACATACTGTAGACTCTGTGAATTAAATATGGGAGAACAAATAAACAACATGTTCATTATCTTTTACAGATTCTGACCCAATTAACTCAAAAAAGGCAACTTCAGTACCAGAGATCATCTGTAAAGCTGTTCAAACAAAACTCAACCAATATTTTTTTATCATCTCCTCCCACAACACTCAATTGTAATTCATCTAAAATTGGTTCAAGAGAACTAACTCAAATTGACACGGTTGTTTCATTAAATTAAAAAAGAGGAAAACTTATTTATATTAGACGACTTTTTAATAAATACTGATCCTGAGGTAATTTGCCGTTCTGGAGGAGATCCCCTAAAGGGCGATGAAATATTCATGGCAGATCTGTATGTCGAGGAAATTTCCTTTCTAGCGGGGTGATGCTGGTTTATTTAGTGTGAGGTATCATATGAATAATACAATTTCTCATTTATTGAGGCAAAGGGTGTCAATCTTTGAAATATTTCCTCCTAAGAATGTATTTGCATGACAATGTTTTCATGAAATATTAAAGCAATGTTATACATATAAGCATAAATATTTCTTTGTTTGGCGGCACAGTGACTCAGTAGTTAGCACTGTGGCCTTGCACCTACAGGTCATGGGTTCGATTCCTGCGTCTGGTCTGTGTGCATGGAGTTTGCATGTTCTCCTAGTGCTTGGTGGTTTTCCTCCGGGTTCTCCGGTTTCCTCCACCAGTCCAGAGACATGCAGGTTAGGCTAATTGCCCGTAGTGTATGAATGTTGACCTGTGAATGTCTTCCCATGGTCTTACAAAATGGGAATAAATACAATGGTCACCATTAGCCTCCACGTTCCTGGATGGATGAATTGATGGATTTCTTTGCTTGATATTTTGATGATAGTCGTGGTGATTGCTGGGTAAAAAAGTTGTTCAGAAATGTTTCCTACTCCATTGGGTTGAGATCTAGTGACTCTGAAGATCCTAGCATAAGGGCAGGAAATAGACCTGCTGTTAAACAGCGTAGTCAACCGGCGATGCCACAAGCGCATCCGTTTACCTACTTTGGCCTTTGTGTTACCAGAGAATTCCAGTAGGGGGCATACCAAAGAATTCAATCAGACAATTTTGCATAAAGCAAAATGACACATTGTGACACTTGCAAGCATATTTCCACCTTGAGATTTACGTCACATTCCTGTGAAGGACAGTGCAGTATATTCAGGAACACACCACGCTCCACGAGTGGCTTATAGAAAGTGGAGCCAAGGAATGGTAGCATAAACAAATAAACAGAGGTAGCATAATAGATTTCGAACCGCCCCAATTCTTAACATATCTATGTTGTACTATACAATGAATACTCCCATATTTAGAGAAAGAAGCCCACCATCTTGACTAACCTGTCAGGTCCAATTGTCCTGGGATTCTCACTGTTTCATTGAGATCTCCTCTTTACCGCATGGTACTCCATTATCTTTTTCTTCCTGCTCTGACGATCACCAACTATATCCCTAACATCCTCTTTTTTTCACAGCATCCGTAGTCATTCCCTTCGACTTTAAACACTACTTATCTCACGAGCCATTCCTCGTGCCAAATGCCATGCGATTATGCAGATTTGATCTCTTGTTTTGTTTCAGTATCCGTTGCTGGTCTGGAGGACGGATCGCTCCTTTTGGATCTCGGATCCTCTTCCTTTCTCATCCCTTCTCAGGGAGTTTATTCTTGTCCTAATTACACCATGTCTACTGTAAACACAATGCAGCTGAAATGATTTGCATAGTGTTAAAGTTTCCCTTTCATCTCTGGTAACCAACAGCGAGAAAAGGAACCAGGGTCAAGAGGAACCCACCTTAGGACCTTTTGATGAAAAGTCGAACTACTGTCATAGTCTGTCAACCAGCGAGTCAGTCGGTCTTGAGACAATAGAATCCCTCTGTGTTTTTCCATCGTGGCAGATAAACAGTCAGTCTGATCATCAGATGGCTTCCGGCCAGTCCAAATAATCAAATGTTCTGCAGGCTCATCGTCACTGAAGGCTGCAAGGTCAAGCAACTGACTCATGAAGCTGGGCGATAAGACCTTTGGGACAGATTCCAGATTAAAACACAAGGTCAGCCCAGAGATATGTGGCCACTAATGAAAGGCAAGCTTATCACTGGAGCGTGTATCTCTTTAACTATTTTAGCTGAAGTGACCACTGATATGAACCAGTCACATACTGTAGGTGCACACCTCCCTCATACTGAGCAGATGAAAAGGCAGCATCTTTAGCACCCAGGTCAATCCTTTCAATAGGGAAACAGCTTCAATAGAACCCCTATAGTTGTTTTATTTGTGGTACAAAAATTTTCCCTCATGTCTCTTCCTAGAGCCTTGAGAAAACCAGCAGAGGAGCTACTGCATATACTGTACAGTGGTGTGAAAAACTATTTGCCCCCCTCCTGATTTCTTATTCTTTTGCATGTTTGTCACACAAAATGTTTCTGATCATCAAACACATTTAACTATTAGTCAAAGATAACACAAGTAAACACAAAATGCAGTTTTTAAATGAGGGGTTTTATTATTTAGGCAGAAAAAAAATCAAAACCTACATGGCCCTGTGTGAAAAAGTAATTGCCCCCCTGAACCTAATAACTGGTTGGGCCACCCTTAGCAGCAATAACTGCAATCAAGCGTTTGCGATAACTTGCAACGAGTCTTTTACAGCGCTCTGGAGGAATTTTGGCCCACTCATCTTTGCAGAATTGTTGTAATTCAGCTTTATTTGAGGGTTTTCTAGCATGAACCGCCTTTTTAAGGTCATGCCACAACATCTCAATAGGATTCAGGTCAGGACTTTGACTAGGCCACTCCAAAGTCTTCATTTTGTTTTTCTTCAGCCATTCAGAGGTGGATTTGCTGGTGTGTTTTGGGTCATTGTCCTGCTGCAGCACCCAAGATCGCTTCAGCTTGAGTTGACGAACAGATGGCCGGACATTCTCCTTCAGGATTTTTTGGTAGACAGTAGAATTCATGGTTCCATCTATCACAGCAAGCCTTCCAGGTCCTGAAGCAGCAAAACAACCCCAGACCATCACACTACCACCACCATATTTTACTGTTGGTATGATGTTCTTTTTCTGAAATGCTGTGTTACTTTTACGCCAGATGTAACGGGACACGCACCTTCCAAAAAGTTCAACTTTTGTCTCGTCGGTCCACAAGGTATTTTCCCAAAAGTCTTGGCAATCATTGAGATGTTTTTTAGCAAAATTGAGACGAGCCTTAATGTTCTTTTTGCTTAAAAGTGGTTTGCGCCTTGGAAATCTGCCATGCAGGCCATTTTTGCCCAGTCTCTTTCTTATGGTGGAGTCGTGAACACTGACCTTAATTGAGGCAAGTGAGGCCTGCAATTCTTTAGATGTTGTCCTGGGGTCTTTTGTGGCCTCTCGGATGAGTCGTCTCTGCGCTCTTGGGGTAATTTTGGTCGGCCGGCCACTCCTGGGAAGGTTCACCACTGTTCCATGTTTTTGCCATTTGTGGATAATGGCTCTCACTGTGGTTCGCTGGAGTCCCAAAGCTTTAGAAATGGCTTTATAACCTTTACCAGACTGATAGATCTCAATTACTTTTGTTCTCATTTGTTCCTGAATTTCTTTGGATCTTGGCATGATGTCTAGCTTTTGAGGTGCTTTTGGTCTACTTCTCTGTGTCAGGTAGCTCCTATTTAAGTGATTTCTTGATTGAAACAGGTGTGGCAGTAATCAGGCCTGGGGGTGACTACAGAAATTGAACTCAGGTGTGATAAACCACAGTTAAGTTATTTTGTAACAAGGGGGGCAATTACTTTTTCACACAGGGCCATGTAGATTTGGAGTTTTTTTCTGCCTTAATAACTTCATTTAAAAACTGCATTTTGTGTTCAATTATGTTATCTTTGACTAATAGTTAAAGGTTTTTGATGAGCAGAAAAATTTAAGTGTGACAAACATGCAAAAGAAAAAGAAATCAGGAAGGGGGCAAATAGTTTTTCACACCACTGTAATTGATACAGTCGGCATTTGAGCAACCAACTAATTTCTAATATTTGCTAGAATGGCCATTACAAATTGCACCATCCAACGTATCTCAACTCACCACCATCTCTAAGCTTCCAAAACCAACCATTCTACTTAAGATGGCAACTCTGATATCTACAATATTACAAAAAATGTGTCTTGCTTAGCTCCTTGTAAGGGCTCAGCATATATAGGCTCTTCTGTAAACCTGCTCCACATACCAGAATATTTTTTTCCCATCTGTTTATTAAACTCTTCAACCGTACTCAATATCCTCACGCATAAAACCTTGAAATGAGGTTTCTACTGTATCTGTTAATATCAAGTTCATATCACAAATATATAAGTTACTTTGTATGAATTTGTATTTGACGATAAGGTTAAAATAGTATACAGCAATGTCATAAGCTGTCAAATAAAAAGTTTTAAAACAATATACAGGTTTGAGAAGAAAAGTCTCTCCAGACTGCAAGTGTAATGTTTTATCATTTTATCGTCTTTTTTTGTTTTCATTTGCATTTTTGCAGCTGTCGGTTGTGTTGAGAAATAAATCATAAATAGGGAGAGAGAGAGAGAGAGAGAGAGAGAAATAAAGAAAAAAAGGAGGAAACAGAGAGATGCACTACGAGCAGCTGGTGAACTAGAAGCTCTGTGCCAAAAGGAAAACCCTGCCGATTGTATATTTCCCCCTCTCGCCCAAGGAGCTGTCCATCCTATAGCCAAGTGCCAAAGGGACCATCTGTTAGGATAAAAAGGGACATGAAAATAGAGGCTGACACACACACATACACACATAGTAGTGTATGCCCTCTAATAAACCACAAATTATTTTCTAAAGTAACTAAAATATTATTTGCTTGAAACCTTTGTGAAACCCCTGAATTACACTATATGGCCAAAAGGATGTGGGCATCCGACCTCTACAGCCGGATACAGTTCTACACCAGAATTTTCGAAAGTGTCTTTGCATTGTGGCAAAGTCCCAAACCTGTTCCATCATGTTCACATAACGAGCTCCATGGAAACAAGGTTGAAGTTGAAGAACGTTGACTGAACTCAACCCCACTGGTGACCTCTACTCCTCATTCCAAATCCCCACAGGCATGTCCCAAACTCTAGTGGAAAGCCTTCCCAGAAGAGTGGAGGACATTTAGTAGAAATAAAATGTCCAACAAGAGCATGTGCGAACGATGGTCAGTTGTCCACAAGGGTACACTATGTAATTTTGGCCTATTATCTACACAAACATACAAAAACAAACAATATCATGAAGATCATTGAAATCCTCCAAATCCCAACACTATTCAACACCAAACCTCAAGGTGAAGCATGGTGGTGGTAGCATCATGTTGTGTGAATGGACTGGGAGACTAGAGGTCGTCCTAATGTAATCCTACATGGAAAGTTCTCTGCATAGACTTTATTGCAGAGTCTGCCAGTCCAGCCCAGACCTCATTCCAATTATGTAGCAAAACTTCTTCTTCTTCTTCTTCTTCATCTTTTTAATGCTGTTTACTAGTGGCCTCTATCCAATTTGACAGAGCTTGATTAATTTTGCCAAGAATAATGGGCAACAATATCAGGATCCAGATGTGCAATGCTGATTGAGACATATCTCTGAAGACTTGCAGCTGAAATTGCAGCCAAATGTGGTTCTACCAACTGGTGACCAAGGGGGTGGGGGTTAATATTTATGCAAGTCACACAAGTTGTAAAATTGCAAAATGTGTAAATGTTCACAGAATTGAGAAGACACTCAGATGGATGGAGGACAGACAGACAGACAGACAGACAGCCCAGGCCTTATGTGTTCCTCTAGTCTGGAAAAACAACACATTGTGTATCTGAGGGCAAATTCATTATTAAGATGCAGTTCACGTCCATTGCATACAAGGCACTGAATGTTCTGGTTCTGAACTCCTCCAATAACTCCAATAACATGCTGGAACTTCACCAGCAGATGGAAACCAAATTCTTTTCAAAAAGCCCTCAAGTGCTTCTCTCCATGGCCACAAGCGGCGCTGTTTCACACTTTATGTGATGTACATGGGATTAGATCCAGAATTTGGTTGAAACTGTACAACATGGCAGGTGTGTGTGTGTGTGTGTGTGTGTGTGTGTGGAATAAGAGGAGAATGAAAACCTTTAGTTATTATATAATATTGATATTGATCTTCTTTGGTGAGTTCATTCATCTTATTATTGTGTAATTATATTAATTATTTTATCTATATTGTTTTTACAAGATTCACGTTAGACACAATTAGTTTATTTTCACATTATTTCATTCGAAAATGTATACAACAAATGTGTGATTTTCCCCCTATTTTTTTTTTACATAATAAAAAAAAATGTAACAATTTTGTTTCTTTTTTTATGACTTGTTTATGTCCATGTGATTTCTATTTTCCACACACACACACACACACACACACACACACACACACACACACACACATTTTTTTTTTTTTTTTTTTTTTTTACCTGAGATTTCTTCATTTTTAACATCATTTCCAGAAGATACACAAAGTCATTTATTTTCACCGCATCCCCACCCCCCACGCATTTTAGTTTTCATAAGATTTTCATATCATTTGTTTATGTTGCTATCATTTTTCCATTGATCTATTTATTTTACATGTCTTTTTTCACACAATTTATGTTCAGAGGCATTAACCTTTACACAATTTTCCTATTTTTACATAATTTTTCTTACATGTAGTTTCTTTATTTTGGTTTGATTTCTACTTTTTTGTCATCTGTGATTTTTACACAATTTATTCACTTTCACTTGTGACTTTTGTCAAGCATGATTATTTTCCACATTTGATTTTTGACACATTTTTAATTACTTGACACATGTAAATGTGGTTTTGTTTAAATTATTTTTCCATATATTTTTTACATGCACTGTTTAAGCAAAAAAGTATTATTATTATTATTATTATTATTATTATTACTATTATTATTTACATTTTTATTCCATTAAGTCATTTATTTTCTGGTGATTTGTATGATTTATTTATTGGAGACAAGCATTTTTACATGCAATTAATTTATTTTTACATTTGACTTCGTTATATGAATCTTTTTTAATGTGGTTCTTACATAAGTCTTACATAAGTTTTTCCTGATGTAATTTTTATACAATTAGTTTATTTCAATGTGATTTTTAAATTTCGGAGTGTGATTTTTTTTGAGTCATTAACTTTTGCTTGGCTTTTTACACAATAAATTTGCTTATTTTATTCCTCTTTTTGAGAGACGTCAGTTTTTATTTGAACAATTTATTAATTCTCACATAATTTTTACACAATGTGTTAATTCTCACATGTGATGTTAAACTATTTGTTAATTTTCCCCATGGAATTTTTACATAATTTTTTTAAATGTGATTTTAACATATGCTTTTTTTTTTGGGTTACAATTAAATTATTTTTTATGCGATTTCCATAGGGTGGCAGTGGCATAGTGGTTAGCAGGATTGCCTTGTACCTCCAGGGTTGAAGGTTCACTTCCCACCTCGGGGTCTGTGTGTATGGAGTTACTTAAATTTTTTCAAGGCTTGAAAATCTGTGCGTGTATATATATATATATATATATATATATATATATATATATAAAGCTTCATACTTTTGACGTAAGGTGAGAAGCGAGTCGCAGTGCTGATGCAGTAAGTAAGTTAGAAAAGCTGAAAAGGTGGAATTGTACAGTGTGAAAGTGGGCCAAGCTCTTTCATTGTCTTATCGCTTAATGAATAAAGTTTAATGAGTTTTTATCCTCACTCTGTTAAAGAGGGCAGCTGAACACTCTGCTCAAGGCGTCTACGCTAGCACAGTTATAGATGTAAAGAGAAACTGGACAAAAGAAGGCGGTTTTGTTTCATCATTGAGACGATGATTCAGCAGTTTTTGATGTAAATCATCAGAGCAGATGAAAGTTTTTAATTAGATTCTATGTGTCACTTTAAAATGCCTGAAACATACAGTGGTGTGAAAAACTATTTGCCCCCCTCCTGATTTCTTATTCTTTTGCATGTTTGTCACACAAAATGTTTCTGATCATCAAACACATTTAACTATTAGACAAAGATAACACAAGTAAACACAAAATGCAGTTTTTAAATGAGGGGTTTTATTATTTAGGGAGAAAAAAAATCCAAACCTACATGGCCCTGTGTGAAAAAGTAATTGCCCCCTGAACCTAATAACTGGTTGGGCCACCCTTAGCAGCAATAACTGCAATCAAGCGTTTGCGATAACTTGCAACGAGTCTTTTACAGCGCTCTGGAAGAATTTTGGCCCACTCATCTTTGCAGAATTGTTGTAATTCAGCTTTATTTGAGGGTTTTCTAGCATGAACCGCCTTTTTAAGGTCATGCCACAACATCTCAATAGGATTCAGGTCAGGACTTTGACTAGGCCACTCCAAAGTCTTCATTTTGTTTTTCTTCAGCCATTCAGAGGTGGATTTGCTGGTGTGTTTTGGGTCATTGTCCTGCTGCAGCACCCAAGATCGCTTCAGCTTGAGTTGACGAACAGATGGCCGGACATTCTCCTTCAGGATTTTTTGGTAGACAGTAGAATTCATGGTTCCATCTATCACAGCAAGCCTTCCAGGTCCTGAAGCAGCAAAACAACCCCAGACCATCACACTACCACCACCATATTTTACTGTTGGTATGATGTTCTTTTTCTGAAATGCTGTGTTACTTTTACGCCAGATGTAACGGGACACGCACCTTCCAAAAAGTTCAACATTTGTCTCGTCGGTCCACAAGGTATTTTCCCAAAAGTCTTGGCAATCATTGAGATGTTTTTAGCAAAATTGAGACGAGCCTTAATGTTCTTTTTGCTTAAAAGTAGTTTGCGCCTTGGAAATCTGCCATGCAGGCCGTTTTTGCCCAGTCTCTTTCTTATGGTGGAGTTGTGAACACTGACCTTAATTGAGGCAAGTGAGGCCTGCAGTTCTTTAGATGTTGTCCTGGGGTCTTTTGTGGCCTCTCGGATGAGTTGTCTCTGCGCTCTTGGGGTAATTTTGGTCGGCCGGCCACTCCTGGGAAGGTTCACCACTGTTCCATGTTTTTGCCATTTGTGGATAATGGCTCTCACTGTGGTTCGCTGGAGTCCCAAAGCTTTAGAAATGGCTTTATAACCTTTACCAGACTGATTTCTCATTTGTTCCTGAATTTCTTTGGATCTTGGCATGATGTCTAGCTTTTGAGGTGCTTTTGGTCTACTTCTCTGTGTCAGGTAGCTCCTATTTAAGTGATTTCTTGATTGAAACAGGTGTGGCAGTAATCAGGCCTGGGGGTGACTACAGAAATTGAACTCAGGTGTGATAAACCACAGTTAAGTTATTTTTTAACAAGGGGGGCAATCACTTTTTCACACAGGGCCATGTAGATTTGAAGTTTTTTTTCTCCCTTAATAACGTAAACCTTCATTTAAAAACTGCATTTTGTGTTCAATTATGTTATCTTTGACTAATAGTTAACGGTTTTTGATGAGCAGAAACATTTAAGTGTGACAAACATGCAAAAGAATAAGAAATCAGGAAGGGGGCAAATAGTTTTTCACACCACTGTATTAAGGATGTTGATGATATACTTAGCACTTCTAGGCTAATTTGTTGGCTAGCGTTGTTTTTTTTGTTTGGTTTTTTGGGATGTCTGATGTCACAGTTGCCACTGTTAGCATGATTACAATAGTTATTAACACTGTAATGGGGAAAACATATATTATTAGTGATAACTGTCAGGATTTGCAAATAGCTCTTTGTAAGTCACAGTTTTTAGTAACATTGCCATGGCATTGTGAATCATGTGATTTTTTTTTTTTGGAAGCTAGCATCTCTGTACACCCCTATAACGTAAACACCTGAAATTGAATTGTCCCTGTGAGTTTTAAGGAAGTTATCCACACTCGGGGCGCTATAACCTCGGCCCTCTTCATTAATTTGTCAAGTGGGCACTCCAACTCTTCACCGCAGAGATTTATTCCTCTCAACCTTCAATTGAAGGAAGTTGTAATCAGTGCCTGTTAGGGGGAAAAAAAACTTCCTTCCTTCCTTCCTTCCTTCCTTTCTGTGCACGGCTGACTGATGAAGCACACAGAACTGTTAGAGAAAGCAGCCAATTCAGATTGTGATCACGTAAACACATATCACAGGAAAAGAAAAGAAAAGCACTTATTCGTATCAAACACAGACACGGAGATAAAAACAACAATCATTTGGATTTGATGCTTTATTGCATCTTAGCTAATTTGCATATAAGGAAAAAAATCTCATTCTTTCATTTGTCTTTGGTGCTGAAATCACTGCTGCGGTACAGAAATAATACATTTTGCGACGACCATCTTTCTGTCGTACCTTAAAGCGTTCTTCAGCTTGCCTTCAAAATACGTCTATACAGGCAGTGTTTTGGACATTTTATGGAAGGAGTCTCCAGTGTCAGCTGTGAGGGACTGAGAGGTTTGTTCCAGATGCTGTCGGTTCAGTGGTTTAAAGTATGACATGTTCGAGTGGAAACTGTGTAAAGCTGGCATCAAAGCCTGGATCCACAACATGCTGACTAAATGCTCTTTATTCCGGAGTGTGTGTGTGTGTGTGTATGAGAGAGGGAAGAAGAGGAAGAGAAATCCGACACACGGTTGCATAATAACATGGCAAACGTGATGAGTCTGATCCCCTCGCCACAAGGACGTATAATCGCGTTACACCCTCCCCCATCCACCCCTCCTATCCTTCCATGCCTTCCATCCCTCTCTATCCATCCATCCAGCAACTACGCGCTCCGTGACGTCATCGCGCGCGCGGAGGTGGGCACGCTGGGCGGACCCAAAGCAGAAAAAAAAAACAAAAAGGAAAGAGAGAGAGAGGGAGATAAAGAGAGGGAGGAAGGCTTTATGAGGGTTTCTGAGTTCTTCAGCGCACAAACGCCGCAGTCCGTGGATCCGCACGCGCTGTGCGGCTCGATCGCAGAAACAAAATAACAGATTTTGGTAACAAAAAAGATTCTTTTTTTTTTTTGAAAGGCACGAGGATCAAAGGCGTGTCCGGGTGTGCGGTGGGCGAGGCGACACAAGGACAATCCACGGCAGAACAGAACAGAAAACGTGTGTGTGTGTCCGGGGGGAATGAACAATGCCCCAGGTTCGGGTAATATGAAGCGCGGATCGTTGCAGGCGGAGACCGAGCGTTGATGCATCAGAGCCCCGCAGCGTACAGCGCCGTTCCAGCCACAAAACCTCCCCGTTATTTCTCACAACAACCGAGCACGTTAGTCCAGTCCTCCTCCTCCTCCTCCTCCTCCTCCTGCGCGTGATGAATTACCAGTCCAGCGTCCCGGTCTCGGGCATCTCGCCGCCGTCGCAGCCGGCCATGCCCGCCCCGGGTGCGGTCCCAGCTCCGGTCCCGGTCCCCGTCCCGCAACCCATGGCGTCTCAGTTCGGTTCCGGATCATCGGGCAGCTCCGGGCCGGGCCAGTTCGGCTCGGGGACGGCGTCGGGCCCCGCGGCTCAGTCCGGCGCTTCGGGCTCGCAGTTCGTCCTGTCGAACTCGGCGGCGATCCGAGCCGAGATCCACCGCTTCGAGTCCGTGCACCCGAACATCTACGCCATCTACGACCTGATCGAGCGCATCGACGACCTCGCGCTGCAGAACCAGATCCGCGAGCACGTCATCTCCATCGAAGGTAAGCCGGTGATCACGAGACCTCCGCGAGACATCACCGCGAGTCATTTAGTTAATTAAATGACTCATTAGTTGATGTGTTTTGTTGCTTTATTCATTCATCCATCGCTTTACATCTGAGCTCAACACACTGTTTTTCCTGACACGAGTGTGTTTATGGTTAATCACTGATGCGGTCGAGTATCGCGGTATTTATTTACTCTGACCATTAAAAGCAAATTTCGTTGGAAAGACGGTAAACAATGCAGGACTTCCCACCTGCACAACGAAATGAAACCACAGAACATCGAACCACGTGATCCTGTTCAGCAGCGGACCAAATGTTGTGATGGAAACGACAGATCACACACATTCCCTATTCTACACACACACACACACACACACACTGGAGTCGATACCCGATCCTGATTCAAAGCCAACCTCGTCCCAGTAATCCTGCGTTCACACTAGCGAGCGATAAAGCGAGCGATCTTTATTCTATGAACGTTTGTTTTCCGCTATGTTTCTCCATTGTGAGCGAAACAGGCGAAGCGACAAACCTGTCATTTGTTCATATAATTTTTCCTCATCTCGTTTCATCGGAGATCCTAGCTCTGTCTAAGAGGTTTAATGTTGTGAACAAGGCTAAAGAGATCGTTGGTGTGTTAAGGTTAAACCAAAATCAACCAAATTGTCATACTCTAGAGGGTATAGATTTGTTACTATTGCTACAAAAAGCTTGACCACGCCCACATTGTTGTTGCCCGAGGTTAACGATCACTACATATCCATTCAGGACAAAATAGCAGATGAACATCTGTTTTTTTTTTTTTTTTGTTTCAATGAAAAATTGTAGTAGCTATTTGTAGCTACTGAAGTATATTAGCAAAGCAAGGCAACATGCCTAGCTACATACACTCAGCACATACACTTTTCTTCTTAATGTCTTTAGACACATTTCATAGCAGGTCGTATATGATGCGAACAGGAATTAAAACTGGAATTACTAAAGAAGTAAAGGACTGAAGAAACATTGGACTTTAGCAGGAACTATGGATTTCCTTAGAATGGAGGAAATCTCAATTCAAGCTCTGCATGTACAAAATAAAGACTTTATCACCACGGTAAAGGTAGAACCAGTGCATCAATGCACACTTTCATGGTATAAAACATGTCGGTGGTCGAAATCCACACCCAGGTTCCTGTGATATTTCAGCATTAAGAATGAGGGCCATATACTAGTCATGATCTAGTCAGTACTTACAGTATTAACTTTCCTAACCCGAAGGACGATTTATGAGCAAGTTGCCATGATAACGTTTCCGAGTGTTGTTGCCTGTAGCGTAAGGATGGCACTCGCAGGGACCTCCCGATACGATATTATTGCAATATGATATTGCCTTTTTTTTAGGCATCATGGCTTTATTCCAGTTTAACTTTATTTTTCTCAGAATTTCCTACATTTCCAATAAACCACACAGGATGCTGTACTGCCTGCCAAGGAGGAAATAATGTAGCGTGCGCCACCTGTTGGTTCATAGAGGAACTGTGATATTTTACCACCTCAAACGAAGATGAACAGAAAAAAAAAATATATATACAGTATATTTTGGAGTCAGTGCGGCGATATAATCTCTTAAACCTACAAATTTTTCGATTAGCGTTCTAGGCCGCATTATGACTGTTTTGTTTTGGTTACTTAGCGCTGCTCAACAGAGACCATATGGAGAGGGTGTGAAGTGGACAGTTTCTTCCAAAATGGGGTAAAAACATTTAAAAAAAGAAAAGACATTTTCACACTACGTTATTTAGTATTTAGGAAGGTTTTGTGAGGATGCTGTTAAGGCTGAGGGATTAAGCAGAATTACTCTTATCAGTCTTCCACAGCTAATTGTTTTCCAATAACATCAGCCCCACACACACACACACACACACACGCACTACTCCCTGAAGTGTAGGAATGGCAGGTTCATGTTCTTCCATCCATTTTAGTTGCAGTAAATGTTGATGCTCCAGCAGCTGTGATCTTCCCTGACCAGCTTCTTCTCCGTCTTGAACTTACTTCTACGCTAGAAACGCTAACGTTCTGGAAGGAAATGAATCGATGCCTTCTGACCAATCCGATTCGAGAATACTGAGGGAGTAAATTCTAATGATGCACTCAAGGTCTTTATTCCTCGCGTCTGAAGAGCAGAAGGTTTGTAAAGGAATTGTTTAGTCTACACATGACCCTTTGTGCCATTTTTGTTCATGATACAACATGCACGCATCTGACTGCTGTTCAAGTGGCACTTTATCTAATTCGGCTCCAGTTTATCCCTTGACAGACTGGAAATCGGTAACGTTCGTGTCAACACTGTTATTCTTCTAATCCTCATACTTAAGGCGGGAATGTATGGGAAAATAATCAACACTCTGGTGGTGTGATCAAGCAGGGTTCCTGATACAACGTCAAGGTCGATCATTTTGCTTTAAAACATTTTAAAGTCTTATTCGAAGACCGTTTCTGATTATTGACTGGTATGGCATCATTTCTTGTATCTGTTTATCCTACTTGTATTTCTTGTTATGGGTGCTAACGTTACCGTAATTATGCCAAAATCCATTGTGAGGAAAAAGTGATTATGCAAAAAAGAGTTAATTTAAATGTTAATCTTTGCATATTTTTCCATTCCATACACCTTGTATGGTGGATGCACAAGATTTAAAGACAAATGTGTGTAATTGTTGATGTGGTGACCTATTCTTTTGGAAGGAGTCTCCAGTGCTAGACATGAAGTTAACACCAAAGGGGGAAATTCTGCCCTTTCACAAAATGTAAGCGCTACTCTCATGGCCACGATTGTAGAAAACTAATCAACACCTGCTGAGAAATCCGACTCCTGACCTTTCATGCAGGTTGAACATGACTGTTTGCAACCTAGAACTGTTTGTTCCTTTTTTTTTTAAAGCATTTATCTTTTAATCAGACTGGAGATTTTTGGTGGACGAGTGGACCCAGGTTCGGCCCAGGTTTGATTCCCAGCCGGGGAAGGAACCGACTGCAGCCAGTGGTGCTTCTGTGAGCAAGTGTGGTCCAAAGCCTGGATGGGGTTTCTTCAGGAATGGTGTCTTGGGAATGAAAAACAAAATAATCCCGTGCCACATCAAATAAAAGTTGCAGATCTGGTGATCCCCTTGAAGATGAGATGTAAGATTAGATCATCCTTGTGTAGTTTTAAAAGATGTTTCAAGGGTTGGTTGACTGACATCAGCAGAGTATTAGATCATGGAGTGTGATGGTTTTATATCTTGTTTTTATATGAAAAATTGTCGATTAATCAATTAAAAATGTAATCTAGTTAATCAGTCATAAACTGTGATTAATCTAAGTTTTAAGACACCCTTGGGGGTTTACTTGTGTCGTGCTTGGAATAAAGAAATGCATGACAAACTGGTTAGAGGAAACAGATTATGCAGTTTTATAAAATCTCAAACATTAACATTTAACAAATGCTCTGAAACAAGACCGGCGCTGCATGCAGTGGCTGGGGAGTACGGGGGCGTAGCAACCTTCCGACGGCAGGGTTCGAACCCGAATCCTCAGATTCGAAAATGAATAACCTAGAGCCATAGGCTATTAGTTCCTCTTGAAGGTCGCTCGAGCACACGGCATTGCGATTATGAAGCCATTAGAGTCAAACTTGGTCATGTGATTCATTGGCGTAAAAAAAAAAGTAATGCGTTAAAATTCCTAGATTAA
The DNA here is from genome assembly GCA_030522415.1 of Channallabes apus. Classification (NCBI taxonomy): domain Eukaryota; kingdom Metazoa; phylum Chordata; class Actinopteri; order Siluriformes; family Clariidae; genus Channallabes; species Channallabes apus. The sequence continues at coordinate 15,476,577 of CM060111.1, read as the reverse complement.
CCACGTGTTAATATTGACAGTCCGAGTTTAAATCCTATTTTCTAGTCCTGTCGCTCTTCACAAACCCATCAAACACTTTTCTTCCTTGATCTCTTTGTTCATTTTCTAAACTACATTTCACACCGTGTACTCGGACCTTTTCAAATTCCCATTGCTCCTCCCCTGAAGATTGGGGTGGAGCTTTCTGTCTATTCCTAATGTCGTCTCCAGTCATCGGCCTTAACAAATCCAACTGAGTGTCGGGTTCAACTGGACCTGCTTTGTGCTGTCCGGTTCTCCTTTCTGATTGGGAAGAAGGTGTCGATGGGCACAGGTGCGAAATGTTGAATATGTTCTTGTTGCCATAGTAACAGCTTGTACATCAGCCACTTCAAAAGAGGAAGGTTTCAGAAGGTTCCTGTTAAAACGATTGAACATTTCTGGAAGGAGTCTCCAGTGCGAGTGTGTTGCAGTGAATCAGCAACCTGAATTGTTTCAGGAGTAACATGACGAGCAACGTAACGTCATGACGTCATTCTTGACGGGTCCACGCGGATCTCCCGCCCCAACGCCCTGAAGGTTCGCTCTTGACTCAGGCCTTCATCTTCTGTCCACACGTGCTGCAATCAGACACGCACTGACGTATGTGGCCTTCTGGAAATTTCTCCGATGACTCGGCGTGTCGAGGTTATTAAAAGTCTCGTAGTCAATAAATACTCCTGAACTTAACTAGCGTTTAAAGGTTATGTTTGCGTCAATAATCATTACACTCGCGATGATTGAGACGGAGAGCTGATCGAGAGCGAGTGCCGGATTACACACCGTCGGAATGTCACCCAAAAAAAAAAAAAACCAAGGAACTAAACGCAGGCGATATTCGTATGCACACTGTTTTGTCATTAACGGGATTCTCTGATCCATTTCTCCTCCCCAGATGTGTGCACGTCTTCCTGAATTGTTTTTTCATTTGTTTTATTTGATAAATTTTTTGAAATAAATTTTTCTTGTCCTCAGATGATTTGCACATGGATTGGTTTCTGATTTAAAAACAACAACCACCAAATGAACGGCGCGTGTGCTGCTGCTGCTGCATTCTCATGTGGCTCTGAACTGCCATTTAATGCGTCAAAGTGAAGAGAGAGAGAGAGAGAGAGAGAGAGAGAGAAAAAAAAGTCAGAAGAGAGAATCTATGCAGCACTCTTCACTGCAGCAAACCTTGTGGAGCTGGAACAGTGGTTTTGTGTGTGTGTGTGTGTGTGTGTGTACGTGTGTGTATGTATGCATGCATATATCATCTCTCACTCACACACACACCTGTACGCCTGGACTGCAGACTTTTGCTGCGGTTCTGCATTGAAGCTCGGTGCTGCCTGTTGCTTAGAAACCGGAGGCTCGTAGTTTTGCTGAAGATGAAGAACAGGAATTAAAAAAAAAAAGAGAGAGATGTGATTTCGGAGAGACGGTTACGCGTGACAAACGGATGTAAACGTTCCAGTTTACACCATAGTCTCGATAATGCGTTCTACTGGAAAGATATTTACTCTGTGTGTGTGTGTGTGTGTAAGCTGCAGAACTGATTAGCATTAAGAAATAGTTTATTCCCCCAGTTTTTGCATAAATACATCCATTTTTGTCAATTTATTATAAACTGATTGTCAGGCCTTTACATGATGAATATGTAGATTCGAAACTGTTTTTTTTTTTTAGACTGAGAGTAAAAACCCCCTTTATTTCTCTATATAATCCCCAGCTACACTAATGCACTCATCCCAGTGTGTCGCTAGTGCTTTAATACCATCAAGGTAAAAGGTTTTCTCAGTACGCCGGAGACATGAGTCATACCTGAAACACCGGCCTCCCAGGAACTCCTTTAATGGTGTTTACAAACAAGTGGAAATGTCTTGGAGTGAGAGGTCAGGACTGTATGTGGGACGTGGTCGTGACTCCCAGCCGAGTTCCTGTAATGTACAAGTGGTGTTGGTGAATGTGTGTGTGTGTACAGTTCACACAGATCTTCAAGGATCAGGCACTGAATGTTCACAGGATCGACTGCAGTGTGCTCCGGGATCGTCGCTCACGGACGTCCGGCCTCCTATAAAATGTTTGCACCATTTTAGATGTTTTACTGCGACTAAGAGTCTCGTCACTGCACTGAGCTCGAAGTCTTCTGTAAATGTCAATCAATTTTACGCCTTCATTCATGAGGAATTTCATCACGAGTCCCAGGTTTGACTCGAACGGCCCTCGCACTAATGTGCATGTCATTGTACCAAAACAAAAAACAAAAGGGTTTACACATGTTTTATGATTTGGCTGATCTTGGAACGGCTTGTCTATGTGTTTTGTTGGAACTTGCCTGGAAGCCACGCCCATTCGTAAAATCTTGGCTGGTGCTCTACTCACTCACTCACTCGCCTTCGAGCGAAGTGTCCGCTTTATCCTGTATTCAAGGTTGCGGGGGAGGAGGGTTAGGGCACGAGGCGCGGTACACCATGGACAGGGTGCCAATCCATCGCAGGGCACAAACACACACACACACGCTACAGGCTCCTCCACCTAACCTGCATGTCTCTGTGGGAGGAAACTGGAGTACCCGGAGGAAACCCACCAAGCACAAGGAGAACATGCAAACTCCATGCACACACAGACGGGAATCGAGCCTGGCTGGGAATCGAACCCGGTCCCTGGCGGTGCAAGGCGACAGTGCTATCAAGGGTTTTATGAACTTTAAGTATGTAGCTAGGCATTAGGGATGATCTTAAGGAGTGCCACAATTAGACACAAGAAGTGGGGAAAGGGAACATTTTGGGTTTAATCATGAAAACCTGGACCTGCTGCGCCACCGTGCTGCTCCTCCACCGACTCCAGTGTGTGACTGATTCGTTCAGGTGTAACTCTCTCGCCCATGGTGCCAATGAGCGTCAGGGTAGAAAACATGACTCACTTTTATCCAATTAAAAAAAAGTTAAATAAAATTGTAAAATGTCCAGATGGTGTGTGCGCTTGTATATCAGAGCCACCGTGTCAATCCTAAAAAAAACTCTGCCTTTTATCCTTGGAAATAATTGAACATCACGACTCGTACTGTACAGTCACGGAAACGTTTGCGTACGATTGCGCGGAAGCGTTTAAATCGACGAATGATTTCAGATGTGTTCCCGCTGTGCAAGAGAGGGGAGAGAAATGGCCTCCTGATCCATGGTCGGCTTGTCATGAATTGCCGCTCTCTTTTTTGGAGGGGGGATATTTGACAGCACGTTCCTCTCCCATAAAGGCCTTTTGTTGAGATGTGTTGGGATCCCTCGCCGTGCTGTCAATCACTGCTTCAATTCAAGACGCCATTCACAAGTTATGCAAATGAGGACAACTTTTGGAGCTGACCTGTGACCGCAATCCCGTTTCTGAGAAGGACAGAATTTGAAAGGTTGCGTGGCGGGCCACACGTGAGGCGGTTCCTGCCGTCGCTTGGCACAGCGGCGACAAGAATCTGATGTTATTCCCTGAACGAAGAAGAGAATGTAGGCCATTGTAACAGAAAAACAAAGGCTCTCTCTCTCTCTAAATTCGCCCGACGGGTCGTCCTCCCCCCCACCCCCCCCACCCCGTCTTTATAGAGCACACGTGTCCTTTTTGCTTCGCCGTGGGGATTGAACGATATTAGCGCTGCTTTGAAGGTGACATTTGTCCAGCAATTAGTAGTGATGGTTAGACTAATATTACACTAATGAGACCTTTTGTGTTGTCATCCAGCAGTCATTTCCATTTCCCTTCCGAAAGATAAATAATCTTCTGTCCCTTGGTCTCGTTTATCAAGCGGGACGCCGATGCATTTTGTGGAACGAGCCTCGCTAATGCGTCAAATTATTTGATTAGCAAGGAGTTACTGCAGGCAATTTGTAATTGTTACATTTGCGCACGATTTTAATAAAGTTCGACAAAAACTTTACACACACAAAAAATTAATTGGTTCATATGGATGCCTTGAAGTAAGTAGACTCTTAGGGAGCAGGGACATGAAGTGATTTGTCTGTACTTGAGTAAAATTGTGAATTGTTACTCTCCGATACAGAAGGTGGCAGTATAGAGCTTGTTTCTTCATGAACCACCAAGAAACACTAAAATAAGATGAAGGACAAGGAAGTCAATCTTCACACTATGACTGTTTCTGCCGTTTTGGAAAAACAAACATCAAAATTCCTTCCTACGTCCTCAGCTGTAGCCGTGTAAGTCAGAGGACGAGAGTGCCACTGATGAAATCACCTTCTAAACAGTGGTCCATGTCCTTGGTCAGGTGCAATTGGGTTTCATATCCGAATTTGAGCCGTACCACGCTCGAAATTGCAGCGCTCCTCACACGCCCCTTTTTTTGACATTCCTCAGATCTCTTTAGGCTTTGCCCTTTGTTGTTTTGTGGGCGCAGCTAAATGTAATCCATTTTACTCCATGAACAGCTTGAGCGAATACGAATCTTGTAAATCTAAGAAGAATCCTTGGCTCAGTGTGGAATGTAAGGCATGAATCAATAACTCGCCGCGGGTTATCAATCAATCAAAATAGTTCTATAAATCTATGACGCGAATAGATTTATGGAACTCTTTCGCTTTTGAGGACATTTCCAAGGCATTCCAGCATAAGGTGATCAATTAAACTACATGCTACGATTGGGGAGGGGGAAACAACAACAATACCCCACACCTGCTGTAGTGGTGTGATGGAGGCATCTGGAAGAAGGTCATGCTGGAGATTTGGCAAAGCCTGAGCCAGATGACGCAATGTCTCTGGAGCTGAGGGAAGAAACGCCGGATAGGCATCTGGAGCAGTGCGCCGGAGCTCGTCGTCAGGATCAGCAGGGCTGCTGAGCAACAGATGGCCACTGACATGATGAGAAGAGGTTTGGGAGAGCTCGCAGCCAAACATGCCTGGAACCCTGGATCTTCTTGGCACGGAGACCGAGACGGACACGTTCACATTCTCATTCACTCTCTTTCGCTGTATATGAATTGGACATATGGATATCAGGCGTCGCAAATCCAACATGGAAGTCCTTCCAAAAATCGTAAGTCTGAAGCACGTTTGACACTTTTATCCAAAGTGACATTGAGATGGGATACGAGTGAGCAGTTACAGGAGTTACTGTAGGGCTTGTTCACGTCCATGCTGGAATTTGACCTTCAGGACTGTAGATCATGACCTTTAGGGGGCTACCTTTGATTGTGATTATTGATCTCTGGAATTTTTTTAATATGAGGCTTCCTGTTCTTTCTTGGAAGCTGCTGATGGTCTGGACTTCCCGTAGGTCTTTAAATACGAGAAGCTGGAGATGTAGCGTCAAGCCATCGACTAATTGAACCGTCCATGCTCTGTTCAAGGAAATGAAATGGACCTTCTCAGTTCTGAGTATAGAACAGGTCATGATTTTTTTTTTTCTGGAGGATGTTTAAGTTCATCTGCTACTTTTTCACCTGCAAGTTCATGTTTTCCATTTTTCTTTCTTTTTTTTCCTGGTAATGGGTTTTTATAAATGGAGATTAGAGCCTGTCTCGTACACCATGCGGAGAGGACTAAAATAAGATCGGTACTATTCATCTGAATGAGTTGCTGATTCATGTACCATTTAGGAGTGGATGAAGGGTGTGTGTGGCGGGGGGGGGGGGGAATGTTTCTTGGTCACATGACCTTATTTCTTTCCCTAAAAAAAATAGCTTGTGAGGGATTGACGCAGCTATACCAAGAACTATCTGGTTTGTGTTCCTCTATTGAACAGAAATCTCTATATCCTATAAACGAATTTCTCTGACCAATTAAACACATTGTTGTTCACCTTTTGTATCGTTGTTTATTTTCCTACAGCAGACTACACACACACACTAAGTAAGGACGAACACGGAGTCCTTACTTAGTAACCCTTACACAATTGATTGGAAGCTTACAATTCCATCTCAGTTCGCACTGAAGCCTTCACTGTTTTTTTCATGTCAACACCGCTGCTTTGCTAGCAGCACGACGGCAAACTGGATATCGTCATGACGTCATAAATACGATGCTTTCTGAGGGAGTTTGCATCTTTTCATGAGACGTACAGTAGTAGCTGACAATCCTGAAGGTTGATTCTCTCTTTCTCTCTCTCTCTCTGAGGAAGTTTGTGGGCGTCGCATGGGTGTCGAATGAGTTTTACTTGTTTGAGTGTTTGCTCTACTACACCACACAATATCCCACGTCATGTTATGAAATGAGTGATACTGATGATAATAATAATGTAGCACGATGATATCAGATGCACCAGATTGCTTTTGAGGTGGGAGTTGAGGATCGTGGTCACCTCTCTCCTCTCCTAGTCGTCCAGAGGTGCCAACTTTCACTTTAGCCACAGTATGTGTTTGTGCCTTTGCTCCAGCAATATAGAGTCTCTTATTTTTCCTGCTAGTGTGCGGAACTATTTTGGATGTTTTATGATGTCACCCTCGTGCTTTTACATTACATTACTGTTTTTTTTTTTCATTACATTTAAAATAATTTTTTTTTCCAATCATCAGCATCACAGTCAAGACTGAATCGCGAAGGATCCGATCACGGTGGAAAAGAGCCGACGGCTGAAATGTGATCACGCTGTTTACATCACCACTTCCTGTGTTTCCCGAAAGCTCCACAGAGCAGCGTGACCCCGTGGCAAAAAGCCACCCCCGTCTTCCTTTCCCGCCTTTTTTACCCCCCCTTCTCTTCATCTGTTCCCCTCACACACGGAGGACCATGTGGTCTTACTTTGGCACTGAAAGGCACGAGTGAGAGAGGAACAGCGGGAACAGGGTCACGTGCGGTTCCCATTCACCGGCTTTTCAGAGAATTCTTGTGTTACGCAGGTCGAATCAAGAAAACGCTGGAACGGCGGATGGAAGAAATGTCGCTCTTTGTTCGAATAAAAACTAACACGAATATATGACCAACTGTATATTTACGTTTAGGCATTTGGCAGTCGCCCTTAAGGGGGCCTCGCTCAAGGGCCCAACAAAGACAACTAGGTGGTCGTCAGATTTGAACCTGGGACCTTCTGAACCGTAGTCCACTGCCTTAAGCACTGAACTACTCCTATACGTGAACCATGTACCTCATTGATGCTCCATGTTTTTGTTGGTAAATAAAAATGAGCAAGTCTAGTATTAGTCTAGATTCGTCTCTCTGTCCTTAACGCAATGCAATAATAATAATAATAATAATAATAATAATAATAATCTTAATAATAATCTTAATAGAATTTTATTTGTATAGCGTTTTTAACAAAGGTCATTGTCGCAAAGCAGTTTTAATCAAAGGAGAATAATTTTTTTTTTATTGCATAAAGAAATGCAATATTTGGAAAAAATTTAACTGCTTTGGAAAATATCTAGACGATTGTCTGCAATATTGAATATATACTGTACTTAAATTACATTTTAAAGTGCTGCGCTAATTGAAGTCAAAAGTCAATCCTTTTTATATTGATGGTCTGAAAGAATGTGATAGAAAACAAATCTTTTTTTAAATTATTTTTTTTATTATTATTTATCTGTCATCCCGTCACTTTTGCCTTTTATGGCATCGTTGTGGGCGTCGCAAAATGTAAATCAGCCGTGCTTTGATCTCACTTGTGCAAGCGTGTACAAAAGAAAACGCTTTTCTTCACCTGACAGCGAATCTTTCAGCTGTTTTTTAAAAGAGCCAATAATTCACTCGCTTTATTAATAGTGAAGATATCATTAGCGTGAGAGATTTTGTTTGTACATGTGAAAGGAAATGGCCTTTTGCAAAAGCCGATTACACAAGAACCAGGGAGAAGGTGGTCATGTTGCTCGGATGCTGCGTCTCATCTCTCGCACGCAGCTTGTTTCACGGCTTCGTATGCAAGACGGCGCGTTACATAAGGACGTTCGCTGCCAAAATTCACCCGCGTTCGGGTTTTTTTTTTTTAAACTTCTCGCCCGGATGTGGATTTACCGCTACCAGGATCACACCCCACCCTCCTCCCCCCTGACCCCCACCCCCGTTTTCCGGACACCGCTATCACGTGCGGACCTTAAGTGAAAGGAAAAGCTGTGGATATCGTTCACGTTGGTCACGAACACACGCAGTTTTTCTTTTTCTTCTCTCGAGTTTAAGAGAGCGGTTACTATGGTGACGTTGGAAAAGGAAGGTCATCTGGATGCCGCAGATGATGCTGGAGCTCTTTAAATGACAACACCGAGATCTGCCATCATCTGCCTCTCTTCTGTCGTGTCATTTAGCACTTTAATTAGTTGACGCTTGTGCTTCGCGGCCCAGGTACTGATCAGCTGATGATCTGATGTTTGTCACCGAGAAGTGTGTTAAAGCTCTGTGTTCATCCTCTTTAAGGCTGAATGCTGGAGGTTTCCTTAACTGCACTTGATTTTTTTTTTATAATTTTTTTTCAGCTTTGCTTTGGTCTGAAGTTTCTCCTGTTGTGTGGAAACACAGCTGCTGAGCTTTTATACAAAGCTGCTGATGTGGTGGTGACCTTTTTTTTTTTTTTTGTTTTGTTTTTGTTCACGTGCTGGTTTTTCAAGCCTGTGAGTTAATAGGTCAAGGCCAAGAGACAGTGTGGTGGGTGAAGATCTATTGAAGGTTTGAGATGTTACATAAAAGCCTCAGAGATGACGTGTGGTGAGTGAGATAATTTACTGATGTCACAAAATAAGATATAGAGGACACATGATCATGAGACAACATACTAGAGCTATGAGGGAATGTAAAGAAGGTACATGTATATCATATGGTGGCTATGAGATAATACTAAGCCAATGAGATATTACACTGAGGCCATGAGAGATGCTACGTAGATTACATACTGTATGGTGGGCATGAGATAATACTGCGACCATGAGATAACTTACTGAGGTGATGACAAGATATTCACAAGCCACATAGATAACATTCGGTAACCATGAGATAATATACTGAGGCTATAGGAGTATATATTAAAGCCATGTAACGACATATTATGGCCATGAGATACTACACAGAGGTTGTGAGAAAAATATTCTGAACCAATGTAGATATCATGTAGTGGACATGAGATAATGCCAAAAACATGAAATATTACACTGAGGTGATGACAAGATGTGCAGAAGCCCCACAGATAACATTTAGTAGCCATGAGATAACACAGAGACCATGAGATAAATAATATACTGGATCTATGAGAGAATATATAGAATCTGTGTAAATGGTGTATGGTGGCCATGAGATAATACTGAGATCCAAGGGATAATATACTGAGGTTATGAGGGAATATTTAGAAGCACATACTGTGGCCATAAGATATTACCCTGAGATGGTGACAAGATATTTAGAAGCCCGGTAGATAACATTCGGTAGCCATGAGATAATATTAAGACCATGAGATAATATACTTAGCCTATAAGAGTATATATAAATGCCATGTGAATTACATATGGCCATATTTTGACATTGAGATGCTACACTGAGGTTATGAGAACATGAGATGAATAATATACTGGGTCTATGAGGGAATATATAGAAGCTGTGTAAATTACATATTGTGGCCATAAAATAATACTGAGACCATGAGATAATATATTGAGGTTATGAGATGAATTATAGAAGCCACAGAGATTACATACTGTGGCTATGAGAGAATATTGAGACCATAAGATTTTATACTGAGGCTACAAGATGCATTATAGAAACAAATTACAAAACATATGGTAGCCATGAGATAATCCTGAGACAATGCGAGAAATAATATACTAGGCTTATGAGAGAATGTATAGAAGCCATGTACATATGATGGTCGTGAGATAATGCTGAAACCATGAGATCATATACTGATACTAGTATACTGTATTAATGATACTACTAACTGATTTTAACATGTAGTGGCTATGAGAATATAGAGACCATGAGATAATTTACTGAGGCGATGAGATAATACCGAGACCATGAGATCATTTACGGAGGCTATGAGATAATTCAGAGACCATGAGATAATTTACTGAGACTATGAGATAATACAGAGACCATGAGATAATTTACGGAGGCTATGAGATAATTCAGAGACCATGATATAATTTACTGAGACTATGAGATAATACAGAGACCATGAGATACTTTACTGAGGCTATGAGACGCATCAGTGTTGATATTTAGAAGCAATACGGTGCTGTTAGAGCAGCAGTACCGTGTTCGAGCGGGCACCTCGATGTCGACCCGTCAACTTGATTCGTTCACAGAACCCTTTCCATTTTTGGCGAACATTGCTTTAATCTCACAATGACCGGACGAAATGCTGAGCTGGTCGGTATCAGACGAAGTTTCACCGTGAACTCTTTCCTCTATTTGTGTTCCGTTGCATCAGTCCCTTTATTTAAAAAAAAACTGAACAATTGATGAAAGTGTTATTGTGCTTTCAATCATTCCGACTTTCTCTGCGTCGGCTGCTGACGCCCGCTTTTCAGACGGAGTGTATTCTTGCGCAGTTAAAGGACGTGGAGGGATGATACGCTCCGCCGTTCTGAATCAGAGAAGCCACTTGTGTCAGCTCTTTCCCCTTTTTAACTGTTTGTGATGAGTGTGGAGATAGAGAGGGGGACAACTTTATGCTAAGGAGTCGGAGAAAGCAACTCTGGCTGTGTGTGTCGAGCTGGCATGGAAAGTGCTACGTTCAGCATTGGGGCCAGCTCCGGTTTCGAAAAATTCACATGCTTTCCTCCTAATCTTCCCAAAGACCTGAGACTTTCCCGAATCTCCGAGAGAGAGAGATATCTTAATCCTCTCTTTGAAAACTCCATTATGTTATTTTGAAAGGTCAAGCACTTTTCAAGGTCAATCCTTCTGTCTGCGCACCTGCGCCACCCAGGCATATCACATGACCTTTTTTGGCTACGTTTACACTGCAGGTCTCGATGCTTTATTCCGATTTGTTGCCTATATCTGATTTTTTTATGTCTGTTTACACGTTATTTCCACTGTGACTCGTATCCGATTCACGTGTTTACACTCGCCATACCATCTGAAACATCGCGCATACTTAAAGGGAGGTTCTTGCGCTACACACTAGCCAAGATAGATGAAGGTGAAATATGCTTAACGCTTGCTATATATGCAAAGTTCGTGCACCATGGTTTTAAAACGGAGGAGGAGAAAAAAAAACAGCATAATTGCAGCCTGTGCACATGCTTTATTCATCAAATACTGATTTAATGTTATTTAGCCCAAATAAGCATTAACACAAGGCATGTGTGTGTTGGAGGGGAGGGGGCGTTGTTGTTTTCCTTTTCCATGTCACCTGCGATGTTGTAATTCAACACGCGCTTCGACCAGAGAATAACATTACGTCATTAAACCGCGAAGAAGTCGCAGTTTTAATGACATACAGAACACAATGCCTCAGGAAATCCGATCCGTCTGTTTACACGACAATCACATTAGCACATATCTGATTTATATCCGATTTATTTCCACATATGAAGGAGGCCAGAAACCGATCTCGAAATATCGGAATGCATGCATTTTTTCCTGTTTACACGGACATAGAACATATCCGATATGTCACATATGAGCAAAAAATCGGAATTGGGTCACATTTACCTGGCAGTGTAAACGTAGCCTTTGGGAGCGGCAAGACCTCCAAAAAGACCCGGATGCTGGAAAAACCTTCACACTATTTCGTCACTCAACATGATGCCACTCAAGATGTTGTTAGCCAATTTTGCAGACATTAGTTTTAGTGTCATGCCCGTCAATGTGATGTCCCTCATATTGAGTTTGTTAAGGTTACCGTTATGACATGTATATAATTGTATAATTGTATGTACAGTGGTGTGAAAAACTATTTGCCCCCTTCCTGATTTCTTATTCTTTTGCATGTTTGTCACACTTAAATGTTTCTGCTCATCAAAAACCGTTAATTATTAGTCAAAGATAACATAATTGAACACAAAATGCAGTTTTTAAATGAAGGTTTATGTTATTAAGGGAGAAAAAAACCTCAAAATCTACATGGCCCTGTGTGAAAAAGTGATTGCCCCCCTTGTTAAAAAATAACTTAACTGTGGTTTATCACACCTGAGTTCAATTTCTGTAGTCACCCCCAGGCCTGATTACTGCCACACCTGTATCAATCAAGAAATCACTTAAATAGGAGCTACCTGACACAGAGAAGTAGACCAAAAGCACCTCAAAAGCTAGACATCATGCCAAGATCCAAAGAAATTCAGGAACAAATGAGAACAAAAGTAATTGAGATCTATGAGTCTGGTAAAGGTTATAAAGCCATTTCTAAAGCTTTGGGACTCCAGCGAACCACAGTGAGAGCCATTATCCACAAATGGCAAAAACATGGAACAGTGGTGAACCTTCCCAGGAGTGACCGGCCGACCAAAATTACCCCAAGAGCGCAGAGACGACTCATCCGAGAGGCCACAAAAGACCCCAGGACAACATCTAAAGAACTTCAGGCCTCACTTGCCTCAATTAAGGTCAGTGTTCACGACTCCACCATAAGAAAGAGACTGGGCAAAAATGGCCTGCATGGCAGATTTCCAAGGCGCAAACCACTTTTAAGCAAAAAGAACATTAAGGCTCATCTCAATTTTGCTAAAAAACATCTCAATGATTGCCAAGACTTTTGGGAAAATTCCTTGTGGACCGACGAGACAAAAGTTTAACTTTTTGGAAGGTGCGTGTCCCGTTACATCTGGCGTAAAAGTAACACAGCATTTCAGAAAAAAAAACATCATACCAACAGTAAAATATGGTGGTGGTAGTGTGATGGTCTGGGGTTGTTTTGCTGCTTCAGGACCTGGAAGGCTTGCTGTGATAGATGGAACCATGAATTCTACTGTCTACCAAAAAATCCTGAAGGAGAATGTCCGGCCATCTGTTCGTCAACTCAAGCTGAAGCGATCTTGGGTGCTGCAGCAGGACAATGACCCAAAACACACCAGCAAATCCACCTCTGAATGGCTGAAGAAAAACAAAATGAAGACTTCGGAGTGCCTAGTCAAAGTCCTGACCTGAATCCTATTGAGATGTTGTGGCATGACCTTAAAAAGGCGGTTCATGCTAGAAAACCCTCAAATAAAGCTGAATTACAACAATTCTGCAAAGATGAGTGGGCCAAAATTCCTCCAGAGCGCTGTAAAAGACTCGTTGCAAGTTATCGCAAACGCTTGATTGCAGTTATTGCTGCTAAGGGCGGCCCAACCAGTTATTAGGTTCAGGGGGCAATTACTTTTTCACACAGGGCCATGTAGGTTTGGATTTTTTTCTCCCTAAATAATAAAACCCCTCATTTAAAAACTGCATTTTGTGTTTACTTGTGTTATCTTTGACTAATAGTTAAATGTGTTTGATCATCAGAAACATTTTGTGTGACAAACATGCAAAAGAATAAGAAATCAGGAGGGGGGCAAATAGTTTTTCACACCACTGTACCTAAGGAAGTTATCAGCCACTTTTTGCCATCAGTTTAAGGCCTCGCCATCATCTGCATCATCACTATAACGTGGTAGTGCTGATGTCATAGTGCTTGGGCCCTAAAAATAGAAATACAGTGGAACCTTGTATTACGAGCATAATTTGTTCTGGAAGCGGGCGTGTATTCCAAAACACACATGTAACAGTCGTACATCAAAGCAAATTTTCCCATAAGAAATAATGGAAACTCAAATTATTCGTTGCACAGCCCCCAAAAAATAAATACATCATAATAAATTCAACAAATAAAGTAAAAATAAAATCCAGACAGAAGTGTTTCAGATTGTGTGTGTGTGCGTACATATGTGTGAGATATAGATATGTATATATGTGTGTTTGTGTACGTGTGAAGTATAGTAAGTGGAGGAATCAGCCTCCCCCTTCTCATCTTACACAGTAAAAAATCACACACATAACGACAGGCTGAAAAAGAGAGAGAAAGTGGATCTTTAACCTCTCTGAGACTTGCTTTTGCTTTAAACACATGCATACAGACACAAAATAAAATGTTCTACGTGCACACACGTGGTCAGTGTTTTAGTAAACAGTACACGCTGGCACGGATGTTGATTATACCAGTAAGAGAGGAGTACTAAGACCCAGCAGGGGAGACGATTACCCACAATTCCGCAGCGCAAGAGAGAGAGAAACCGTTGGCTCAGTTGTGATGACGTGACGCTCGGCGTCAAAACAAGAAGCGCGTGCGTGATACATGATACTCGGTACTCGTAAGCCAAGACAATGCTCGTTTTTCAAGTCAAAATTTATTACAAATCTTTGCTCGTCTTCCGGAACACTCGCAAACTGCGTTACTCGTAATCCGAGGTTTCACTGTAGGTGGAAAAAATCAGCACCAATACAGACACAGCGCTGTGGTTTAATGTGTGATTAATTAATTGCAGCGCCATGACTGATCTAAATACGGATATAAATAGCGAGCGGCTGGTACTGCGGCAATGTAGTTTTACGTAGGTGTACTTATGTGCTGTTCGTACTTCCTCTGCTAATATGAAGAAAAAAAAAACATACCGTCTGCTTCATGTGGTGTATAAGAACTAACACAGCGGCATAAATTCATTAAGGTGGACTTGATTCAGGAGAGAAAACCTGAAACCGAACGGAAGATTAGCTGCGGAGGAGGTGGTGGTGTTACTCCTTCCTACTTTTGTCCTGCGTTCGAGCTGAGAAAGATGTGGAAATCAGCCTGTGTGAGAGTGAGTGTGTGTAGGTGGAATGGGTGGGCGGGAGAGAGAGAGAGAGAGAGAGAGGTTTGGGAGTGCGCTACATTGGTGTAGTCCTCCCGCTCGCCTCCTGAGATCAGATGAGGGGGAGCTGATGGAGTAATACGAGAAAAAAAGAAAAAGAAAGAAAAGGAACGTGAGAAAAAGAGACCAAGTCATCAGGTTGAGATCTCGGTTAACAGACCGCTCGATGCAACACCTGTGAACACCTGTGACCTGCTCGTTAGATCGTCAGCGACAAACACCAGATGCTAAAACGGAGGCGCGATTATAATCAGAGCGTCGATTTCAGCAGAAACCTTCCAGCAGAGGAGAAGGCAAAATATGTTTAACAGCTACTGGCATCACCCATGCTGTTCATGTTTCCATAAACGTGTGTGTGTGTGTGTGTGTGTGTGTGTGTGAGCGCGCGCACACGTGTGCCGAGCTTCATTGAGAGATGCGGCACAGCCGTGGGTGGAAAGAGGAGTGTTGTGTAACTAAAAGAATGAGGTAACCAAGTGAGATGGCTTAAAAAGGTGAAATATTCCAGCTCGTCCGAATCCTGAAGCTCCTTCGACTCTCTGCTGGTCTGAAGGTGTCGATGAGATTGTGTGAGCTCAGTCTCATACCGTATAGTTTCTATAGTGACGGCGGCTCATTCACAAGAACACGTATGGTGGAGTCTCGCGTAATCTTGTATACACACACACACACACACACACACACACACACACACACACACACACACACAGTCAAAAGTTTGGATTTATTTTCTACATCCTGGAACATTACTGGATTTGACCTTATTTAGACTAAACTGAAATAACACACACACGGAATTGGGTATCAACTGTTCTGGAACAGTTTTATCAAGTGCGTTTTTAAAACCCATCGAGCTCCATGATGATAACTGTCTCTCCTGAAGACCTTCCCAGGAAAGCAAGACCAAAACTGACCTCTGTTGCAGAGGAGAGACGTTCATTTAGAGTCACCAGCCTCAGAAATCACCAATTAACAAACAAACTTCGGATATACGTTTAAAGATACGTTGTATTCATTTTATTTATTTTCCTGAAAACATGGGTTTTGTGAAATAATAGTGTTGTTTTTTTGTAACCATCATATCATTGGTTCAGATTTATTAAGAAATAAATTGTTCCCAAAATAGCGTATTTCTAATGATATATTACATTATTACGAAAATTCCATCCTTACCTTTTACCTAAAAAACAGTAAAGTAGTAATCTTATTAATAAAATGTTAAGAAATGTAGTATATCGTTAGAAATGCACTATTTTGGGAACAATTTACTGCTTATTACAAAAATAAACATACAAGCACCAAAAATTCCTACCTGACGGTGTTGACGCACAGCTGGCGGTGTTGACGTCTATATACTGTACAGAACCGAAATTCTGTCTGTGGGCGGTGCTTGGAGGTGGTGTTTGCACAGGTAGTCAGTCACATGCATTTATCGGCTGTGGGCATGTCACAGGTGGACCTCACCGACTGTAACGGTAGCCGGCGGCGTCATCAACACTTACATCACACTTACAACAGCCGTTCCTCACTGAATGCAACGGTAGCCAATCAACATGTTATGTAGTTGGCTATATAATGTCAGTAAATATTTACGATAAACTATCTACATCGTTAATAGAGCTACGATATGTACCGCCAAACATGAGTTCATCTAGGGTCGTTATCTGCAAACAACAACGTGATTAACTACGATTCCGAGAGACAGAAACAAACAGCTAATCTGCGTGACCCTGTTCCACCAGCTTTGAATTCGAAGAAGCTAAAATAAAGTCGGGAGAAAAGAAACGGCGCTTGCGTGTTTCCCGACCCGTCTGTTTTTGCTAACAACAAGTGCTGGTCAGTCCGTAGCTTCAATGCTGTCGGATGTGTGTTGTGTGTTGCCTCACAGACACTCAGGGAAAGTAATAAACCATTAAATCAGAGTGTTTCAGATGGTCCGAGTCTGTGATAAGGGCGTGGCCGTGGCTTGGTGTTGGTCTGATTTTGAAAAGATTAACGTTATGTCTCTCTCTCTCTCTCTCTCTCTCTCTCTCTCTCTCTCTCTCTCTCCTCCATGTGCTGTCTGAAACCCCCGGACTCAAACCTGTTCCAGGTAAGCGTTCCTGCTAGCCTAGCTTCACCTTTCACACACTGATTTCAATTTCTCATGAATAACGATAGAAAGTTGGAAACAAACATAAAACTTTGCGATAGACCGGAATGAAAGAACAATCGTGTGGATTTACACCGTACATGGCGTCTGGAAACTACTCCTAAAGATTTAGCTACGATTTTTGAAGACAGGGATGATGGGTGGAGAGGACGAAAAGAGAGTTAAAGAGCATCTGTGTTTTGATTGAAACATGAAGTGGGCGTGGCCTAAAACAATAACGTTGCCTCTTAACAGTTTGTCGATCTCAGCTACATCACTCAACTGTAGGGTTCTTTTTCTGTGATATTTTATAATTAATTTCATTTAAAAAATATAAATAAATTAGTAGACCTATATATAGTATTTAAAGCGTGTCACCCAGATTAGACATCCAGGATCACCGGATTACGATATCATCACCGCGCTGTTTCCATTCGTAGTATAATAACTAAACCTACCACACAGGACGCGGTGCTGTCTGTCAGTGTGTAAATTGTTTCGAGTGCCCCCTGCAAGGTTGTAGAGGAACTGCAACATTTCGTATTGTGAAGCGGATTGTCTCATAGGAAATAATGTAAATGCAGATAATCCGTTCCAGCCACTCAAAGATATCACCCACATCACCAATTCCCAACACTATAATCATATTTTTGTACATAAAAACAATCTAAACATTTAGTAAAGACATGTAAACGAAGTAAAATCTGAAATAAACAGACATTAAATCTCATTTAACCTTAATTTTTGATTCCTCTCGGCACCGGCTGCTTTTAAAAACTAAACTGAATGCGGCTCCATTTTCTTCTCGCTACCGTCCTTGATAACATTATTAGGACTCATGGAGCTTCGTCTTGACTAAATCTTGCAAAAGATGTAACCCACCCCCACCACCCCCATCAATTTTTTTTTTAACTTGCTTCGCTTGGCTTTCCACTGATGCAAGCTTGTATTGAACAGCTCCCAGAAGTACACATCACCAGATACATGTGTAACTGGAAGTATAAATAAACAGGTGACTTGTATATTGAGTACGGTTCTCATGCCAAATTTGTTGCAAAATCTTAGTTATTAAGGTGAAAATTAGCAGGACGGGGCGTTCGGAGGCAGAGGTACCGCTGTATTCATATCTGCTTGCGTCCCGATAATGCATTTCATGTTGCTGCATCATTTCAGACCGCTGCTCGTGCTGCGTAACACATTCTCTCTCACAAACACACACACACACACACACACACACACACACATACACATACACACACACACACAGGACCTTGTACTGTAGATGCCCCAGATGTTGCTGTGATTGACAGGGCGGAGAGAGAGAGAGACAATACTCTATCACTCAGTCCACACTGAAAGCTTGGTCAGTTTGCCTCTCAGACTCCACACGCTGCTGGGATTCAAACTCACGATCTCCAGCTCTTGTCAATTCACGAGCGTTACACTTGTGAGGTAATAGAAGGCAAGTGGGCGGGACTGTGGTGTCTTTGTTCGGGAAAGTAAATGTAGGAGGTGCTGATTAAGTAGCTCTCACACCTCGGGGTGTTCCGTCTTATCGTTGCTCGATTGGAGGAAAAATAAAACAAACAAACACGAACTAACGATGTATCCATCTGGTCTGCAGTTATTGTTCCCTTTTGTGGCAAAATTCTTCTCTCTCTTTTTCTTTCTCTCTCTCTCTCTCTCTCTCTCTCTCTCTATCTGTGTGTCTCTGTATCGAATCTTGGCCGTGCTATAGACGTGTGTGTGTGTGTGTGTGTGTGTGTGTGAGTGTGAGTGAAACCCATATCTTTCAGAACGTGTGTGTGTGTGTGAAACCCATATCTTTCAGAACGCTTTAAACACTGCAGCGCCTCATTTACAGGATGATTTTCTTTCGAAAACGTAACGGGAGGAAAAAAACCTAATAGATCATTTGTTCCTGCTGAAACCTGGAGGTGTGTGTGTCCAGTGTAAAATCGGTGCAAAGGATTTGTGTGTTAGAGATTAAAGAGGCGGCTAAGGCACGGTGTTGCGTCTCACTGATTTCACTGCTGATGCTTTCAGCTTATAGCTCAGATATCACTGTCTCTCTGCGTGTCTCTCTGCGTGTCTCTCTCTCTCTCTCTCTCTCTCTCCTTTACTGTCTCTCTCTCTAGATCTTTTCTCTGTTTCCCTCTTTCCCTTGGGCTGTGTGAGAAGAAATATCATTAGCTTCACTCTCTCTGTGTGTGTGTGTGTGTGTGTGTGTGTGTGTGTGTGTGTGTGTGTGTGTGTGTTGTGAGCGAGAGAGAGCCTTGAAGCTGATTAATTTACCATTCATACACCCTCTGCTATTTAGGACTTAATGCAGCTATTAGGAGACACACATTGCTCTCTGTGTGTGTGTATTGAACTGCATGTAATTCATGCATCTAATGAATAATTCTAAGATGTGTGTGAGAGAGTTTATGTGTGTGTGTGTGTGTGTGTGTGTTGTTGTTAGATTGTGTACATGCATGTACAGGCGTGTATGCAGTGTGTGTGTTTTTGTGGGAATGTGTGTGTGTGTGGTGTTTTTAGCTTGTTGTCATGGTAACAAATGAAGAGTTTGAAACCATATATATGTATGTGTGTATGTAATGTAATGGTACAAGATGATGAATTTAAATTCAGTGTGTGTGTGTGTGTGTGTGTGTGTGTGTGTGTCTACTTTAGGCACTGTAATGGAACTAGCGATTGATCGTGTGTGTGTGTGTTTTTTTACCTTCCCTTTGGCTCTGTGAAATGATACCAGATGTGTGTGTAATGGTACAAAGTGACAAATTGTGCATGTGTGAGAATGTATGTGCTTCAATGTGTGTGTGTGTGTATATATATGTGTATATAAACTGTCAACCTTGGGCATTGTGGAATGGAACCAGGTAAAGCGATTGAAAAATATAAATGTGTGTGTGTTGGTTGCCAACCTTCCCTCTGGCTCTTTGTAATGGTACCAGGAGATGAGTTTTTGTGTGTGTGTGTGTTGCCTACATGGTTGGTGTAATAGTATAAGATGAAGAATTCAAAGTGTGTGTGTGTAGTTTCTACCTTGTAATGGTAAAGAACACACACACGTGTGTGTGTGTGTGTGTGTGTGTGTGTGTGTGTGTGTGTGTGTGTGTGTGTGTGTGTGTGTGTGTGTGTGTGTGTGAGATGTTTCGTCCACCTTCCCTCTGGCTCTTTGTAATGGTACCAGGAGATGAGTTTGAAAATGTGTGTGTATGTATCGCGTACGATGGTTTGTGTAATAGTACCAGGCGAATATTTTGAAGTGTGTGTGAAGACGGGCGCCTCAGTCTTTGATCTTGGTGTTGAGTAGAACCCGTGGTCTTTTCATCCTCAGCTCGGTGTGTGACTCCTCGTCTCCTCGCCTGTCTCGCTCCTTCAAAGGCCCGATTTTGTCACTAAACCATTATCAGCACTGCGAGCTCTGGCTCCTGGAGCAGGACGTTCTCCTTTCATCTTTTCTCTTATTGCCCCAAACTGGGTGGCTGACGATGTGGACTGCCTCCCTGCATAAGTGTGCGAGTTCCTCAGGGCTGGACTTTAGGCCCACTTTCCATTCTTTCCTTATCTTAATACCAAGCTGTTTAGAAAGGGCCAATGCTTTTAGGTCTCCACTTTTAAACAAATTTATTTTGGGTTTTCATCACCAAGGGCTCGTTTTCCGTTTATCAGTATGAGACGAGCGGTGTCATGAAGGCCTCATTAGCTCTGGCGTAATGACCCCGGGAAGGCTGCCGTGCGCTATTGACGCACAATCGAAGCCGAGTATCGAGCGCAGCTGTTTCCTCGATCGGGAATCCGTTCTCACCGGGGTCTGTTTTTGTAAGAAATTAACACATAATGAGTCCACGGGGAAGGATGCGGCTTCATACTGTGTTTGTGAAAATGAAAGGTTGTGATACGCAATCGGTCGTGTGTTGATCACATCAGCGAGTTATTAAAATCGTTGTCACTTCATTTAGTGCCATTATGATGTACGTCACCGATCATCCACCTCATTATAATCGCTATAATTAAGTGACTTCATTACTATAATTAAGGTTTTTTTGTGATATTTGCATGAAGTTAGTTGTCGGAGAGATGATGTGGTGGATGGGGGTGTGGGGTGGGGTTAATACGGCGCACATAGCAACAGAATGAAATGGTTACTTTTTATCTATTTATAGCTACACAACCGTTACAGTGAACCTTCAACCATCCTGATAGATTTATTTAAATCACGTGGTGAGGATATGGGCAGCATGGTAGGCGTAGTGGTTAACACGGTGGGGCTTCGCACCTGCAGGGTTAAGGGTTCGATCCCCGTCTCTGTGTGCATGTTCTCTCTGTGATTGGTGGGTTCCTCCCACAGTTCAAATACATGCGGCTTAGGCTGATCGGCGTTCCCGAAAAACATGCCTGTAGTGTGTGTGCCCTATGATGGACATGGTGTACGTTGTATTATCCAGTCTCCTGAGGTCGGTAGGCTCCAGGCCTCTATAGGCGACCCTGTACAGAATAGAGCTCTATAGAAAACGAGTGAGTGCATGAGTGATTTAAGGTGCAGTTCCTCTACATTTACATTTAGGCATTTGGCAGATGCTCTTATCCAGAGCGACTTACATTCATTACACTCATTACACATCTGAGCAGTTGAGGGTTAAGGGCCTTACTCAAGGGCCCAACAGTGGCAACTTGGTGGTTGTGGGGTTTGAACCTGGGATCTTCCGAACCGTAGTCCAATGCCTTAACCACTGAGCTACCCCTGGCCCCTTAAGTCCTCTAGGACCCTGCAGGTGGTGTGCTCTAAACTACTCACACTTGGGCAGACAGCATCCTGTATGATCGCAATACGAATCGAATCGGCACTCGGGTATCGTGATATTATATTCCCGTCCCAAACGGTTATATGGTTGTCTTTCATCATAGAAGTCCCCATGTACGCTGTTACTATAGAAATCATAAAGTGACACCATCCGACCAATCAGATTCAGGATCTCGTTCAATGTGCGCTTCTTGTATAAGACCTGCAGGCTGGAGTGTGATTGGAATTAAATTTCCTGCCTGCCATGCGGTGATCTGGCCCTCCCACGGACGCGAGCAGGTCTCGGGTTCGGCCATGACGTCGGTCTCCCCACGCCGCCGCTTCCTTCCACAGATTTTGGACGGATTTTGGCCTGGATCTCTTTCCCTCGTCCAAATCCCTGTCTTCATTGCTGGCTCGCCATCTGTAGAGGATGCCTGTGTGTGTGTGTGTGTGTGTGTGTTTGCAACGAGACGCCTGGACCAGGAGCCAAGCCAAGACCGAGGGGATACACCTGTAGGTTGGCGGCCATCTTTGCTTGGCTTGTGAGAATGACGGACGGTCCGTTAAGTCGTCGCTTTACTTTGGAGACGACAGATTACAAAGTGAACGCTGGCGCTTCTGTCAATAGATACACCGTTTTAAATCAGATCTATAAGAGCTGAGAGACAAAAAAAATGCAGTCTTTTTTTCTCTCTCTCTCTCTCTCTCTCTCTCTCTCTCACACACACACACACACACACACACACACACACACACACACACACACACACACACACACACACACACACGACATGAGGGTCTCATCCACTGAGAGAAGCCCGTTTTAGATGGTGATGTGTCACTGATGGATTTTTTTCCTCCCTGTGTAATGCACAGCTGTACTCTCTTGGAACAACATAGTGTGGTGTGTGTGTTGGGGATGTGGGAGGGCAGCACTGACAGCGTTCACTCTTTACCTAGAAACGCTTTTCCAGTTTAATTGAGGCAGCAGATTCTTCGAGCTAGAACCGCGAAAGGAGCCGTCCGGCGTCCCCAAATTTCTCCAACGAGTCCATCTTTTTCTTTCCACTTTTCATTCATATCATTATTTAAAGCTCCACACTGCATAATTTTTTCCACTGCTAGTTTTTTCTTTTTTTTTTTTTTATGGTGGATTTGATAAGATGTAACATTAACCACCAGGAGGTGAACAGCGCTCGAATGACCCTCCCACCACCACCACCACCCATGTGTACTTGCACGTATTTGCGTCTCCTCTGGTCCTCTCCGTGTGGGCGGGGTGATGAGCGTTGCTTCTCATCGAGTGTCTCTTCATGCTGATGGATTTGTACGAGCTGAAAGACAGCAAGTGATGCGAGGAGCACCCGGTTCAGGATACATAAAAATAACTGATGCACTTTTGTTTGAACAAATGTGAATCAAACAAATGAGAACTAAACAAAATAAACAGACGTCCTCCCTGTCAAGTGAATATTGTTAACCTACAGTTAAAATGTTGGATGTATCGCTTATTTGTAATTAAATGTAATTAACAACAATGAAACAGGTTCAACAACAATGAAACAGGTTCCCGCGCGCATTTCTAACGTACGGACATTGTCCATTCCGTTATCGTAATTTTCCTTTGCGGTGGACACCTTTCGTATCCTGCGTCTCCTCCACACAGAGCGAGTGAGGTGCAGCGTGATGCCTGCGCCAGTGGGCCAGCTTCATGCAGTTCTATTTTTGACCACTGGGTGGATATTATATGGAGGTGAACACGTACAGTGGTGTGAAAATCTATTTGTCCCCCTCCTGATTTCTTATTCTTTTGCATGTTTGTCACACAAAATGTTTCTGATCATCAAACACATTTAACTATTAGTCAAAGATAACACAAGTAAACACAAAATGCAGTTTTTAAATGACGGGTTTTATTATTTATGGAGAAAAGAAATCCAAACCTACATGGCCCTGTGTGAAAAAGTAATTGCCCCCTGAACCTAATAACTGGTTGGGCCACCCTTAGCAGCAATAACTGCAATCAAGTGTTTGCGATAACTTGCAACGAGTCTTTTACAGCGCTCTGGAGGAATTTTGGCCCACTCATCTTTGCAGAATTGTTGTATTTCAGCTTTATTTGAGGGTTTTCTAGCATGAACCGCCTTTTTAAGGTCATGCCACAACATCTCAATAGGATTCAGGTCAGGACTTTGACTAGGCCACTCCAAAGTCTTCATTTTGTTTTTCTTCAGCCATTCAGAGGTGGATTTGCTGGTGTGTTTTGGGTCATTGTCCTGCTGCAGCACCCAAGATCGCTTCAGCTTGAGTTGACGAACAGATGGCCGGACATTCTCCTTCAGGATTTTTTGGTAGACAGTAGAATTCATGGTTCCATCTATCACAGCAAGCCTTCCAGGTCCTGAAGCAGCAAAACAACCCCAGACCATCACACTACCACCACCATATTTTACTGTTGGTATGATGTTCTTTTTCTGAAATGCTGTTACTTTTACGCCAGATGTAACGGGACACGCACCTTCCAAAAAGTTCAACTTTTGTCTCGTTGGTCCACAAGGTATTTTCCCAAAAGTCTTGGCAATCATTGAGATGATTTTTAGCAAAATTGAGACGAGCCTTAATGTTCTTTCTGCTTAAAAGTGGTTTGCGCCTTGGAAATCTGCCATGCAGGCCGTTTTTGCCCAGTCTCTTTCTTATGGTGGAGTCGTGAACACTGACCTTAATTGAGGCAAGTGAGGCCTGCAGTTCTTTAGATGTTGTCCTGGGGTCTTTTGTGGCCTCTCGGATGAGTTGTCTCTGCATTCTTGGGGTAATTTTGGTCGGCCGGCCACTCCTGGCAAGGTTCACCACTGTTCCATGTTTTTGCCATTTGTGGATAATGGCTCTCACTGTGGTTCGCTGGAGTCCCAAAGCTTTAGAAATGGCTTTATAACCTTTACCAGACTCATAGATCTCAATTACTTTTGTTCGCATTTGTTCCTGAGTTTCTTTGGATCTTGACATGATGTCTAGCTTTCGAGGTGTTTTTGGTCTACTTCTCTGTGCCAGGTAGCTCCTATTTAAGTGATTTCTTGATTGAAACAGGTGTGGCAGTAATCAGGCCTGGGGGTGACTACAGAAATTGAACTCAGGTGTGATAACCCACAGTTACGTTATTTTTTAACAAGGGGGGCAATCACTTTTTCACACAGGGCCATGTAGATTTGGAGTCTTTTTTCTCCCTTAATAACATAAACCTTCATTTAAAAACTGCATTTTGTGTTCAATTATGTTATCTTTGACTAATAGTTAAATGTGTTTGATGAGCAGAAACATTTTGTGTGACAAACATGCAAAAGAATAAGAAATCAGGAGAGGGGGCAAATAGTTTTTCACACCACTGTAGTTAAACACATCAGTCTTGTGTTTGTCCCAAATGTTTTATTGTTCTGATCAAATCAGCTGATTAATATTTCAGCAGAATTTAAAACCGCAACTAAAGACGAGCATTCATGTTGAGCGGTTGATATATAAATGTAATGCGTTTTTATTCTCGTCACACCTGAGCACCCCCTGAGGAGTCCTGTGTTTTTTTTTTTTTTTTTTTTTCTCACAGCTTTTAAACAAACAAATGAGCATAAAATAAGAAAGTAAAGAAAATGAAACGAACAAGTAAATTAATAAATAAATAAATAACACCACTTTTTTTTTTTTTTTTTTTTTTTTAACATTCAGACGTGCAAGAGCACTGTGGGTTGCCAAGGCAACAGGCAGCCTGCTGCAGGGAGGAAGAAAGAGGGAGGTAGTGGGCAGGATGTGTACACACACACACACACACACACACACACACACAGACACGCACGCCACCACCATACTCACACACACACACATTGAATACAATGTGCGTTTAAAATCACATCAGTTACTTAATAATTTGTTACTTAAAGCGTCTGTATGATTTGTCAAAAAGATGCCACGTTACACACAAACGGCCATTTAAGATCAGAAAATCGCCCACGCCAATTATTGCACTTGCAGATAATATGGTGCATAAGTATTCCCCCCCCCTCCCTTGTATTTTTCCCCCCCAGATTTGCGCCTGTGCACTTGTGTATTCACGCACAATGTCCAAGCAGACATAATGCAACAGGAGAGATGTGTGTGAAGTCATGCATATACAGGTCCTTCTCAAAAAATTTGCATATTGTGATAAAGTTCATTATTTTCTGTAATGTACTGATAAACATTAGACTTTCATATATTTTATATTCATTACACACAACTGAAGTAGTTCAAGCCTTTTATTGTTTTAATATTGATGATTGTGGCATACAGCTCATGAAAACCCAAAATCCCTATCTCAAAAAATTTGCATATTTCATCCGACCAATAAAAGAAGTCTTTTTAATACAAAAAAAAGTCAACCTTCAAATAATTATGTTCAGTTCTGCACTCAATACTTGGTCGGGAATCCTTTTGCAGATTCTTGTGTCTTGTGTCTCTCAACTTTCTCTTCACAATATCCCACAGATTCTCTATGGGGTTCAGGTCAGGAGAGTTGGCAGGCCAATTGAGCACAGTAATACCATGGTCAGTAAACCATTTACCAGTGGTTTTGGCACTGTGAGCAGGTGCCAGGTCGTGCTGAAAAATGAAATCTTCATCTCCATAAAGCTTTTCAGCAGATGGAAGCATGAAGTGCTCCAAAATCTCCTGATAGCTAGCTGCATTGACCCTGCCCTTGATAAAACACAGTGGACCAACACCAGCAGCTGACATGGCACCCCAGACCATCACTGACTGTGGGTACTTGACACTGGACTTCAGGCATTTTGGCATTTCCCTCTCCCCAGTCTTCCTCCAGACTCTGGCACCTTGATTTCCGAATGACATGCAAAATTTGCTTTCATTCCAGTGCTGCTTCTCTGTAGCCCAGGTCAGGCGCTTCTGCCGCTGTTTCTGGTTCAAAAGTGGCTTGACCTGGGGAATGCGGCACCTGTAGCCCATTTCCTGCACACGCCTGTACACGGTGGCTCTGGATGTTTCTACTCCAGACTCCGTCCACTGCTTCCGCAGGTCCCCCAAGGTCTGGAATCGGTCCTTCTCCACAATCTTCCTCAGGGCCCGGTCACCTCTTCTCGTTGTGCAGCGTTTTCTGCCACACTTTTTCCTTCCCACAGACTTCCCACTGAGGTGCCTTGATACAGCACTCTGGGAACAGCCTATTCGTTCAGAAATTTCTTTCTGTGTCTTACCCTCTTGCTTGAGGGTGTCAATGATGGCCTTCTGGACAGCAGTCAGGTCGGCAGTCTTACCCATGATTGCGGTTTTGAGTAATGAACCAGGCTGGGAGTTTTTAAAAGCCTCAGGAATCTTTTTCAGGTGTTTAGAGTTAATTAGTTGAT
Source organism: Channallabes apus (assembly GCA_030522415.1). Taxonomy (NCBI): domain Eukaryota; kingdom Metazoa; phylum Chordata; class Actinopteri; order Siluriformes; family Clariidae; genus Channallabes; species Channallabes apus. Next base: position 15,449,538 of record CM060111.1, on the reverse strand, counting down.
TCAGATGATTAGGTTAATAGCTCGTTTAGAGAACCTTTTCATGATATGCTAATTTTTTGAGATAGGGATTTTGGGTTTTCATGAGCTGTATGCCACAATCATCAATATTTAAACAATAAAAGGCTTGAACTACTTCAGTTGTGTGTAATGAATCTAAAATATATGAAAGTCTAATGTTTATCAGTACGTTACAGAAAATAATGAACTTTATCACAATATGCTAATTTTTTGAGAAGGACCTGTAGAGTACAGGTCGCGCACCATCATGCATCACAGTAAAAGTCCAAGCGATTGAATTGGTTATGATGGACAATTCAGTGTTTCAGTTTTTTCAGATTTCAGAATCAAACGTGGAAATATTAAATCTAAAACCCTTGTATTCCTTAACCACTTAGCACACTGTTACCTGGCAATACAAACACTTCCAACTATCGCTGCTGCTTCTTTTGAATTTATGAAGCGGTTGGTGCAGTACCGCCACCTACTGGACCGGAGTGGTGAGCAGAAGATTGACAGGAGGAGGAAAAAAAGAGTGGTTTGTTTGAGACATGCAGTTAGACAATTAAGAACACAAGTTACACAGCAGTCTAATGTTTAAAATTTAAAATAGATCTATGAATTGTACGTAGTCAGTTTCATTCAACATTCGTGCATTTTCCACTCCGTACAATAGCGCTAACATTCATCGCTCGGTTTGCCTCAAGCAGATTGAAGTAGTTTAAGTTTACTAAATATTTACACTGCTTGAGTTTTTCCCTTTGTCAATTTTCCAATCAAGACTCCAGTCCAGTAGGTGGCAGTATTGTACCAACCACTGCTTAACCTCAAAATAATAATAATAATATGTGATACTCTTACAAAATGTGTTTGCGGAAGATGGAAGCAGGTAGTATTTCTGTGCAAAGGTTGTGGGAAATTTTCAATGAATTTTAGTTTAAGAAAATGTTACATTTGTAAATTATGATTATTTTTTTGCTAAATAATAATAAAAAAACCTGAATAATGTAAAAAGAGTAAATTGAGCCGACAATTGCTTCATTTAATTAAAATGACCAATAAAATATTAATTAAATCAGAGCGATCAATCTATCAATAAAACAGTAAAGAGAAATAATCAAACCGATGGTCTTTCTACCATTTACAGCTCTACTGGGGGTTGGTGTTCTCAATCAGGACATGCAAACGCGCGCGCACGCACACACACACACACACACACACACACACACAGTACACACTCTTTCACACTGCAGTGATGAGACTTCAAAGGTTAGTCACATGAAAGTGCTGAGTTGTTTTAACACACGGACAACGGGACGTTTGTTCTGGTCCTTTTAAAGGGGTTGACATTTTCTCCGCAAAGTTAATGCCACTAAGTGCAGCTTAGTTTTTTTTTTTGCAATCCAGAACACTTAACACACAAATAAAAATTTCAGTCGCAGTCAGGAACCATGCAAAAAATTCTCACATGGTCCCAAGTGTGTGTGTGTGTGTGTGTGTGTGTGTATGTGTGAGATGATTAAACCATGCAGTTTGGACAGTCCTGCTAGTGATAAGCGTCCATTACTTATCTCCATTAGCAGCAGCACGAGGCTAAAGGTGTATCGACTGGATGCTGGTGTTTGGGTGGAGGGGAGAAAAGCGTGCGCTGCATTTTTAGACTCTGTTAAAAAGGTGTTCGTGTCAGCGCTGCTGCCGTGCCACCCGAAAACCTCTTTGCTCCTCTTACTCCACTGCTTCTGCTGTCACACTCGGTTATTTCCAGGCAGGTAGTGTGGACGCTGTCAAAATGGAAGCCGCAGTCTTGTGCTGCTCTCCTTATAAACTCACCACCTAAGCCACAGTTGATGATTACGGTGTTATTAAAGCACTATAATTTCTATAACGTGTAGAAAATGAAGCCATGATACCTGGCTACCGGGAATCTACTTTTTAAGTCCAACTAAACTTTCTAGAAATAAAGAGTTTGAATCTAAAACATTGTACCGCAGCTCAGCAACAGTAAATAACTGGCTGTTTGTTGGTACTTTATATAATGTTAGTTTTTCAGGTCTGTTATAAAAATAAGTCATGTTGCGAATGCTTGATGGACGTTTCTTGCGCTAACAGCAATCCTGAATCTAAACAATAATTACTGTGATTTACCCACCGTACAACAAAACGCCTCGACTAAAAACACAGCAGGCACCAGGAGCTAGACGTATGAAATGTATATCGGTAATATTTAGCAGTATTCTGAGGTAGCTACGACTTGTCAGTTAATGAACACACCGTGAAATCTGCGCAAGAATGAAAAAAACTTAACCTCAAAATGCACACAATTAAAATAAGTGCCAGCTCAGTACAGTTTTATAAAAAAAAAAAAAAATTAGGCACATGTATAAAAAAAATGTTAGCTAGATGCAGTTTTCCACCATTGTGACTCACAGACAAAAAAAAAAAAAAAAAAAAAAAAAATATATATATATATATATATATATATATATATATATATATATATATATATATATATATATAGCAGATTTAATATGTTGTTGTTTAAGCGCAACACGTTTCCAAAATTTATGTGAGCTACAGTAGCTTCGGTTTTGATCAGCTGCAAAATGCGTTCTAGATGCAACTGCTGCCGTAGATGCTCATACAAAAAAAGGAAAAAAAACATTAGCTACTTGCAGATTCGACTCGCACTTGATCAGGTGTCAGTGTTTAAACAATATCTAGCTAGGTGTAGTTTTGATCATATTTGTTCCCGCACAAACTATACAGAAAAAAAAGTGCCAACTCCTACTACAGATTTGGTTATATACACATATATATAATATAATATAATATAATATAATATAATATAATATAATTTTTTTTTTTTTTTGATCAGGACCATTACATTTTGGTCCTGATAAAAAAAAAAAAAAAAAAAAAATATATATAAATAAAACGTGTGTGTGTATATGTGTGTGTATATATATGTGTCTAAAAAAATATGCAAAGGCTAATTCTAAAAGTCGATTCGAACCTTGGAGCGGCGATCCGCTATAGTTGTTTCTCATGAAGACCACATTAACTTCAAAAAGATTTTGTTGCGCGGGACAGTGTTGGCAATTAGTTTCTGAAGCGATCGACGCAAATTGCTTTTTAACAGCTGCTGTACGTTTCTGCCTCCGAGCTTTCGCCAACGGTCATGAAGTAGTACACAGGCCGCTTTTTTTAGGAAGGGATCCATCTCCGCAAATGACACGATCAGTCACTGCAGGGCGGAGTGGCCAAGAGGTGGCGGCGGGGGAACGCGCTAAAGAACGGTAAAGTCGTTTCTCGATGAGGTGTTGAATCCTGAGAAACCGGCAAATTCCCTCAAGTGTCCATGTTTACACGGCAAAGCGCTCGCTGGAGCGTCCCACCACTTGCGGTGATGAATGGCCCTTCAGTTTTCAAGGGCCTGCTTTGCCTCTGATAAATGATATTTTTGGGACGGGGATGTAATGATGTGAGTATGTATTTATATTTGTTTTTATATATAAAGACTCTGCAGTAATGCTGACACCTCCTGGGGGTCGCTTATATTTATAGCCCCTAGCTCTTTATTTGGAAGAACAGAGCAAGGATTTCAGAAGTTGTTCGTCCCAATGTTGAGCTCAGGAGTTGGGAGGGCGGATGTACGTTCAGCTGCGAGATCAGATCGATGCCGAATTATGTTAAGGGGCCAAACGGTTCCTTCTATTTGTGTCTGCGCTAAACTTTCTCAGTCGACAAGATATTAAAAAATTCAGGAACTGAGTCGTCTCTTCTTTTGTCAGTTACAAACCCGTACTACTTTCCTATTTGTTTCCGTCATTACAATTTATCGTTCACCTAGAGCCAGAGCAAAACTCTCGTACTGGAGACTCATTCCATACAGGGAAATCAAAAACCTTTTAATTCCGTTTATTTTGTACATCTGTTGTAGACGTTTGTATGTTCCTAATAGGAGAGCTGTGAATCACACGTAGCTAGACTGTCGACCCGGTTCGGTTCAGTAGCGCTAATGTTTATCTGATTTTTCTCAAGCAGCTCTATATCCTACAGGGATTAAAGTAAAAACACTACTAAATGTATCAAATATGCAGTAAAATGCTGTGTATTGTGTTGTTAATGTGCAAAACTATTTATATTTGTACTTATTTACCAATCCAGTAGGTGGTGTTTTCAACAAAACTATACTATATTTTGAAAGAATTCAAAATGTTTAAGGATTTTGTTAAAAAAACGCATGAGTTAAATTGAAAACGGACCCACCGATTCATTTAATTGAACCGATCAACAGAAGATCGACTAAATCGCAAGCTCCATTTGGAACTGATTATGAGCTGCTGTTGTATTTAAAACAAAACTTCTTCTGACCAATCAGAATAAAGAATTATTATCCACGATAGTAATTATTGAAGCCCTTGAAGAATTAGGATTAGTGTTGTCTTTTACTCCGGGAACGCTCTTATCTTCTCGCTTCGGTTCCTCAATTGAAACTCGGGCAGATAAAAATTCTGACACAAATATGAACCACGAGTATCCACATCGACCCCCTGCGAACGGGTTACGACACGATCACGCGTGTTTCCTTAAACAGACCGTGTGTGTGCGCTTGCACACACGTGTTAGAGAGTGAGCGAGCGAGTGAGAGAGAGATCCCCATGCGGCGGCAGCGTGTTTGTACGTGTGTGCAAAAATAGATGCGATGCGTTCTGGCGCGGGTAGCGACTGTTGTGCTGCACGTGGGCAGAGCTTATGTTGGGATTTAGCCCAGCTTCCTGCTTTTATTGTGGTGCGATCGGGCTAAACTTAGATTAGCTCTTCGCTCACCTTCCCTCGGCCGCCGGCGTCCTTTATGTTTCGTGTCGCCGTGTTATTGTCCTACCCTCCCGAGTGTCGGTGTAATTCGTGAACACTTTACGATTTGAGCGCTAATCTTTTCCTTTTAGCCTCATCACAGAATGATAAAAGCGAGCGCGCGTGAGAGCGTTTGTAAACAAATTGTCCTTTATTTATTTATTTTCTCCCCCTCCAGCTTGACCTGTCTTTGCCCAGGCTGTCAATGCATCGTGGGACTCCTGGTGTGCCACGGTTTATATTTAGCTGGCGCACTGTAGCGGTTGATAATGAGGGTTTGAGTGAGCGTGCGACGAGGGGAGGAGGTAGTCCCACTGCCTGCTGGTGGAATTAATAAGGTCTTACTTCACCTGCCTCTATATTTAGTCAAGGAAGGGGTGTGTGTGTGTGTGTGTGTGTGTGTGTGTGTGTGTGTGTGTGTGTGTGTGTGTGTGTGTGTGTGTATGCGTGTGTGTTAAAGGTAGTGTGGGAGGTGTTGTAGTCACACACGCACACACGCACACTGGAGCAACACTGTGAGGATCGCTGAAAACACCACACCATATAAGTAGTGTTTAGAAAACCACCTAAAAATAAAAGATCCAGCCGCGTGCGACTCGTCACTCTCCTATCCTGAGAGCTTAACATCCACCTGCTGTAACGCGCAGGCACGAGGACGGAGCTCAGGAATTCTCAATTCTGATTGGCCAGAAGGTTTGTGTTCAGTAGTTCCAGCCAAACTACCATGTGATCATTTCATCACACTTCTCCTAAAAGGTTATCCTTCCATATCCACCAGTGGAATCCGTCCCGGAGGCGAGTTCTTATGGTGAAATTTCATGTTGTGAAGCGGATTGTCCCATAGGAAGTAATGTAAATACAGATAATCCGCTCCAGCCACCCAAAGATATTACCAAATTTACAATACTATAAGCATGTTTTTTTGCATAGAAAAACAATCATAGCATGTAAATGAAGTACAATATGAAATAAACCTCACTTTACCTTAATTTATGATTCCTCTTCGAACCGGTTGAACTGAAACCGGCTCCATTTTCTTCTGGCTAAAATTTCTGATACCCATGACGCTGTGGGTTCAATAAAATGTGCACAAAACGCAAAAGAAAACCCACCAAAATATGTAAATTCCCTGTGCTTGGCTTTTTCACTGATGCAAACAAGTTTTGAACGGCTTCCAGACGTACGCGCGACTTAGCCAGCATTTGGTTTGGTTTGATTCATTCACTTCTATGCTGAAAATGCTTTGTATGCCGAGGCAAGTTTCTCCCTAAATTTTAGTTCTTAAGGTGAAAATTCTTAAGTTCGTACGGCGATGTTCCACCCTGAAGCTTTAGTCCTGTAGCTTTAGTTTCTCCAGCAGTCATTAGGACACGCCCACAACTGCCTTCTTGTTTATCTGACTTATGGCACATTACTCAATTAATAATCACTGGAGTGAAACCCCCACCCCCGATGTTAAACGTCTTTCAAGCATAAAGTCATTGGAGAATTTAGAATATGCTTCGCTAGCTTTGCGCTGCCGTGGTCTGACGTTGGAGAAGTGGAGTCACTGTGTCCTAACACTTCCACGTGGGATTCTGCAAGAATGATCACCAAGCCTTCTCTGTTCCGCTGAACACAACCGGTTGGGAATTAGAGCGAGACGAGATAAGGAACATAATTACCGCAGCTGAGCGTCATCCAGTTTGCGAAGTGCTCCCCGTCTCAACATGCTCTCCAGCTCTTGTATCCCCAACACCTGCGCTGTGCCCCAAAACAACACTTTATAACTCGATTTATTCACTACAGCGACTTTGTGAAGTCCTGAAGTCACCGTACGTTCGTTCGGACCTTGTGACGATCTGCTCCGGACGTCGTCTTACCTGCGGCGGTGCTCGGCGTCAGTCTACTCGTTATGAAATGACTATAAAAATGTGATCGCGTGAGAGGAAGCTGCCATTTCTGCAGTGTTTGACATTTACTGCCTGTTACACAACAGTGCTGTTGAGTAATAATAGCTGAATACTGTTATGATTTAACGGCACTTTTTATATCTTAACTTTTCTAAGGACCACCGTTTTTTTTTTTTTTTTTTGATTTGCCATATTTTCATGAATTTTGCACGCACTCCCACAAACTGTACATTAAAAATGGAGATACTGGTCTCCAGAGGGCTCTGAAAAAAAATCTTATTGGGAAAAATTACACAGTTTTGGAATTTATGATGATGTGTTTGGGACTTGTGCCAACTCAGTTCTCTCCCGAGGCTCGACTCGCTCAAGTTTGGTTCGATCGAAAAAAAACAAGACACATCGCAGCTTGAAAATATACGTGGAGTAAAAAAAAATGTTTAAATCATGTTGATCAGGGTCATCTCTCAAGCAACCTGACATCAAACACACTCCATTTAAAATGAACAGGGTTTCAGTGTGAACATGCGGTGTGTCAGCAGAAATACTACTCAGTGTTACACACACACACACACACACACACACACACACCTCCACAAACCTTACACCACAATGTTCAGCTCAGTCTCCTGGGGACAAGGAGGAATAAATAGATGGATCTGCATGGGCGGACCTGAGACACCGCGTGGGCTAGGAACGGCGCTTTAAAACGTGATGGGCGGGAATTAGCCACGACTACATCAGGAGGGAATTCCACTCAAAAAAGTGTCAATTTCTTCATCAATAGGTATTTATTAGCATGTGTGGAAGGAGTCTCCAGTTTCAGAAGCTGTAGTTAGAAAAGGTCATTACTGCATAATGCATAACCATTATAGAATTCCCTTATCGTAAATGGTTTAAATGTAACATTTATTATTTTTTACACAATGTTGGCATATTCTTGGAAATTACAGATTAGCTGCAACGACAGAGGTCTGGGTGAAGACACTAAACAGCAACCTCGTGTTGAAACATTAGCAAAGCCGGAGACGCTAATCACGCTATTTCTACAGATAAGAAATCACATGTTGGCCAAATATTGATACCATGTTTATAATCTAGATAACCAAGTATCACAATTTATGCATAATCTTATTAATTAATAAATATATATATCTATTTGTTTTTCTCCAAATGATACGTTTGTCAAAAGAACTCAAAGCGTTGTACTTGAGGCACAGGTGAAGAGAAAATTAATAGGTGAAGAGGAACATATCAGGGTGAAATCCCACCTTCTGCGTTGTGATTGTTTACAAGAATTCAGTCTTAACTGTGATTGGTTAGAATCCCAGAGCATGAAGGCATTCCGTTTGTGTTTTTAATGCAGTTCACTTGTGTTTTATTTTTAAATAGAATTGTGGTTAGTGATGATGATGATGATGATGATGATGATGATGATGAAGATGATGATGTAACTGAGGTCAGGTTTGTTTTGTCCTCAGCAAGTCCAGGCCTCTGTGTTGTGATGGGGATTAAATGAATCGTAATCATCCATGACTGGTCAGATCCCAGTTCATGGAGAATGTGATGCAATCGTAGAGCCCAAAGGCAGGACTTAATTTGTTGTGTTTGTACCGCAGTTTAGCATTTTTTTTTAACACAAAATGAGAACTCCCCCTTGACCCGCCTCCTGAGATTACGGCTTGACTAATTGGTACCAATAATCCCGCCCTCTCCAAAAAAACTAAACAAACCCATTCCTGAACATGATTGTTGTTGGTCTTTCGGCTTCTCCGGTCGAGCGGTCACCACGGTGCACCATCAGATCCATACCCCACCCTTACCTCCAGGTTTGGGACCTGCATTGCATCCAGCACCTGGGGTTTGGCTGGGAATCGAACCCGCGGCTGCTGCATGGCAGACGAGGAATCTACAGCTGAGCCAGCGATGCCCAAAACACATCCGTGTGATGATGTCTATCAAATTTGACACCTCTGAATCCTGCGGCCCCTGACACCGCGCGCATTCCTCAGTGGTTTGCTTAGCAGCTTAATGACACGCTGCAGCACGGGACTGAGCAGTGGTTAGCGCCGCGGGTAGCAACAGTGAAGGAGGAAGAGCGAAGCTTCCATTTGCTAAATATTCGGCGCTTCCCAGGCAGCGTGGAGATAATGGCAGGTCACGGAGCTAAGCTCGTGTCACAGAGCAGACGCTTTTCTCTCCTGGCCTGTGATTAAAAGCAATTAAGGAGCTCAGGGTTAGTGAGCAGAGACCAATTTAGCTTCTGTAACCCTGCGTCGAGCTTTGGGGGGGACAAGGAGGGGACGGTGTGAGCTGTCCAAGGGAGATACCGTCATAAAGGTGTAACGAGACCGGAGTTAATGAGTAAAGCTACTATCCATCATGGAGACTGGGGGGGGGGGGGGGGAAGAGCTTGTGTATAATATTCACAGTGAACTCCAGAAATATTGACACCCTGAATGAAAACGAGCAAGTGTAGGTAAAACATAACCATGATTCTGATGTTGATCCTCAAACAGATTTTTGGTGTTTACATAGAAAAAAAAATAGAATGGTAGATGCTTCTTTATAAGAAATAAAATTATTGGCACCCTTGAAAAATACATTAAAGCCGAAGGAATCTGAGTCTTCGGGGGCCAAAAAATAAAGTTTCTTGATACTGCTTTCAGTGCTCAGGTACTTTACTATCGTCTTTGATCATTTCCTGTTTCACCAGGGTATAAATATGATGTAACACTCATGTAAAGTCTTTTTGTCATCCTTCGGGATCGGTAAGACCAAAGAGCTCAACTCGAAGGGAAAAGAGAAGTTCCACAGACTGGGGGTGGTGGTGGTGGTGAAGTAAAGATGCTTGAAATGTACGGAAGAATAAAAAATTTGCCTGGAAAAGGGAGATGGTGCATACCGCCCCCTAGAGGCAGTAAGGAGGATTCTAAGAGTGTTATGACATTGGTGCCCCGGGATCATTTCTGAGGACACTTGATCCCAAAGTCTGGTTCATTTCGATCAGTGAGAACGCGATCGCTCCGGACTCTGGAACTGATGGATGTGGTGCGGTGGTCTCGAGCGCAGTACAGCGTACTCATGTGCGGATCCAATCAGACATGGAAGCCATTCAAACCCGAACACGGAAGTAGATCACGGTTTAGACGTGGCGTCATCGAAAGTTAACGTCCGTGTTCTGTGGCTCACGAACCAAATAGGTGCGTACTGCCACCTGCTGTATTGGAGAGTGTGAACATGCATGTGTACGCGAGTACGGAGACTAAAAATAACGTGTATGATGGATTGTGGAGGGGGGCGCAATTGTTTCTGTGCACGGTTCAAATCAATCGAGTGAAAAGTGGAAACGCCCCAAAAGAGGCAAAGATCAGTTTTTTTCATTTCAGGACCAACACAAGCCACGTTTACATGAACAACATGATTTCTTTCTTCAGATTGCAAACGTGGCCTGGTGTTTGTTCTGAGGGAGTTTATCAATCAGGAAAATTGGTAAGCAAAAGTTTTAGCGCCCTGGAAACTCGTCAAGTCAATTAACTTGGCAAATAATTACGTATTGAACTGATTAGCAAAGCTTGGTGTCACAATAAACTGTTTAGCATTAAAGCCCTGAGACTTTAGCCAAGCAAGGGTGCCAATAATTCTAGGGCTGACTGTATATTAATAAACAGTGCAGACCGGGTAGGGTGGGTCGTAGTTACCTCACTTCAATATTATTTTCAGTAACTGCGTATGAGGACGTGTTTTATTCCTCTTACACCACACCGCCATTCCCTTCCTTTTTTTTTTTTTTTTTTAACCATAAAATAATCGTGATTTGTTTTGTTTGGTGATTTTAGGATTCCTAGACCCAGCTTAAACTTACTTTTATATATTTTTTGATTATAAGTCAGGAAGTAAACCCTCAGTCTTGAAGCCTGTCTTGCTTTCTCTTACTCATTGACCCTCTATTAGATTCTCTCACTTATTGCTTATTTCTTCTTCTTCGATCTCCTGCTGTTTTTTATCTTCTTTTTTCTTTTCCAATAGCTCTCCTCATCTATTTTTCATTAGCTCGCTCCGTCCCGGGCTTCATCGCCTTCATCTCTCTCGATCGACCGATGCCGATTATTCTTTTTCTTTGCCCGTCTACATCCGTCTGTGTCTTTCTGTTATTGTTGTCTCTCATGTTCCGTGATCGTCCATGTTTTTAAGTCTTTCTCTATGTGTGTGTGTGTGTGTGTGTGTGTGTGTGTGTGTGTGTGTGTGTGTGTGTGTGTGTGTGTGTGTGTGTGTGTTTTGGGCTTTGCTGTGGAACGCCCGCCTCGTTGCCGTGCCTGCTCGAGAGGAGCGAGGCGAAGCATGAGAATACAAATCGACAGCTCCGACCAGAAGGACCAGCCCGTTATTAAACCACCACCTGGCGTCCCCGGACTACATTAGCCACCCACTTAGAGGGAGAGAGGTTTTGCTATTCGCACACGTTTCCGTCGTGCTCTTCTTGGCCTCTCTATACACACTCTCAGTCATTCTTATGCAAAGAGAGTACTCCGGTGGCGTCATTTTATTATCATCATTATTCCATCTCCGCATCCTGCTGCTCTTAAAGTCCCAGGCATCGTCAGAAGTTGTGCAATTCCTGGATTCCGTCCACCTCCGACGCAGCCAAGAGCGACGGTGTTCGTGACGACTGATAGAAGTTTGGCAGCGATTCGGAGAAAGACATGGCAACCCCTGGCCCGAGCCTCGCTGTCGTTTTCGACGTGACTTCCAGCGCCGCGAGTAACAACAGTGTTGAGGATGCTGAAAATGACTCACATTTACCGAAGAATTAGTCATTTTCAGCGCGGCGCTTCAGCCAGACTCGGGTCTTCAAGCTATCAGTCATTCCAATAGCTGCTTCAAGTTCAACTTGGCCGCGTGAGTCACGGCGTGCGAGGTGATACGTAGGGCCAGGGGTAGCTCAGTGGTTAAGGCATTGGACTACGGTTCGGAAGATCCCAGGTTCAAACCCCACAACCACCAAGTTGCCACTGTTGGACCCTTGAGCAAGGCCCTTAACCCTCAACTGCTCAGATGTATAATGAGATAAAAATCTAAGTCGCTCTGGATAAGAGCGTCTGCTAAATGTAAATGATACACCTGTCTCACACCTGCTAGATATAGACCACAACAGCGGTGAAGTGCGCTATGGGATACGTCACGAAGGCTCTTGATGATGGAAGGGGACCGGGTGGGTGCTTGTTGTTCTGCTGTTGTACAGTTTAATCAGATACAAGTGCACTCTCTCCTTTTTGCCTTTTATTTTTTTAACCTCCAGGCCCTCGATTTTAGTGCGAAACAAATTCCTGGCACAAACAAGACGGTCCAGGACAAGTTCAATCGCATTACTATTTACTTACAAGTTTCAAAAGACCGAACTTGAGCGAACTCACACTGAACTGACTCTAACCTTTAAGACTTTCCGGCTCCCTCCCGCTCTCGCCGCTTTGGCCCAACCCGTCCTTTTTTTTTTCTGTCAGAAGTGAAATCCTTTTGTGAAAGCTCAGCTTCCCAGGCCAGGAGATGTTCTCTGATACCGGCTATGTTGCTCTGATTCAACTCTGCCTGAAAAAAGAAGAAGAAAGAAAGAAAGAAAGAAAAAAAAAAAAAGAGAATTGTGTGTTGTGTGAGCAGAGCTGGATGTGAAACCGAGCCGCGCTACAGCGAACATGAATTGGCATCGCTGCTCCCGGTGCGAGCCGAGCACACCGGGGCCGGCGCAGGATGACACATCAAAAGCGAGGTGTGATGTTGAGCCGTCGCCGGCATCAAGCGTGCACAGTCTCTGACATTACAGCACCCCCCGGGGGCCGGCTCTACTGCCCGCTGAATCCGAGATCTCTGAATCTCTACGACTAAATCAATATAACTTTTTTTTTTTTGTTTTGTTTTGTTCTTTTTTAAATGTCAGTTAACTAAGATGTTCATACATCCGGAAGGGTTTAGCAGTTAAAGATAAACAACACAAACAAAAAAAAAAGTCTTTGTACTTAATGCTACAGCTGTGAATCATGGGTAGAATATCAATTCAGATTGATTTGATTAGAATCAAAATCGCTAATGCTTGTCTGCAGCAGCTATATTTCTTACAGAAATAAGAAAATGACTAAATGTATCTAAAAACAGGGTTTAATTTTTACAAAGCCGTAATCTTTTTTCTTTCTGCTTCACACTCCAGTCCAGTAGGTGGCGGTATTGCGCCCAGCGCCTATAAACTCCAAAAGAAGTAGTAAGGAACAATACTCTTGTAAAATGCGAGTACTTGCAGAGGAGGATAGGTCGTTTTTTTTTTTTTTTTTTTTTGTCTATTTTCTGTGAAAGTTGTGGAAAATCTCGCAATATTGGAGCATTTCAAATTTGTGAAAAGTGGATCCGTAATCGATTAAATCGCACATCTCTATTTAACACAAGGCCAGTGTAGTATTTGTGTGAACTTAGTCTACATGCGATACGTCAGAATTTTAACTGATTAATTATTCAAGCATTTTAAGCGGTTTATTACAATTTATTCATGAATCATCCGAGATGAAAAAAATATTTATTTCAGATTTATATCCTTTCCCGTATTAATATAAATTTTTTTATTTTTTATTTTTAGATTTTGTTACAATTCTAAACAAACTTGACAAATAATTCCATTCTACTGCACAGTACGCTGTGCCACCTGTTCATGTGCGAATAGTTTAGTGTGCACCGCCTACAGGATTATAGAGGAACTGCAAGATTTTACCACATCAGATGCAAACATAAATTAAAAGCAAAACAAAACATGGGCTCACTACACAGGCTATACATGATGAAGAAAAAAAAAAGAAAGCAACAGAAACAGCTTTTCATATTTACTCTTGGAACAATAAGGTAAACGTTATAACTCGTAAAGCTCTTAAAGAGGCTTGTACCTCTTGTACAGTGTCGTATGTGGAACGAGTGTCCAGTGTCAGGGCTCTGTATACGTCATCTAACGTTTTCATGGCCGTTTCTTTTTCGTTCTTTTTTTTTTTTTTTGCTAATTTTTTATCCTCCATACTACATTCAACGCTCCTTGTAGGGATTTTCTTTCCCTCTCGTCTTGATTTGTTTTCTCTTCCTATATATCTCCATGTATAATTAAACATGTTTGTAAGAAGTGTTCTAATCTCTTCTTTAATTTGCTCTTTGGGATGTTATCCAGAGTTTTACACCAAGAAGCACTCGCTTTTTTATTTTTTTTTTGAATAGCACAGGGAGGAATAATTTCACGTTGAGTTTCAGACAGTAAAATCGAATTAGCACTGCCTGTCTAACTGAATACAGCCTGTTCCTGGACGTGTGCCTATAAATAACATGCACGGATCAGAGATCTTATTGCCGTCTTGATACATTTGGCTTAATAAGACGTGCAGGGTTTCAAGTCTGATTCTCATAGCGGATTTCCGAGATCTCGGGTGGGGCTCAGACGATCCGGAGAAGTGGGAGTCGTGCTGCAAACGTCTGAATAGCGCTTGATGATGGCCTGTAACACCAATATCAAATATGGCTGTTAAAAGTTATTGGACATGATTCAACAAAATAAAAAATATATACAGTATACAGTATTGTGTACAAGTTTTATGTAGTTGGAGATAAATGCTGTAGAGCGGAGGATGTCTGGACGCTCAGTAAACAGTCATTAATGAAACAAAGTCGGTATTTGATGCATCGACGCTGTGCGGACTCTTCAGTACCAGTTACGGTTTGTTCAGTTTTATAAGTAAATTAGTGACCAAGTTTTACTCAGCGTCCTGCAAAACCACTTTGACTGTCGCACCTGCAGAACCCGGGAGCTTCCTCTTTGTTTTTTTGTAATCGTTTACTGTATATTATACATTACTTTCTTTTTCCTGGCATACAAATATTTTTTTTTTACTTTTCATTTTTTGGTGAAAAAAGTTTGAGAAAAAGCAGAACTTTTTTCTTGAACTGACTCAGTAATAAATAGAGATGTTCCGATACCATTTTTCCCCTCCCGATACCGATTCCGATACTTGGGCTCAGGGTATCGGCCGATACAGAGTACCGATCCGATACCTGGGTGTGTATCTGTACAGCGTATATATACTGTGTGTGCGTGTGTATGTGTGTATATATATATATATATATATATATATGTATATATATATATATATATATATATGTATGTATGTATGTATATGTGTATATATATATATACACAACACTGTATGTGTGTGTGTATATATAGCATTTCTTTTTTTAAGTAAAATACTACTAGCCCTGTGTAACGGGTTCGACCCTAAGTGCACAGGCGACACCATGAAACACGGACACGAGGCGAGGTCTTACAGGAAGAAATTGTAATTTATTTAGAAAAATGGGTAAGGAAAGGGTTAAAGGCTCTCTGCAGCCTTTTCCACTTCTGCGGCAGGGATGCGAAGGCGGGCTCGACGCAGAAGTGAAGGTGCGCTCCTCTCGCGGAGATCAAAGGCGCCCCCCCTTTTTAAAGTCTTTGGGGCGCATCACATCGCCCCGCTCTTGTGCCACTGTCTCTCATAAAATCCATCGCGTCGCAAAGTCCAGCTTCCCAACAGTCAGACCCCGAGCTACACTCCCCGCTGTGTGTAGCGCCAGGATCATTAGCGGCGATAGCTCATGGGCCGTTGCCTGATTCTGTGGCCCTGCTACTTCACATACCTAAAGGGGAGGGGCCGCCTAACTAGTGAGCGAGGAGCAATATCAATTTGGACGCACGCCCATCACAGACGCATGCCGTGACACTCTGTAAGTAAGCTAAGCTAGCAAAACTAGCGGGCATAAATAGGTTATGTTTAGGAAAATGGTATCGGATCGGTACGTGGACTCAAGTACTCGCTTTTTGTGGTATCGGCAGCATTTCCGATACCAGTATCGGAATCGGAACAACCCTAGTAATAAAGCCATAAAATAAAAAGGAAAAAAAAAGCACAGGGTGCTTAAAACTTTTGCACAGTACTCCATATAGTCAAAAAAAAAAGAAGAAGTGTGTGTATATATATATATATATATATATTTGTAGGTTTTTGAAAATTATGTACAATTAGGAACAAATAATATCAAAACAAATCAATTTTATAATTTTTTTAGATGAGGATATTGATAAATCCTGAACACATTAGCGATCAGCGTAATTAGAGAGCTGTTATAGAATCTTAATTCACTAGCCTTTTACAATGTGCTAGCTTAACTTAAGTAGCAGTTTCTGTGAACTAGCAAGTTTGGTAGACATGTTACAGGAAACTGGGGTTAAACTGATGGACTCCTGATGAACAACTAAAGTGGAACATGCTAAACATGTTAGCATAGGTTAGATGCGGTTTTTTTTTTTACACGTTAAATTCTGCCCATCTTGTCTGTTTTTCCTTCAGCATGCTAATGATGCTTATTTAGTCTTTGGTAATTTAGTCTTTAATAAATCCTAATAAAGTTGTCAGGTTTATCTGCTTAGATTTACATTACTGTTCTGGAACATCGCGGATATAAACACTGGTTCATATACAGTTTTATGCCTCAAAATGGTTTTTAAAATTTTTTTTAAACTTTTTTTCTTTCCTTGTTGATAAAAGAGGTCAATGGTGACTGCTTTAAGCTCTTAATCTTTTGCTGTGAGTGATGAAGTGAGATGACTGGAAGAGACGATCCGTCCATCCGTCCACCCATAAACCCGCCATTCCAGCCCAGGATGCTATCTTTAGTAATCTGTCCGAGTTAAATAGTGTACGTTCTGCTTCCCCGACTGAGATTTAAACCTACAACCCCACGCCTGTGTGTGTGTGTGCTTGCTAGCTGATCAGCCTGATTGCCGTCCCAAATCGGATTAATGTCTCTGTCTCTCCTCGGCAGCGTGGGGGTTTCGCTGATAATTCCCAGCTCTGTGACGCTCACGGTGAAAAGCGGTCCGGCCCATCGGGTCCTGCAACCGTTCTTTGTACACAACGCGTCAAGTGCCTACGGCGAAACACTCGCCTCATCACGAAAACGCAGGTGGGCGGAAAGGGGGGAGGGGTGACGGAAACAAAAGACAGAAATTACAGAGAAGGCCACATGAGGACACAAGCCCTATTTCTGGCGCTGTATATATGGTGTTAGTAAGGACACGTGAGCGGGCGCATTAGAAGCAGAGGGTGGTAACGTGGTGTACAGTAAGGAGGACGCTAGTGACCGCCAGCTAGCATCATCCTTTTGAGTTAAGGGTAGTGTATGAAAGCGGAAAAAAGAAAGACTCAAACACTCTTGTAAGAATTTAGATTTTTGGTCTAGGAAAAAAAATGACTCTCATTTTTAACAAGGATTTTTTAAATTATTATTATTATTTTGCTAAAAGAAAATTCTTTAGGCTTCTGAAGGCAAGTCACATTTCAACAAAGATTTTGGTCAATTAAGCTAAATGATTTATTTTTTATTTTTCCCAACTAATGCGTTCGCTGATCTTTTTGCCTAGAAGTTTTATGTGAAATCCGTTCCTTTTTTGCCAAGACTTTGGTTTATCTGTATTTAAAAAAAAAAATAAAAAAAAAAAGGTTTTGTCTGTACATTGGGTCAGAACTCATAATCTGGCTGAAAAGACATACTGTACTGACAGAATCTTTCCGAGTCTGGTTTCTGGTCCTGCAGTGTATATCACAGCATCACACAAAACTGTCTGGATAGAATTGACTGAACCTCCTGCAGTCCTTAGATCTTCTGCCTGAAGTTTAATCTGCACCATCAGTGAATCTAAATGTCGAGTGAAAGTGGTGTTATGAACAGTTATGTGTGGGATTTAATAATCTACTAATGCGCTACTGTCTCAATGTAAACAAACACCTGCACCAATAGATATTAATTAGAAAAGATAAAGTGAATATTATTACTGGGATTAGTTCATATTTTCACTTTGTCTGAAATAACAGCGCTGAAGTGGTATAAGTGAATTTAACACGCTGGAGTCGTTTAAAGACAAAACTTCATCTTTATCTGATCTACTTTTTCCATTTCTCATCTGTGATTCTCTCTCCGATTACCGAACAGGGAGTGTATTTGTCTGACCACCAAAGAAGGACAACTTAGTGTAAACAAGGCTTAAACATAAACATTTTGAAATGACGGTAGATTCAAAATCTTTCCATGAACTCTAGGTACATCTTGTACAATCTGCTAATCTTTAGTCGCTAATCCAGTGGAAACCAACACAGTTAAGTTTTAAGGGGTTCATATAAAAATTCATATAAAATTCTATATTAAAATAATATAAATGAAGGGGTTCATCTGTGTTGCAGACAGACGTGTACTTGGGCTTCAACCTGAACTAATAATAAAAATAATATCACTGATTCGATTAAAGATAAATTTTTAGCTTTAACCTTTAAACTATTTCTACAAACTCTTTAAACGCCAACGACACGTACTAACGCTAGTCGCTGAAAGTAAACTTGTCGCTTACTGTATCACTCAGGATCGTGGCTGGTCACAAACTGGTCGCCATCTTTTGCCAAGAGATCGACAGTTTTCAACAGGGATGTTGGTCACACGAAGTAACTCAAAGCCACTCTTGAAAGAATTTATCTTTTCATTAGTTAACGTAAATTGGTCACTTTTTCGTCATGGACTTTGCTAACTGAAAATTCTTTAGACTACCGAAGGCACGACGTGTTTCTGTAAAGATTTTGGTTGTTAAGGTGAAAGAGTATTTGGTTTGTAGGAAGCAAACTGGTCACCTTTCATCAAAGACTTTACAAACTGAAAATTCTTTAGGTTGCTGAAGGCACAGCGAGGGTTTTTTTATTACGTAAAGTCCTCGGCAAAAAAAAGTGACCCGTGTACCTTATGTAATCAAAATCCTTTTCAGTCATGTTCAGGCGTCTTTTTGCCAAGGATTTTGGTTATTTGAACTAAATGAGTTATTATTTATTTTACTGGGCCAAGGACATGTGAAGGGAAGGTGCGTCCCCCCCCCGCCCCCCCGCCCTCGTCCTCGTCCCTGAGCTGCAGTGCCAGTGGTGTCCCTTAAGTGGCTCTTAAAAATCAGTACATGGCTTTTCACCTGATTGAAGAGATCACTTGCCACGCCACGCTCGATTTTGATGGCATTTTGGTTACAGAGAATAAATTGTGTTGCCTCGTTGGTGAAGGTGGCTGAAGGTAAATTATTTGCTCCACAGCGAAGATGTTTTGTTATTAATGGAACGCTAAAGGCTCTTAGCCGAGCTAAATCAGCCAGCTGGGGAAAAAAAAACCCTGTTGTACCCCTTAACCTTAAGAAAGCGAGTCGGGTGGAAACCTGTCCGGCCATCCCTCATGAATCCGGCTGATATTTTCGGATTAGTTCACATAATGCGGCTTTTGTTCAGGTGCGAACAGGTGCCGACTCATCCTGTACCTGTCTGTATAAGGACATGTGGCGTATTGCAGAAGCGTGCAGCGTGTGTATTCTCTCTCTCTCTCTCTCCCCCTCTCTCCCCCTCTCTCTCTCTCTCTCTCTCTCTCTCTCTCCCCCATCTCTCCCCATCTCTCTCTCTCCATTTCTCCCTCTCTCTCTCCTCTCTCTCTCCCCCCATCTCTCTCTCCCCATCTCTCTCCCCATCTCTCTCTCCATCCCTCTATCTCTCTCTCTCGCGCTGCCCCTTTGTGGAAATGTTTTGGAGCACCAGGCCCACGGAGTGTGCGGAGGAATGGATCTGTGAACCCACGCTCACATGCTTGAGCTCTTCTCCTCACTCGCCTCCCCCATCCTCTGGCTGAGCTCCCAGCCTCTCTCTCTCTCTCTCTCTCTCTCTCTCTCTCTCTCTCCTTCTCTTTTTTCCATGTTTATTCTTCCCGAACGTGGTAAGCTACCATCCAAACTTTTTTTAAATTCATTAATTTTTTTTTATTACACACTTTGACCATGTATGGCATAAACCTCTGAGCATCTCGCACCCCGTTCCTGTCACGATCCTTCCTGAGTTGTTCCGTTTTCAGTCACCTTGACACGTATGGTACGCGAAGGACGTGTTTAAGATTTACTACGAACCGTTCATGTTATGAAAGATGAAGTGACGGAGAAGGAGAGAGAGAGACAGAGAGAAAAGTCTGGATTTTTTTTTTCACCCTCTCCTCCTCTCACAGCCTCCCACAGACATCCTCAAACCTATCATTTTCTCCGCAGTACAAGAGTTGCGCTGCTGAATTTCAAAGAGCCTCCTACGCCCGACACCACTACAGCAAGCATAATTACCGACGACTCCGAGTCCCATCCTTCTGCACTTCGCCGCCGCTCGCACATACGCGGCTCCATAATCGTAACGGTCACGGCCATGAACGTTTTCACTCGCAGACGTCCCCGTCTGACCGAGCGTCTCCCCACGAGAGTGTCGCCACTGACCTGCTCTCCAGGGGCGAAATCGATAACCACATGACTGTCACTGTAGACGGCGGAGACACTGTGTAGCACATCATCACGTCTGGTGTGTATTCATGTGTTATTGTCCGAACAAAGCTCCTGGTTAATGCAGTCACAGTAAAAAAAGAAAACATGAAACAGGAGTTTTGATGTTGGAAATCAGTATTTTTTTTTTTTTTTACACGATGGATGTTTTCACGCATGTCCTCGCAATTCCTGCACAATCACTCTCTGGTCCCTTGGAAACAAGTCGGCCATTTTGATGCGTGTTGTCATGGTGATCCTGGCAGTGAGGAATGCTGGCAGCATTGAGCAAAAGGTTCACCTACAGTAAATCTGAAAGTGTGTGTGTTTATTTGCATCAGTTTGATAAGCCGATAATCCGGCACCGAGATCCATTTTAATTCTAATGATATTCTAATGACTTGTGGACTCGAGGACCACATTTATCATCCAGTACTCTGACTCTCTCTCTCTCTCTCTCGCTCTCTATCAGACGTGCATGATGTAATACATGGCCAAAAGTATGTGGACGCCTGCTCGGCACACCCGTATCGCCAGTCTTCTTTCCGGAGCACAGAGCTGTCTCTGTATTTTCAGGCGTTACACTTTCCCAAATTCTCATATTTAAAAAAAAACTAAACGATTTATCCTTTAGCAAGTTCAAGCTTGTGCGCTCCGACCCGGCCCGATGTTTGGGTTGCCTGGACACCTAATTAGTCGTCTGAAAATGTCACCGACGCGCCATTTTAACCCAGACGAGCTAGTTAAATATTGGAGGGGATTCATACAGGGTAACAACGCTAGCCTTACTAACGGCAACGACGATGATGATACGAAAACGATTCGGATTCCCGGATGCCCAGGAGTCTGTTTAACAAAGGTGAGACAATTACCGAATTAATACGGACTATTGGGTTTATAAATAAACGAGTGCGTGACTCTGCAAAACTTCTCAAAGAAAAGGCTGAAAATTTTTCCCTCGAGACCCGATGTTTATAAATTTTTACATTTCCACCATTTTGGTAGACGTCCTTATCCAGTTTTAACTCATTTTACATCTGAGCGTTCGAGGGTTAAGGGCCTCGCTCAAGGGCCCAACAGTGGCGTTTGGGTTTGACCCCAGGACCTTCCGATCAGTAGACCAACGCCTTAACGACTGAGCAAGACAGAGACCCCTAGACGGGATCAGCTGAAAGAAAGCGTCGGGTGTTTAACCGCGCGGTGAATGTGTTTCTCTAGGATTGGTGTTGTACTTCACTTTACTTACTTTAATTCCTCCTTGATTTTAAAGGAACATTACGAGTGTGTTCTGTTTAAACCAGTGTTTCTCTGAATGAAATAAAAAAGAAAGCGCTGGTCTTCGTGACGTATCGCGTAGCTGATGACTGACGTGTGCCATATTCTAACGGGAGAACGAATGACGGGTTAAAGACTGCAATTGTGACGCGATGTCGGAGGAAACGTGTCTGCATGTGTGTTGTTGCTGACTCATATTCCGAATGCGCAGACTGTGTCACTTGAGTCACTTTGACACACAGTCATCAATCGGTTCCACCACTAGTCTGACAGCAGCGGTCCTAATTGTGGCCCGTCGTACTCCAGGCCTAAATCTAGACCCCATATGGCGAGCGCAGACCAACAACAAACTGGGAAGAGGAAGTGACCGGCGGATCGTTCTTGGACAGTCCAATGAAACGCGTTCCTCCACTCTGTGACTGAGAGGGATGACGTTAAACAGACGTATGGAAATAAGGTAATAACATAAGGGGTGTTCGAGTGAAACTGGGACTTTCTGCTGCATGATGGCGTAAAAGCGACTGACATTTACAGAAAACTTCAAACGCAGTATGATGATGAGACTCGGTAAAACATCTGAACGGTGCAAATGTTTTATAAAGAAAGACCGACATCCGTGAGTGATGATCCGGGCCGAGGTGGCTCGGGACACACTGCAGTCGCTCCTGTGGACGTTCAACTGGAGGACGAGACACAATCATTCACCGGCAGCAGTTACGGCGCGTTACAGGACCTCGGCTGGAAGTTATTGGACCCCTGTGGAAATGTTCTGACCTCGCTCTAAAACATTTCCACATGTTTGGGGTTTTAAAGGAGTTCCTGGGAGGCCAGTGAACCATGGCTCTGAGAAAAGCACTAGTGAAGCAAATTTCTTTATTCCTTTGTTATTCTGTGCAATCAAAAGTCCCAGTTTGACTTGAACGTCACTCTTAGAATGAGAGGCTATGCAGTGTATATATGGTTTGAATTACGTTCCAGGACTTTACACTGCGGTAGGTAAGGAAAAAAATTAAATGTAAGAAATTTTTTTTTATATAATATAGTGAAATAAGCAGTGAAATAAAAACAATAGAATGGATGGAAGAAAATACTATAAAATTTCTGCTTTTTAAAATACTTTATATAGAAAATCCAGGCAAAAAAAAAGTAACCTTTTATCCAAATCACACAGATCTATTACCTAAAGCTTGTTATAAATCTCGAGACCTGGTGAGATTTTAACGCTCAGCCTCCGACACACATCAAGGATTCCTCCCAGTCATGTGACTGCCCCCTGGTGGCGCTGCGCACGAGGCGTCCCTTGGCTCGCCGGCTAGAGGATTATGACTCTGTAATCCATCACGTCTCGTCTTTCACCTCCTAATAAAATATCACTGCACGCCCCGACCTCTTCATACAAGAGCTGAACGAATGACATTGCCTCTGACCTCCATTTGCCTTTAAAAAAAAAGAAAGAAAAAAAAAGCTGCTTTAAGCGAAAAGCGGCTTTAAATATCTGACCTTAATGAGTTCCTTTATGAAATGGTTTTAATTAGATTTGCTGGTCCAATAGTGTGCGCCGCTGCTTCCTGAAACACAAACGCGCTCCCCGCGGAGAGGCAGGGGAGAAGGATGGGAATGGTTTTATAAAAAAAAAAAAAAAAAAACTTCCTTTCAGCCTGTGTAATTAAAACAGGTGGGGAAAAAAGCGTGTTTGTGCGTTTTTATTTCTCCCGAGGCTAGAGCGCGGCCGCATTGTTTTGGTGACGGGCGACCCAGGCGCCAGCGGCCGGCGTTTTTAATGAAAAGACAAATGAGGCGGCGGAATCGTAATCGTACTTATTTCCAGGCATTTCAGCGAGGCAGGAGTAATTAACTCAGAAGGTTATGCGGAATGCGATTAGAGTCGCAAAGCCAAGCGCGTTTCTACACAAACCCCCACACACACACGCACACACACACATGCACACGCACACACACACGCACACCGAGAACGGGATAATGAACCAATCATGCCGAGTACGTGTCCGAGACCAACCTGGTGGCAGATAGAAATGATTAAGACATGAAGGAGAACTTTGAGTCCACAAAAGATCTCCTGTTTTGCAAGTTGGTCAAAAACGCAGACACGTGCGGCGGCTTCACGATACTTTAACGTCACACGTTAAACGTGAAGCAGCATTGCAGACATGCTCAGACATGTAGAACCAGTTTCCCACTGGTTCCTGCTTGAGTAATCGGCCAGTTTCAACGGAGTCTTATTTTCGCTTGAGGTGTAGGACGGTGTCTCTTCTTTTTCCAGTAAATGCGTAAAGGGAAGGACTTTTTTCTTTTTTTGCTCATTAGTGATTTGACTACAAGGGAAATACCTCCAGCTTTATCTTCATTGTTGCCCTTCTTTTTTTCTGTTGTTGTTTGCTTCTTTGGATGCGCTTGTCTTCATCTTGTCGTCGTTGTTCTCTGGGGAAATGGGCCACCTGTGGATTCACTCAGCTGGATGCCTGGCGTAGATCCACAAGCTGTTAGGATGATTTCCTCTGCGGGAGTTTAGCCGGGCCGTACAGCGATGCTGTGTTTCGGGGCCCGACGGCAACCCAAGGACGCGCCATACAACGAAGAGCAGCTCTCGATTCCCGCGGACGTCACGCCGAAGTTTGCGTCCGCTCCCGGATTTACACACTCAGGTTTGTTATACGGAGATCAAACCCGTGTCAGGAGACATTAGTGGGCTTATAAATAATGTATTCACACATTTAAACTCGGTGTCATCATGGTCTCCTGGTGATCCCTAGACTCCAGAAAACCTCCGACCGTAGAGGTTTGACCTTGGTGCTGAATGATGAACCTTGTGTGGGTTTTGGCTTTACATCTGGAGTCTCCTTTAAAAGCCTAATTATCATCACCTTGCTGACCAGTTACTAAGGGACCCCCGTCCAAAGTCTCCTGGGTTCGACTCCAGGACCCCTTCGACCCTGTATGCAGGATAAAGCGGTACAGATTTCTGTAGGATATTTATCGCTAGTATTGAAACTCCAACAATACAATTTAACTCGAATTTGGTTTATTCAACTAGATATACAGTCTATAATCACGATGTTTGGTCACCAGTTTAGACATGAACGATGAAAGACAAGAACCGTTTCGATAGTTTTCAAGAGAACGCACCTTGCTAGCCTCTTAAATGGTTTAATGCTTCGGTTTACAAATATGAATACATTTTTTTCAATAAGGAAAATGTATTCTAGTTCAGTTAATGTCAATCCAAAATCATATGATTGTCTGCGCATATATATAAATTTAATTATCTGAAAAATTAAAGCACACCACTTTGGGCGAGAAGTGTACACAGTGTGTGATGCTCATACCTGGACGTTAACGTCCATAACATTCCACCAGCAACCTGGTATGTCAGGAATGAAGCCAGCGTCGAGATGAGACAGGAGGGAGACAATGAACAGGAGACAGGATGCGAACGTGATGTGAGGAGTTCGTGATGTGATGATTTTAAAATCCCGAGCTGTTTGAAGAGATCTTCTTTGACTTTGTCTGAGATTTGTTCCCACTACCCTGCTTCACGCCTGTCAGATGGTGGACATTCTGTCACGCTGGAGTAAGATGGATTACGCCACAGATTGTGTGGATCTGGAGGCCAGTTCTCCTCTTTCCTTTCTCCTCTGCCAGCCTGCGATGATTTCGGTTTGGCATGGGAACGAATCGGGCGATTTGAGAATTCACGGTGGCGTTTGTCTGCGGCACACGGGTGACACGTGAAGATCGCGACGTCATTGTTTGTTGTAGATTATTATTTTATTTAGATTTATTTACATTGATCCCTTAACCACCTTGAAGTACAAACTTTTATATTGATTTATTTAGTCTTTTTTTTTTTTTTTTGTTACATCAGTATTCACTCTTACTCCCTCCCTCACTCACTCATTGTCTATTCCACTAATTCTGTATACAGGATCAGGATCACAGGGGACTTGGAGCCAATCCCACGAGACTTACAGTAGGGCTGGGGTCAGGGTACACACTGGTTGGGGTGCCAGTCCACACACACACGTACTCGCATGCTCATTCACACACTACAGGCAATTTGGGAACGGCAGTTAGCATAATCTGCATGTCTTTGAACTGAAGGAAGGAAACCGGAGTCCCTGGTGGAAACCCAGCAAGCATGCGGAGAACATCGAGAATCGAACCTGGACCCTGGAGCCACCGTGCCGCCGAAACATCAATATCTGACCACAAAAATCAAAGTTACAGAAAAATATTTGTACGCCAGAAAATAATTCTACTATTTATTTTTTTTTTTAGGTTTTATGTATAAAATTTTATATATTTTAAAATATATACAGTATTGTGCAAAACGGTACAAAAACATTTAGATTAAAAAAAAATTATTTTACACCACAAAATTAAACGTTAAAGAAAAATATTTGTGCCCCAGAAAAGAAATCAGCACATTTATATAAGCGACCACTTTTCAGACAAAAGACGCAGGTGCAACAGGCGTCAGATAAACTGTGTGTGGTTCTGCAAGATGCTCTGTTACTTCTTAAATTTTTATTAATTTTTTTTTTATATCCTCAAGTGCATTAGGTCATTAGTTGTGGTTGTTCACAGTTTTTCAAGCATTCCGAACAAACTGAGGTTTGGAAGTGGACAGGAGGAGGCGTACTCATGGACACCACTTGAGGGCGCTGTCCTCAACTGCATTGGAGATGAAGTTGAATTTCTCTGGTGCATAAACAAAATGGACTTTCTGTCTGATTGGTTGGATTGATTGGTTTACACTGGATTGGACGAACTTGTAGCTTATTTTTGCTTTTTTTATTTGAGGTATAAGATCTAAAAAAAAAAACCCAGAAAGAATGTATCAGTCTGATTTAAAAAAAAAAAAAAACTTGTATATTATATGTCCATTATGGGATAGAGAAAGTATAGTAGGAGTTTATTTTTTTATTCCTGTAGTCTGTAGAACATTTCTCCTCCCTACTCGCAAGCATGAACTCTTTCCTACGCTACTGCACGGGACTCCTTGCCAGTGATCCCATACTTTCAGATCCCCAAAACAAAGTCGCTCATCCGGCCCACCTGGACTGCACAGAGGTGGTCTTGTCCTGACAAATCTGATGTGATGCCAAGTGATGTACACAACCTAAAATTATCCAGACTTTCCTTTCTTCCTAAGCCGGTCCTGGGGAAAAAGGAACCTAGGGTTAGGTAGGGAACACCCCCCGCCCCCCAAAAAAACCCAGCCCCCACCATAACATTCAAAGGTAGACAAAAACATGTAATTTCAAGCCGGGATAGAAAACCGAGGTAATCCGGGGACTTGCAGTGTTGGTGTTATTGCTTTAGTTCATATTCATATATTTCAGTCTACTTGCTCGGGAAATGCTTGAGGTGGGCAGTATTTCTTCTTTGACCTTTGTTACGTGGTAGTCCTGATCCTTGTATTCATGCCATGCGCTGGAAAAAATGAAGGAATGTGCCTTCTGCTCCAAGAGCCAAGATTTCTAATAGGAAAAGATGCAGCTTTTTGCTCCTTACTAACACACTTGCCACTGCAGTAAGTTTCCCCATCTGAGATATTTATACCCCAACACTCCCAATCAGCTTATTTCCCCTCAGGGTCAATACAATGAAAACAGAAGGAGAGCGCCGGCTCATCTTATTTACATCGGTAGCTTTTAGGGGGTTGTTCGAGCTGTTAGTGATTTCATGCCGAAGCTTGCCTGAACGCATTTTTTTTTCTACCCTTTTCTCGCATGCCAGACGTGAAGGATTATGGCTGTGTTTGGAATGTGGCCTCGAGGTGAACGTCTCTGAGCAGCCATGGGCTGATTTGTGTTCGAGTGAGTGAGAGAGAGAGAGAGATGGGGGTATTGCGAGACTGAACTTGTGGAGGTGTGCAGACATTTGCAGTGTCGGCTACAGAACTGATTCTACAAGAATTCAGTTGCGTCCCCGGTCTTGCCCTTTTTGAACGGGAGTTTTGGAGGCGGAGAGGAGGGCGGGCAAACATTTACAGGCCAAACCCAGTGAAGCGGAGGAGGAGGAGGACTGCAGAACGCATCCTGCGGCAGAGGAGGAGGACAGAAGCCGAGCAGGGAGTCAGCAGGTGGTGTCACCTGAGCGGAACGGGTGGGCTGGGGAAAAAAAGTGGGAGGAGGTTGGAAGAGCCAGGAATGAGGACAGACCGGTTTCCTGCACTCCTGCAGGACTGCTCCAAGCTTAGGATCCCTATAGAGGAGTTTGATTCAGCCTCAGTCGAGAGAGCACGATGGATTAGGGACTTGAGCACTGCTACTATCACGGGCTGCATACCTGAAAAGGAATACCATGATGGAGAGGCCACCACAGAGAGCCCTCTGGTGGTCCTGCGAAGGTCTGCCCCTGGGGTGCGACACGTTGATGGTAGCAGGAAGACGGTGAGCATGTATGGCTCCCTAGATGAGCCACAAAACCTGCGAATCACACCAGTGGGTCTGGAGCACAGGTCACAGAGACCTCGCAGCGTGTGCATGCTGGCTGCCTCTCAGTCAAGCAGTGTGCTTGTGACTAATTCCTCCTTGGCCAAAACGGGTGACGTCGACAGTATTTATCAACGTAGACGTAGACGAGCAATCGATGGCCTCAAACAAGACATGCCTCCGTCTTTCCGGCTGCCCCCACACCCTCAACAGGAGGTCCTACTGCGTCGACCTCTACAGGCGACTGGGAGACCTCGGCCTGTTAGCATGACAGTTCTAGAGCTGAAGGAGTCCAGTAGATCACAAGATGAACTAGCTAACCGTACTTTCAGTGATGCCGCAAGCTTGCCTCGCTCCGGTTTTCGATGGAGACTCTTCGGCCGACAGGCCCAGGACAAGGAGGCGGCACCCGTCACGGCACCTGTCCCCAGCAAACCAGAGAGGCCAAAGAAGAGGTTCAGCTCTCTGAGAAGGAGCCTAAGCCTCAGGCTCAAGCGGAATTGTAATCAACCTGAGCAAGAGGCTGTACGAGAAAGAACATGGACGGCGACTGCGAGAGATGATGTTGCGTGCCCCAACCGGCCGTTCTCTTACCTGACCGGCAGGACGTTGTCTTCTGCTTATGGACCTAGTGAGGACAAGAAAGGCAAGCAGTTAATCGAGTTCCAAACCAGAGGGAAAGTCTCGGTAATCGAGGTCCCTTTAGCCCCACCGAAACTCACCAAGCCCCCCACAGCGGTGTCTTCTGAGCCGAGTTTTTGGCAGCTCATCACTAGTCGCTTTAAGAGAAAAGGCAACAAATCTGAGGCCTGCTCTGAAAGCCAACTATCTGGCAGTGATCCCCCAGCCGGGAATAAAAAGCCACAGCCGGTTACCATAGAGACACTAAAGGGCATTGATTCCAGCAAAGGTCAAGGTAAGTTTGGTGTGTGTGTGTGTGTGGGTATGTGAAAGCTCTGCACCCATCCAACCCATGCAGTTTGCCATCTCCAAAGAGAACAAACTCTCAGAGTCTCGAACTCGAGCTTGAAATATTCAGTGGAAATTAATTGAAAAAAATATTGCATGGCTTTAGGGGTTTGATGTATTATTCACTACTGTAATTAGATAATATTTGTCTAAGCAGGTTCACATTACAATTTCCCTTAACTGAACTTGTGCACAAATTTAATGAGGATTAAAAAAAAAAAAATGCATATCTTCATCGCTGATTAAGGAAAAGTCTTGACACCAGGATTAGGAGAGATAAAAGGACGGATAAAGAAAGAATGAATAAGTAATGAGAAAAGGATTGGGGGGGTGGATGTATTCATCTTAATTCTTCTTTTGTAAGGTTTGTTGATAAAAAGAGTGAGATTGGTATTGTATCTCTTGATGGGGCTTTCAGTAGAGAGAAAAGCGTTTGTTATAAACGCCATGTTTACTAAGCTATTTCGTCTTTTTTTCCCCCTATGTATCGAGCTGCATCTTCTGTAATTATTTCTTTATACATTTTATAGAGATGTTGTTCAAACATTCGGTATGCAGTAATGTCACGTCCACATATTCTACGCTATACCCAGTGAACATAATATTCTTTTACATTTTCTTTTCAAAACAACGTCTATTATTTGGATAAAAGCCAGCTGCATTAGAGGCTAAACTCTGCTTTAATCCCAGGCTCTTGCTTCTCTCTCTGTTTAGAAGGCGTGTTGCGTTTTCCAGGCAGCAGGCCGTGAATCGTGTGTGTTATCAACATGAGTCACGTTGCTGTAAATACATTCCGATACACACGCACTCATGCACGCAGCGACATATTCTCCCGCCTAAAAATACCCTCCGTCTTCAGCGTCTCTCCGTTTCACCTGAAAAAAGGCGTGTTGAACGAGCGCCGCTGTGCTCGAGATAAGAGCATAAACATTACTCAGATTCTCGAGTCTCGTTTAACCAGTTGTGTTTCAGACACCTCGTAATGCTGTTTATCATGAACGCGTCCTTGAACTTGTATTCCTGTTCCTGTTCAATTTCTGCTACTTGGCACGTAAAACACGTTTGAGTCAAAGTGGCCCACTTTCGCAATTTACTCCTGCTATCGCTATAGAGACCGTCCTGGCTGAGATTTTGCCACGGCTTGAGAATGCGTCGAGCCAGCAATCAGTGCTAAGCTAAGGTGTGTTCGCTTTAAAGGCAGGGCCCTACATGCCTGTCCTGGCTTGCCTGCTGATTGACAACACGCCAGTTAGTAGATTTAGAGAAATGTTCAGGTCTCAAGTTCATGGTTGTCGCATGGAGTCTAGCAAAGTAGTTCAACCTACATATGTTTGCTTGAATGCAGGACTGGACTGACCATAGGGCATACCGGGCAATGCCCGCCGGGCCGACGCACATTTCTGGGCTTACGCACATTTCTGGTCTTGGGCTGTCAGTCATAACTTAATATTTTTTAAAAAGTTTATTAGGCCAATTTATTTATTACCGCAATGGTAGAGTATCTGGGACACGAATCGCGGCCCATTGGTTGGCTGTCTTAAAGGACATTGTGCTAGTCCAATTAAATTTCAAGCCACGCCCTGCCTCCCTCCTTGCCAGCCCCCATCTCCCCTTGACAAAATCTGCCATTTAGAGCTCGACCGGAGTTTCAGATGAGTCCGTCTATAACAAAGGGTAAACCAGAAAAAGAGCAAGTGGGGGGGCGGTGCAGAGAAGCTGCGGGAGAAAAGACGCAAATGCCGACAAGTGGAAGCAGCAAAATGTGCGAAAATCACAGAAATGTTTGCCACCACCACACGTTCAATTGCAGCTGCTGGTGTCAGGCAACAGTGCAGAGGCAGTCCAGAGTGCTCAGGCTGCCGGAGCGGCACAAGGGAGTGTAGAACAGAGTAACGTCAACATTAGTTACACAGATGAAGGAGTAGCTATTAAAATTGATTCGGAGGAGGAGGTGGTGAGACGTGACCCAGCAGGGACAGAGTGAGGAAGGCTTCAGAAAAGCTACGAGTCCGGTAAGAAGTAGCCGAAATGTTGGCAGAGTGAAGGGAGGGACATTTATGTAGGGAGGACAGAGGGCTTTTTTTGTGGTGTGTGTGTGTGTGTGTGTGTGTGTGTGTGTGTGTGTGTGCGTGTGTGTGTGTGTGTGTGTGTGTGTGTGTGTGTGTTTGAGTGTCGACAACCTGCACCACTAGCCTACCTAGCTGCTACTCGCAAATGAACCGTCTGCCAATTAGGTACATTGCCATCCACATCAAATGAACGAGTGGTCTTACGTCTGTCACGATTGATCGAAATTGTTGTCAATCTTCACGCAGTACAACAAATAAACCCCCAGAGTTATATAAATGACATGGCTGACTATCGGATTTCTAGGTAGACACACGTAAGCCTACACACATGCAGAATGATGATAGCCCATGGAATTAACAATGAAAATGTTAAGTGTAGCCGACATCTTCACTAAATAGTAAACTATCTGGAGGATTTGTAGGCTAACACTGTGCTCAAATTATTATAATGCTCAAATTATTGCAGTCAGACTTAAAAACATTTAATAGTAGACTGAGTTATGTGCAGAATTTCATCCTTGCTAGGGTGGAGGTGACTCACGGTGTGTGTGTGTGTGAGGGAGAAAGACAGAGAATTGCTAATAAAAGACTGTATAATAACAATAATAATAATTAAGAATAGTTCTTTACCAAGGTTATTCGCTTCCATGCAGGTTACTGTGGTTTAATGTTTGAAACAAAACAGTGAGCTCATATATCCTTTGATGTGTCATATGCCTCAGCATATTGTTTAAAGAATCATGGTGAGCCGCTATGGCCAAAAATGCCCGAGCCGTTTTTTGGTCCCAGTCCAGCCCTGGTTGAATGCTATAGAATAATTTCTTGTAGAAATCAAGGTTCAGCTTTTCTTACTGCTTCGAAGATAACGCTGTGATTTTGCAGTATTTCATAACTCCTTGAAACTGAACATTGGACTTTGATTTCTTGCAGGAAAGTCTTTAATACTGTAG
This sequence comes from Channallabes apus, assembly GCA_030522415.1. Lineage (NCBI taxonomy): Eukaryota > Metazoa > Chordata > Actinopteri > Siluriformes > Clariidae > Channallabes > Channallabes apus. Next base: position 15,417,660 of record CM060111.1, on the reverse strand, counting down.
TTTTTGCGTTAGAGCCATTTAACCGTCCTCTGAAGTACTTGAGATGGGAGGTGGGTGGTAATAAAGTACAATAATTTGTTTCGTCTGAGACATACTACATAAAAAAAAAATTTTATGAAAAAAAAACAGTTTCCTACACACTGAATTTTAAACCCGACTGATTACTCCATCATTTACACATTTTTCTCACACGGAATTCATAAGGCAGGTTTGTTTTATTAGTTTGTTTGATTTATGCTGATTATGATGTGCCAGTTTTCAACAACTTTAAGTTTGAGAAAGATGACAGCAGCAAATTATATCCTAAAGAAATGAACAAATTTGTTGCTTTAAAAAAAAATACAAAAGTTGTATCGCTCATGTTCAGTATAGTAAGTATAAAACTTAAACTAACTATAGTTCTCTGTTAACGTAAAGTGTCAAGTCTTGTCTCAGCTAGTCGGCTAATTAGGTTTCTCAGTTATTAGCTAGTTAGTTTTTGTTCATTAATGTTGTTAATTAATGTTGTCTGTAGCACCTCGGTCCTGGAGGAACGTTGTTTTGTTTCACTTTGTACTAAACTGTATATGGCTGAAATGACAATAAAAGCCGACTTGAACTTGAACTTGAACTAGGGATGGGAATCACATGGGACCCACTGACATGATCACATCATGATACCCAGGTGCAGATTCATATTGTATTGCGTATCTGTTAGTATCACAATTTCACAAATATCCCATTTCGATTGTTTTATAATTCTAAACAAACTCGGCAAATAATTTGCTTTTGGATTACAGAGAAATGGCCACATTTTCCCACCTCAAATGCAAACATACTTTATATAAATAAAATGTAAAAAATCATTAAAAACATACATGAATGGCCAAACAAAAGAATTGCGATATGTAACTGAATCGAGTCTCCCCACCAATCTCTACTAGCTATTAGCATACAATTTAACTGGTGGTGTTGGAGAGATTAGCATGCTAGTTGGAGATTTCTAGCAGTCATAAGTTAGCTTTCGTTCGTTTTGCACACATCCTTCAGTTCAGCTCATTCTAATCAGGCCTGAATTAGTGTTAATTACTTAATCACTAATTTCTGTCTGAGACTTCTCTCAATTTTGGGTAAAGATTCTGGTGGGTTTGTCATGTTAATGCTTAACCGACACCCTCACTTCAGACGACATCCACCGACCGAAGCCTAAAGCCTCTGACTCATTTGTTTTTCTGAACCTTAACTCTTGTATTCAGAGCAAATCAAATGATTGACATCCAAAATGCATCATGAAGCTTGAAGCTGGAGTTCCCTGCGGTTTGTCAAGGCTTACTTTGGTCATGTTGTGTATTAGGGATCTCAAGACCATCTCAAGTGGTAGACCCCACCTAAAGTAAAAACTCCACCGTATGTACGAGATCATAAGACGAGATCATCTTGTGCTCTACAGTGTTTCTACCAAGTCGGCTTGATCTGCAGTGGACTGCGGCGCTGTGAATAATCCGAGCTGAGTCATTCGTGCAGAGGTTGTGATAACACTGGGTGATGTTCGAATACAAACCCGAGGCAAGAACAAAGGTGAAATCTTCAAGATCGTTCTACTTGAGCAGGACTAATGCATTCTCCAGATCTCCTCATTAGAAAGGCTTAATGTGAATCCTTTCATTTCTTTGCCAGTTGATGATGTACTTTTAAGAAAGTTTATTTACAAAGCACTCAAAACGGAGAAATGAACTGAAATACACCTGAAACGCCACCTTATTCTCTTCCCTACTAGTGATGAAGGTTCTACACGCATCACTTCCTTGTCTGTTTCTACTGTTTAATCTGTCAGACTCGAGACTTTAGTGGTAGGCGTGGCTGTCTAGTGAAAAGCTGATGGTACTGGTGGGTGTGGCTATCTAGTAAAAAGCAGAAAGTAATTGTGGGTGTGTCTGTCTAGTAAAAGACGGCATAAGCTGGTGGTGGGTGTATGTCTATCTAGAGCAAAGCATAAGCTGGTGGTGGGCGTGGCTATTTAATGAAAAAGCACAAACTGGTGGTGGGCGTGTCTATCTAGTGAAAAAGTAGACGGTAGTGGTGGGCGTGTCTAGAGCAAAGCATAAGCTGGTGGTGGGCGTAGCTATCAGGTGCAAAGAACAAGCTGGTGGTGGACGTGTCCACCTAGTGAAGAAGCAGACGGTGGTGGTGGGCGTGTCTATCTAGTGAAAAAGCAGATGGTGGTTTTGGGCGTGTCTAGAGCAAAGCATAAGCTGGTGGTGGGCGTGGCTATCTAGTGAAGAAGCAGATGGTGGTTTTGTGCGTGTCTAGAGCAAAGCATAAGCTGGTGGTGGGCGTGTCTATCTAGTGAAGAAGCAGATGGTGGTTTTGGGCGTGTCTAGAGCAAAGCATAAGCTGGTGGTGGGCGTGTCTGTCTAGTGAAGAAGCAGATGGTGGTTTTGGGCGTGTCTAGAGCAAAGCATAAGCTGGTGGTGGGCGTGTCTGTCTAGTGAAAAAGCAGCCGGTGGTCGTGTCTATCTAGAGCAAAGCATAAGCTGGTGGTGGGCATGTTTATCTAGTGAAAAAGGACAAGCTGGTGGTGGGCGTGTCTATCTAGAGCACAGCATATAGCTGGTAGTGGGTGTGTCTGTCTGTCTAGTGAAAGGCAGAAAACCACCCTGATCACTGCAAACATTTTCATCTTCACATAGTTGAGCTGAGTATGTGGCACGCGCAAAAGTTTACCATGGTAATTACCAACAAAAAACTTTGCAAAGTTGTTTAAAGTCGGATTTCCTTTTGTTTCCTGGATATATTTTGCTGTTTTGCAAAAGCCCTTAAATCTTATGAGATTATATTGGTCTGTCTGTCTTCTGTTAATCTGCTTTTCTCTCTCATAAAGGGGCAAACTCTTATCCTGGGACTTTGAATATAATTTTGATCAATTGTATAAGACGAGCGAAGCGGAAACTGGGACATCGGATTTAATGATGTAAATTCCTCACTTTGTACACTACATTGAGATTTGTCTGTCATTCAAAGCTCGGTTCTTCACTGTGATTTATTCAAAGCCAGAAATCTTGATGAAAGTCGTACTAATATCTCATTCTTTCTGCCTTGAACAAGGTGTAAGCTGGTTACACCTATGTGTTTTACTTTCTAAGTGTGTGTTTGTAAAGCGCTTGTGGAATTCTTACACGGCCGTGAATGAGCACGGTCTCCTTGTTTGAACCTGTGGTGATGTAACCGCCGAACAAAAGATCCCGAGGTGGAGATAAACGCATGGCGGTGATAGATGACGGTGACGTCTTGGACACGTCAACACGCTGTTTGTTTTCCTCATCGAGTCCCGATTAAGTGCTTTGCTTCGGATTCAGTTTGGGATTGAAAATTAACCAGGTGTGCTAAAGGGTAGCCTGGAATTCCTCAGCCTTGTACCATGGTAACGTCAAGACAAATTGAGAATGTGTGGTGAGAGAGAACTATGTGACTAGTAAAAAGAAAGAAAATGAAAGCATTTATATTGCGAGTGATAACAACCTCCTAAAGTTCTGGTTTATTATATAGTTCCTCAGTGCTTTCTATGAAGCAGCAAAGAAAAGGAATCTGGATGGTTGAAGATTGGAAGAACGTCTTCAGCTTTTCAATTCAGTTATATCTTACCCACATACCCACTGTAGGCTCATATTAATGTTCTTGCATGACGGGAGAGCAACCTGATGTAGGCTTCAACTTTTGTAGCTCATCAGCTTTAAATCTGAATGTTTTGAGATGCTTTTCTCCTCACCGTGATTGTAAAGAGTGGCTGTTTCAGTCTTCCAGTCAAATAAAACCATGATTTGATAACTGGATAAGTGAACACGGGTTTAAGTGTTCCTGCTATATGATTGAAACACAAGGCAACATTTTTCTTTTAAGAATCATTGGGTTGGTTCGTTTACATGATGTTGTGTTATGTCATCTTCATCATCAGTCGGTGCTCACCTCGGATAACCCGAAGCTCGGTGGTTTCCCTGACACGCCTCTGAAATGATGGCAATCGGCAATGAAAGTGCACTAGCTGGTTAATGCACTCAAAGTTCAAAGTTTGTACTTTTTTTTTTTTTTCCCGAAACGTAATGCATAACATGTTTAATAAATTTTTTTAAGTTACTTTTTATTCAAAGATGGGTTTGGGTTACGGATTTGGGTTAATTAATTAAGGTTTCAGGTATCCACGAAATAAGAAACGGAAAATGCTTTTTGGGATGGTAAATGTCTAAATAAATGCATTCAAATAAAAATTTTGTCAAATACGCAGTCATACACAGTACGATATGCAGTGAAATCCTTTAATGACCGCCCTTCAATTCTAAATTATCCCTAATTTCTAAATTCAATTCTAAAAAATTCTAAATTCAATTCTAAATTATCAATGGAAATAAAAATTAATTAGGGAATGAAAAAAAGAATCAAATATAAAAACCTTTTTTCAAGAATAGAGAAAAATTGCAGAGAAACGAACAAAATATAAAATATGGGATATAAAAATATTTTAAAAAACCTAGCTGTTCAAAATATACACAATAATGACTGTACGAATATGCAAAAATGAAATGGATATAAAAATGTCTAGAAATGTCCAGGGTGAGTGCAAATGTGCATGAAAGTACACATGTATAGTGTCCATAAATGGACTATAATTGTTGGGTGTGAGTACGATATATAGGATATAAACATACAAAAGTTGATTTTTGCAGTATTGCATGAGACCAGTAAGCAGTGGCGAAGATTAATGTATGCAAATATATGCGTAGCTTCAAAATGTTGTGCAGTGTGAGCCTGACTTCGATTTAAAACTGTCCGGTGCGGCTCGGTGTGTCTTCTTTAATTACAGAATCTGTTCCCGTTTGCTCGCACCTCTGCTTTAGTTGTGTATCAACCTCAAGTAATTATAACAACCGTAGGTCATGTGACAAAGTACGTGTTATGAAAAAAAGGAACTTTCAGGTTTTCTTCTTTTAGCACTTTTATTTATTTATTTTATTTATTTATTTAAAATTTTTTTTTGGGGGGGGGGGGGGCGACGACGATGATATTTCATATTCATTGTTTTAACTAAATATAAGGTATTCTTTAACCATTTTAATGGCTGAACATTAAAAGAGGTTTTATGTCATTCTTTGAAGTAAAACATAAACTGAATACATTTTCCGTGGCCCACCCTGTAGGAGGGTCCAGGCAGGTTGTAATTGTTTATAAAACATTTAACAAAAAGGCATCATGATATGCGTTATATTTTATAATATCGCATTATCGGTGTGATTAAAATTATATTGCTTCATTTCTGAGGCACTGGTTAGATTTTCCAAAAGATTAGCAACGCTAGCTGAGAGGCTACGCTTCTCCTTTGTGAAGCTTTGTGTGTCGTAAATGAGGATTAAATAAAATCCTGTCATGTGGATTAAATAAAAGCAGTTTAAAGTGGAAAGTAGATTTGTGAACCGATTGCTAGGCTAAAGCTAGCACTACACATGCTAGAAACCGCATCGTGATCGTTTGCTATGATAGCTTACCGCTAATCCAGGGTGTTTTTCACACTACATTTCCACCCACGTCTACTTGTTTTATTTGTCTTTCCCTAAGGCTTTTTTATTTTAATTTTCTTTTTTTTTATCAGTGTGTTTAGCCATTAAGCATGAAGCACCTCTCCTGGGTGGCGTCGGCAGGCTGCAATCAAAGCGCCAGTCACGGCTGATTCAGCCTCTCGTCCCATCACTACAGCAGCCGTAATGGAAATAACATTACAGTGAAGATTCGGGAAAAACAAACCGGTGGCAATTACCACGAGTGCCATGAAGCGCTGTGTGTAGGCTGCTGTCAGAGGAAAGCTCCCGTGTGTGTGTGTGTGTGTGTGTGTGGTTTTCCCACCTGCTCTGTGGAGACGCGTTGTCTGAACCCCCTACCGGAACCGTGATGTTTTCTCTAAACACTTTTCGCTCTTTCTGAGGGATCGGTTTACAGAGGCTTTAGCGATTGGTTTAGAGGAGCTGCACAGACATGGTGAGGGCGAGGACTCGACGTGTTTAGACTCATCAACCACACAGCTTCTGGTGCCTTTTTTTTTTTTTTTTTTTTTTAAACACTTATTGCAAATGCAACTTCATCTCAGGCGAGCGAGGATGTGTGAGGAATTTAATACGCGAAGACGAGTAAAGTTCTCCTGGGTCGTGTGGAGGCAATTTCCTTTATCTAATCTGAAATCATTTCATCTTAAATAATCTTTAAAGGAAACCTTGTGGTGGGAGAAGTTATCCAGGCATATAGTTATAATTTTCTTTTAATCATCCATTCTTGTATTTACATACTGTATATTACATGGTATTATGAGAATAAAGGGTCATATTAATGACTGATTAATTGACTACTATATATATTCTATTATAATTTATATTTTATATTCAACATATATTGTGTGTGTGTGTGTGTGTGTGTGTGTGTGTGTGTGTGTGTGTGTGGGGATTTCAAAACAATGCATTAACACAAATGGAATCTAGCCAAAACCATGGATTTTCTTAAAATAGGTTTACAGCTAACCAAATACAAGCTTATTCAGTTTATTTCCAAACATAACTACAGTTGCAAGAATAGGCAGATAATCTGGCTTCTTAAAAGTAAGAAATTTTTAAAAACTAGCAAACTGATTAGAACTTTTGAAAATTCTGCTCAAACTAAATTAATTAATTATTTGATTTTATTAAGTGGTCACTTTAATGAATTGAAGTGCATTAATTACACTGAGTGTGTTTTACCCAGCGGTACGGATTCGGATGCGCGTATCGTTACATCCCTAGGAGTGCATGCTGTGTAGATGCGTCACACTGTGTTCATACCGTCATTCAACGCACACTAGTTATAGTAATAAATATATTTTAAAATCTTTCTCATGTTTGTATATTGTGAATTAACTGTGTGTGTGTTTTTTCCTCTTCCCCTCTACAGATTCCTTTGTGAACAGTCAGGAGTGGACATTGAGCAGATCAGTGCCGGAGCTGAAAGTGGTAAGTTTGTGCACAAGCACCGGTTATAATAAACCTGATGAAGTTTTTTTAAACAGATTACAAACCTGAGTTACAAACCAGAAAATAAAATGAAAACTGAAATTCTGATCTGATCTATGAGACGCTTCCTTTTTTTTTTTTTTTATTTATATATATATATATATATATATATATATATATATATATAAAATTGATTTTACTTGAACAAAAAGGAAGAAATGAGCGTTAAAGGCCAAGCTCCGGAGAACCTTTCCGTTTCTCTGAAGACGTGATTAGCCGATTCTGTCTAGGACAGTAGGGTGTAAGATGAACAAAAGCTGACGTCGATGAAATTACACGGCTTTTGAAGAGCGTGACTGGCACCGGGGCGCAGCGGGGCAGATGTGCCACTGGTGGTGAGTGGCACTTTCGGGTTACACGTCTGACAGTCGCTGAAAGCGGTTCATCCGCGTCAGTCGTTCGAGAGCTCCGAGCTTTTTTACTCGCATATGAATGTGTCAGGCTTTAACATTTGCATATTTCTGGGATTTTTCAAAAATTATGTTTCTTAATGCATCTTAATGACTACCTTCAGTGTAGGTGCCAATATTTATGCTTTCGGCATAGAATTTAAGAACTTTGACAAATGACAGTTTTCAGATATTCAAGCTAAAACACATCAAATACAGGAAAGTAAGAATTCACTGAAAGGTAAAGGATGCGCTTGTTTTGTGAGCCAATAGAAAACGAGGAGGCAGGACGATGTGCTGTTTGGTTGATTTAAAAAGAATGGAGGCGGTGCTTACAGGCCTATTTTTCCTTTCCAAATTAAAATTTAACATCGCTGACATTTTTTTGTTGTTGTTATTAATTAGCAAAATCACATCCTGTAATCATGCTAGCTTTTTGCTCGTCCTCTTTTCCCAAGCGGCCTTACTGAAGAATCAGTGGCACTTAAATCATCAATCTCGCTCTGAACCAAGTTTTCTTTTGCGTTTGAAACCTCAGGGCTCCACTCGCACGATCAGGGGGCGCGTTTGTGCCGAGATGCTTGTGAAGGATCGCAGCTCCTTAAGCCTCGTTAAGACCCGAGCGCCGTTCTCATCCTTGTAATTAAGCCCGGACTCGGATTAATCACCCACTCCCAGGCTGGAGAGAGAGGAGGGGGGGGGGGGTATTGGAGAAAGAGGGGATGTTTGCACTTCTGTAGTCTTTGTTCTTTCCAGACGTCCTTAAAGGACTCGCTCTATCCCGAGGGGATCATGTTGACTTTTTAGAAGCTGCCGTTTGAGATGTCGGTGCAGCCGAACTCGCATTCCTGAGTCTTAAGTGTAGAATTAAAGCATTTATCATTAACATCAAAAGAACCTGTAGTACCTGGAGAAGATGATGAATAGAAAGAAGATGCTCACATACCGGCAAGCACAGAACAGATTGTTAGTGTGTTACCCGAAGCCTGTCAGTCCACGTTTGTGTGTGTGTGTGTGTGTGTGTGTGTGTGTGACTACATACTGTATGCAGACATATGGCTCCTTACAAGGTAAAGGATTCTCTTTAAAAAGAGAGAAAATTTCAAGCTCTCTAAAAAGATAAATCATCTCCTGTTAATGTGGGGTGAGTTTTAAAAGATATATATATATATATATATATAGATATAGATAGAGAGAGAGAGAGAGAGAGAGAGTGTGTGTGTGAAGCCATTTACCATCATACCCCTTAAACCATCAACAGAACGTTGTTTTTTAATAAAGCCACAGTACACCCTGCACCTCCTGACCGAAGGTTCTTCCTCTATAACATACTTTTCCTAACACCAGGTATTAATAGATGAGTGAACGCTCCTTCATTCCTTTCTAAAACACGGTGTTATTCCCGGAGACGGGCATCTGTCACACTCTGCCTAACTCCAGATGAATTAACGAGCAATTAACCCAGAGTGGCCTGCATTAGTTACGGTTGCGATCGCTCACCTCCTGCTAAATCAACAATCCAGACAGTCTTTCAGCGCGGTATAGAGGCGGTTTCTGCTTAACATGTCACTGTTGTTGCGTTGTCATGGTTTCACATTAGGTCTATCTGTCCATATACTGTATACACATAATGCTGTAGAGAGATTTTATAATCACTTCATTAAGAACATTTAAAAGTGTGTGTTTTAACTGGCTGATTACTTATAGATTAGACTCTGCAGTGTGATTCTTCTCTTTAGATCAGTTTTCCAACCAACAGTCGATTCTCATATTTTGAACCATTGATGTAAACTTTGAAAAGTTCAATTCTTAAAAATGAGTGAAAATGCAAAATGAACCACATGTTCCACACTTTTCCAGAATAATGCATCTTCTTCTGTTTTTGAGTTTATGGCCCATCGGCGCAGTACTGCCACCCACTGGACTGGAATGTGGTGCGGCGGCTTATCTTTTTATGAGATATGACGCTTTTAAGAAATAAGACATCAATTCACACCACATTCCAAGGCATATTGGATACTTTAAGTTGTAATATTTCATCATCTGTACAAAATGTTGCTGCCAAATCAGAGAATAAACATTAGTGCTATAGAATCGCAAGGCGCGAAGCCCGAGCATCAAAATTGAATCAAATCAATAGTCTGCTTCTGATTCATGGATTTAATAACTAGCATTCTTTAGGCTAGGCTATCACATACAGTGATAATACAACAATAACAGAATTATGAGGAATAAAAAAGGTTTTATTTCGTTTTACTGAACCTTGAACAGGAGTGTAATTATTATTATTATTGGGGCATTGGTGACTCAGTGGTTGGTTTCTCGGCTATCATGCGGGAGGCCCAGGTTTGATTCCCACCCAATGTCCAAACCCCAGCCCCTGGATGCAGTGCCGGTCCCAAGCCCAGATAAAATGGGAGGGTTACGTCAGGAAGGTCATCCGGCCTAAAACCTGAGCCAAGTTGTTGTGCGGATCTGATGCTACGTTGTGGCGACCCCTCGGCGGGAGCAGCCAAAAGACTACCATCACCATCATAATGTAATTAATAATGCAGATGCAATATTAATCTTTACATCCCGGTTCAAGAACATCCTTTCAGTTGGCAGGTTTGATATCAAGTCTTGGATTTTCCTTTTGTACATTTTAATATATAAACTATATATTTTTTTCGATTGGTTAAATAGCTATAATTTTACATTAATGATATAACTGTGGTTCTTTAACTCAACGAACCTCAACTACGTTTGAAGCAATGTAAATTTTAATGTTTTTTTTTTTTTTTCATGAAAAAAACAGGAAAAAAAAAACAATTAAGTATGTGGGTTTTGACTCCTTGACGTCGAACCCAACCCACTAAACCCCGCTGGTCCTCCGCCGGCTGGTAAAGAAGTCACTGATTTAACCATCATAAGGATTAACAAGATCATCAGCAGCTGCTGTAGAATAATAAACTCTTGTCCCCGATCTCTACCTCACACAACTTAAATCCTCTTATTTATTTATTTATTTATAATTTGTTTTATTCACTGGTCCGTTGCTGAGCCTCGAACTTATCCTTTAGATCATCATCTCCCCTCAGCAGGCGCTTTGTGTTGTGTTTTTAGCGATTCTAGTCAGTTCGATTTGATTCATCCGGAGTGACTTTATCGTCTCATCGCGCTGCCGGAGTGACAGGACGGTAATAAGTCTTTATAAAACGACTGACATGAGGATCAGGGAAACATGGCTGATCCGGATTGATGTTGGAGTTTTGCTTTTTTTTTTTTTTTTTTCAAACCATGTTTTAAACCTTTTTTGTTTAAAAAAAATACACTTTGTGGAACTAAATGCACTTTAAATGAATTGAGTAATGTCTGGTATAGAAAATATCCCCTGATGTTACACTTCCCTGTTTGTCTTTTCCTGTGAGCCGTTGTTGTTGTCGTCTCATTTGAATGCACTGTTTTGTTTTATCTCGTTTTTTTTCCTCCCTATTGCAATAACATTGCTGTATCATGTTCCAGGGCATTGTGGGTAACCTTTCCAGCGGGAAGTCGGCCCTCGTGCACCGGTACCTGACGGGAACATATGTCCAGGAGGAGTCTCCTGAGGGTGAGTGGATGTTGTGATCTGTTTTTCAGGGTCGGTGCTACCCGCTGCGCGGCCCTGCCGCTCCACTCGCCGCACTGTACACCGCGTCTGTGATAATTATGGCCTGTTTTTGTTTTCTTTGACCGTGGGAGAAGGCATTGATCTGTGCGAGAGAGGTGTAGTTACATCTCACCAGGTGATGTTAAAAAAAAAACCCACACACTCACAAAAAAACAGTGATTCATTTCGGATCTGCTTCTTGCCTCAACCTGGATTGACTTTAGGGCTCGTTCGTGAGAATCTGCATCATCATCATCATCATCACGGAATTGCTGTATGAATTATGAATTCATAAAAGAATTATCTGTTGTTGTTTGTGGTGGTTGTTATTTTGTGTACAAATCCCTTTTTGGTAATGCGTTACCGTGGAAACCGTACCAGTGTTCGTCAATCAACACTTTTTGAAAAATCTGAATCAAGAGAAAGATTCAACAGCATCAAGAGCGAGGTGAAGAAGTGAGAGTTTACAACATGCACATTAAATGTAGCTAGAAATGGTAAAAACTGTTCATACGAGAAAAAAAAAAACTAATTAAAAGAAAACAAAATCACAACGCTTACAATTAACGCTGCGTTGTTACACCAATTTATCGTTGATTAGTTTTCTATGGAAGGGCGCCCCCCAGTGTGTTTCATTTCTTTACAAGCGTGTTTGATCAGGCGTGTCCGCTCGATCGCTAGACGATTGTGAAATGTTTAGCCGAGCTTCGTCCGTTTTTCTTGTCCTTTAGGTGGCTTGAGGATAGGGCTGGGCCGATAAACGATATCATATCGAATCGCGATTTATTTGATTTTAAAAATTATGAAAAGCTCTAGACATTTTTTGCTCTATATGGATTAATCTAAGAGCCAATCACACAGCAGGACAATACGACAACAGCCAATCAGCGTGCAGCTTGCGCGTGCCGTGCAGGTCAAAGTTAATTTCCTGCCGCACTTTGCGAAGCAAACTTGACACCAGGACGACAAAAAAAAAATGAGTAGAAGCAGCGACGAAAGTGAATCTAACCTCGAGTTATTATCCAAAGATGTTGAAATTGTCGACAAAGAAGGTAGCACGAACGTTATATGAACGCATCACCCAAACGACCACACTGAGAGCATGAAAATGCGGGCCGATGCTACTACGTCAACCAGCAAGGCTAGCAGTGGGGCTGTACCAAAGCAGATATCGATCGTGTCGTCTTTCGTGGCCATTACACCTTATGAAAGGTGTCCAAAAGGAGCAAGGATATAACCAGGGCTGTTTCTAACTTTCTAGCGAAAGATATGATGCCCCTAAGCACGCGAGGCTGAAGTTTAGCTCCTTATTCGCAGCTTCCGGTTTGTTTGGCTCCTTATTGCGCAGCGTCTCATTCTGCGGCTGAAGTTTTGCTCCTTATTCGCCTCGTTACTAACGGGAGTGTTCACGTTGGCGAAAGCTGCGCAGTTTATCAATAAAACGTTATTTTACTGGCTTAAACCATTCTGGCCAAGCAAATATGAACTATACAACACCTAGCAGGTACCCAACTATATAGTAAAAGTGAAATTGCTGATAGCTGCATAATTCATTCCATTTTTGTTGTCATTGCATGTTTAAGCCATTATGTCAGTTTATTGGTGCCGTGTGAAATAGCCTTCATTTAACTCTGAATTGTGGGATAAAAATACAGCCCTAGTGTGTGTGGTCTAAATGTTGTTTCTCATTATTGTTTAAAAATCCCAAAACATTGTAATTTATCATCACAAGATACTTTTTATCATCACAAACGAGTAATTCTTAAATAAAAATCTTTGCCTTGTAAAGATTCTGAGCATGTGCCTATAGTATCTTAATTTTTAAGGCCAAATCTGTCATCTGTTTTTGTTAATAAACTATACTTTAAAATGTAATTTAATGAACCCTTTAATTTTTGTGGCTTCAGTCATTGTTGGGATTCTCTTTTAAAGCATTAACAGCTTATATCGAAATATATATCGTTACTGTTCAATATGGGCCAAAAATTATCGAGATTACTTTTTTGCCATATCGCCCAGCCCTACTTGAGGATCTAATGGCGAGTAGTATTAATGATAAATGAGTCGTCTGTTCTAAGCCGATCCTCAGGTCAGGACACGTCCTCAGACTCACAACTCGTGTAATAATTCTCATGCGGTTGTGACAGAAACGGGTTGATTAGCGAACGCTTCTGTATACAGTATGTTAGCATATACCCGTTATTCTGAGGTTCCTCTGGATTTCCTGTCGCACACAGACGGCCGCTAGGATTCACCAGCTGCGGTGTTGCCATAGCAACAGAGGGTCAAGCAGAGACGGTGGGTTGTTTTGCTGTGTCAAGGTCTAACACCGTGTTCTCTGTCTGCAGGTTTCATGATGGAATAAAAAAATAAATAAGAGTAAACCATTCTAGCTCTTACGTGCAAACTTGTTTATTGTATTAATTCTTCCACTTGCATCATGTTGCGTTTTATACCGAAGGCTAAATCACACATGTGCTCATTCACTTTACAAGTAAATGAGATCAGGCTTGCCCTTGCTGGCATGTTAGGATTTGCCCCCGCTCAGCCACAGGGTAATTATCTGCTGGTGTTCTTAAGACGTTATGTGCTCGACGCTGTACGCGAACACGATTCCACGATTACGACAGAAGTGTGTGTTTACAAATCAGCATTCCGCGCCAGATCCCTTTTAGGGAGTGAAACATACACAAGCTAAGCCGCATGGGAGAATTTCAGTAACGCGTCGTAATCACTCTTTACAGCCGTGTTGAGCAGAAAAGGTTTGAACAAACACTTTGAACTCTAAAGTGGAGGACGAACAAATCTGTCTGTGCAAATCGAGTCGATGTTTATCTGTAATGTTTTTATTTTATTTTTTTTTTTTTTTTTTTTTTTTAGACATCCGTCGCTGGCCTCTAAACTCCACCAGGGCGAGAACACGATTACTTTGACAGGAATGTGATTTAACACCTCAGCGGCTCCTGATAGAGGCTCTCACCCCAATTGTTCCCTCTCATGTCTATGCTGAACAGAAGGAGTCTGCGTGTTTAACTTTCGAAAAAGGAAAGACTTCCCTCCAGGCATGGCGGCAAAACTGTAGAGTAAAGTGTAATGTGCAAATAAAAGTATCCCTCGTTTTATCAAGGGGAGAAAATCAGTACCCCGGTCATTTATTCTTATAATATTATGGCAAATAAGCAGATTAAACAAAAGTCCCAAACTTTTTATTTATGTTTAAATGCACCATACCTGGCCAAAAATAATAAATAAATTCGCCATTTCAGAAGCGACAAATTATTGGGCCACATCAATCAAACAAAACACTAAGGAGATTTGAACTGGAACTGGGTTAAGAACTCAACAAGTTATCAAAAGCTGAAAGGATGGAGTTGAACCGATGGAGAAAGGTCATGTGACCCGATGAGTCCAAATTGCGCTTATTCCATAGTGACCCATCATGCATAGTGTCCACCGTACAAAGCCTCTGGAGACAGTGTTATGATCTAGGCTTGCTTCAGTTACTCAGGTCTGGACTCTAGAATAAAATGAAGTCAGCTGATGACCTGAATGTACTGAACCACTAGAGTTTGACATCTATGGAACTTTTCTTCCCTGGTGGGACGGCCATATTCCAGTGTGTGAAATAGTGGGAGCACAAAGAATCATTTACACACATGGACTGGACACATGGACTGGACACAGTTTGTGTGTGTGATCATCAACAACGTCGCCTGAGACGCGAGTATAACACCCATTATAAATGGTGACCGTGAGCTCATTTTGTGTCACCTGGTGTTTAAAAGTAGGAAGAGAAAAAAAAAAAGTTGCTAGCCAGATTTACGTTCTCTAGAACGCCGTTGAAATGTCCGTTTGGAGACGAACATTGTTTGCTTATGTCAGCAATATTTGCACTACTTTTTTTGTTTTGTTTTAGTTGCACATATCTACAGTAGCTAATTAGCTCCCACTATATTGTTAGCGCTATAAGTTAGCTAACCTGATAGCTGATAATCAGGTGTACCATTATACAGTGGAACCTCTGATTACGAGTAACGCGGTTTACGAGTGTTCCGCAAGACGAGCAAAGATTTTTAATAAATTTTGACTTCTAAAATGAGCATTGTCTTGGTTTACGAGCACCGAGTATCATGTATCACGCATGCGCTTCTTGTTTTGACGCCGAGCGTCACGTCATCACAACTGAGCCAACGGTTTTTCTCTCTCTTGCGCTGTGGAATTGTAGGTAATCGTCTCCCCTGCTGGGTGAATACACACACACAAGCACATTAACGGAGAGACTGTTATTAAAACCGTTTAAAAATTTGCAAGGAACATTGCTAGTCACCAGTGGCGGTTCTACACTGAATTGCGCCCTGGGCGAGACTCCCTCCTGGCGTCCCCCCCACCCCCCAACCAGCCCCCTGGGTGGCGTCCCCCCCCCCCCCCCAAAAAAAAAAAAACCACACGTTTTATTAAACTACTCATAACTTAAATAAATATACTGTGTACAAACAAATATTATATAAATATAGAACAAATCACACTAAAGAAAAATAAATTATTAACTTCACTGCAGAACAGAAAACCCAAACTGAAACTAACATCTGACTTTTCTGGCCTTTCTAGATGCAAAGTCATCAATAACGGCATCAAATGAGATATGCTCCCCTATTGCATGATTTATGCTTATGACAGCAAGGCCAGTGAGCCGTTGCTGTTGAGCATGAGACATGGTTGACCTCAGGTATGTCTTGATTAACCTGAGTTTGGAAAAGCTCCTCTCAGCTTGAGCTACAGTCACTGGCGATGTAAGTGCAATCCTGAGAGCAGTCCAAAAGTTGGGGTAGATCTCAGATAGATCCTTATCGTGCATAAAGGTGATAAGTTCAAAGAGGCTCATGGTTTTTGATGGCAGGTGAGGGAAATTCTTGATTTCCTGCAAAAGCTCTCCAATGTCCAAATCAGAATGCCCTTCAAAGTGCAGTGTGGTACCTAGTGCATTGCATTGCTCTGCCAACTCCTCATCTGCAAGACTTGGGAAATTTGTCAAAACCCCAAATTTGTTTTCTACATTTTCCAATGTGGTAAATCTTTCCGTGATGGCTGACAGGGCTGCATCAAGAACAACATTGAAGAATTCAATCTCTAACTTCCTAAGGGCATCGCTGAAATGCTCATCATGTGATTCATATGAGAAGTGGCGCTTTGTGGACCTCAGCCTTTTTTGTTTCAAATCAGCCTCCACATTCATTTCTTCACAAATGTCTTTGGCCGCCATCTGTGCAGTCACAAAGCCGCTTGCCGTGTAGCTCTGGAGACCTTGCTCAGTCTTCTTCAAAAGATTCACAGCTAGGTCGATATGCATATTTGGAGACTGCGTGAGTTCGCTGACATGCTGTATTGCAGATAGCACGTCATACCAAACAACTGTGCAGATGCTGAAGTGGTACGACCCCACCTCCTCAGACAAAGACTGGGCATTAGACTTTATAGCAGGGTCTTTGGTGTTGTCTCTCACCTCAATTAAAGCCTCTCTTACGGCAGCTCCGTGGGCTTAACGCTCTTGACCTTGCTCTCCCACCTTGTTTCTGCCCACATCTTTAAAGTGATGCTCATATGGTTCTTCAGAATTGACCATCTTTGGGAGGAGGCTGAAAATAATGTGTAAAGCTTTTGCAGTACAGCAAAGTAGCTCATAGCATCCACAGATCCCTTAGCAGCATCACACACAGTCGTCAAAAGGAATTCCCAACTCCTCAAGTCTTGTCAGGATCATGGATGCCAAGTGCTGCCCTGTGGACTCCTCTGCCTTCAAAAATCCCATAAAATGTTCCCTGATATGGGGCTTCTCCATCAGTGACACCACTCTAATGACCACTGACAACTGTTCTATGTGGCTTATATCTGGAGTGCAGTCCAGAATTACTGAAAAAAACTTTGCCTGCTTGATGTCATCCACTATATAAGATATGATTTTGCTTCTCAACAAATGAATCAGCTCATTCTGCACATGATGCCCTAGGTAGCTGTTGTGACTTGCTGTTCCTCTTTCGACACAGTTAAGGTGATCTTTCATAATGGGATCAAACTTGGCCATAAGTTCGACCTCTTTGAGAAAATTCCCATTTGATGGTGTGAACAGTGTTTCTGTGTGTCCCCTTAGAGCCAAATTTCGAACCACCAGTGACTGTACAATAGCAGTGAGACGTGTCAGCACTGCTCTCCATCTCACCCTCTCAACCTCAAGTAGTGCCTCCTCCCGCTTATCAATAGTTTCTCCACTTCTTAACCTCACTGCCAGTTCCTTCCATGCTTTTATGCAATTGAGATGTTCTGGACTGTTTTCATGTGATGTGAGGAGAGTGCTTGCATGTTTCCAATTTGCCATTCCTGAAATTGTTAAATTAATGTTCCTCTTGGAAAACAATTTGCAGCAGAAGCAAAAGAGGCTGTTGTTCTTCATGGAATATATTAGCCAACTTCTTGCCATCTTTTCACCACTAACTAATGTTTTCTTAAAATATTGGTGATGGCAACTTCATCCATCACTCTCATTCCTCTGGAAAACAAAGTCAGGTGGCAACCTACTTGGTCCTCTGCGAACCCGCTCAGTCCGAATCCTTTCAGTCAGAGGTGAGGGCCAGTTAGCAGGGTCATCCTCAGCAGTGGGGCTGAGTGGGGGTTCAGCTCCAAGTATTTCTATCAGACAACATAGTGGCACATTACTCAACGAACATAGCAGTGGAACATAACACAGGCATATTCAGAAATGATCAAAGATTTTAAAATTACATTAAATTGCAGTTGCCTTATAGCCTATGCATACCCCCATAACCCACAGAGAGAGAGAGAGAGAGAGATGCAAAAACCCACCTGAATGCTTATGCAGGGTAGAAGTAGAGGCAAAGATGTTTTCATCCTCAATATTAGATGTTTGTGGAGACATATGACTTGCTGTGGACACAGATGGTAGCTCATCCTGAAGAGCAGAGTCCATTCCAGCAGAGTCCTGTGTAGTGGGGGAGGTAGGTGCCTCATCCTGACAAGTGGCAGATGATGCTCCAAAATATTTTAGAAGTGCCCCTGAAACAGGACGCAGTTGAAATTGACATCAAAAGACTGTTGGCTACAATATTACTCTTAAAAATTGCTAATTTAAATAAACATGCCCCAACATGCTAAATGTCAGTCATTGGACACTTTATTAATCTAATCTAATCTAATCTAAGGGAGGAACAATTAGCTCCCTGGTTAATTTACTGCCTCAAATTATATGCTTTGTCACGCAACAGAGTTATAGCAAATGGAAAATGTCTTTTAAACTATCTACACGTATGTAAATTTAACTGGCTATTTACAGTATACTGTAAATATATTGTAAATATATTGGCTGTAGCCAACATTAACATAATAAACAATGGAAATAAATAAAACGAGCATCATAAGCAAGAAGGCTAACAAACCTAAGAGTTAACGTTATACCACTAATTAACATGATGACATGAATAACTTAATCATACAGAGAGAACATTGTTGCATACCTTTTATCTTTTGTCCGTTTCTCCTCATCTTCTTCTTTTTTTTTTTTCTAAATTGGGCCCCTGACAGCTTTGGCCTTTTTCTCTCCATCGCTGTGTTTCTATCGATGATTCGACAATCAGCAGATTTCCTCCAACGCTGTCACTCACGACCAGAAGTCAAGTCTAAACCAATTCACCTCCACATCATAATCGTTTTTATTACCTATTTTTATTTGCCATTTCACACAATTAAATAAATTTTAAAAAGTGCAAATTATTGGAGTGTTTATAATATTTTGAATGAAATGCGCGTTATTTGTAAGAAAGTCAGGTAGACATAATTTAGCCCCTTTCTTGTCCACTTCATTTGGGAGAGGTGAACTGTACTCTGCGCATGCCCCCCTCTCCGCTCCCGCCCCCCGTCATCCGCTCTCCTCTCACTCTCCTCTCCGCTCAAAGTCCCCCCCCCCTCCTTCTGTGTGGCTCATTCAGGGGCGGCGCGAGCGCAGGTATCACAGATAATAGAAAACCGCTTAGTGGCACAGATGATTATTTTTTTACTCCAGGTTCATGTGCCGCCCCCCACGTGACATAAAAAAATGCCGCCCTACCTTAAAACCGCCACTGCTAGTCACACTCGTGTGAGCGCATACTAACGAAATCACTGCGGTAAAGTGAAACAACAACAACTTTGAAAACAGTCGCGACAGAGCAGAGTTTGTGTGTGTGTGTTTGGGAGCCTGAGAGGAGGGGGGGCGGCTGTAAAGCAGAGACCTATCGTCTCCCCTGCTCGGCCTTAGTGCCTGCAGAGTTTTTGAGTGTGTGTGTGTGTCTGTGTAAGGCAGAGTGTGTGTGTGTGGTTTTTTTTTTTTTTTTTTTTTTTTTTTTTTTTTGGGAACTTGAGAGAAGGGGGGCTGTAAACGCAAGTGTGTGTGTGTGCGCGCGCACATGTTCATTCACTTACATCAACACACACACACTCGCTCGCGTTTCCAGCCCCCCTTCTCTCAGGTTCCCAAACAAACACACAGCAACTCTTCTCTGTCGCGATTGTTTTCAAAGGTGAGGAGCTGGTTAATTAGTTTTTTTGTTGTTGTTGTTTTACTTTACAGTGATTCCGTTAGCACGTGAGTGTGACTAGCGATGTTCCTTGCTAATTTTTAAACGGTTTTAAAAACGGTCTCTCCGTTAGTGTGTGTGTGTGTGTGTGTGTGTGTGTGTGTGTGTGTGTGTGTGTGTGTGTGTGTGTGTGTGTGTGTGTGTGCACATGCACATTTTACACATACACACATTGCCTGCGTGCACAAACGGAAACACGTATCTGTCGGTATTTATTTTTACGTTTGTTTAAAAAGAAACGTGCAGGTTAATTTGTTTTATTTTTACTTTATATTTTGTGTTAATTAATTTTATGTATTTATTTTTTGGACTGTGGAACAAATAATTTGAGTTTCCATCATTTCCTATGGGAAAATTAAATTTGGTCTACGAGTGTTTTGGAATACGAGCCCACTTCTGGAACGAATTATGCATATAATCCGAGGTTCCACTGTATTTGTCTTTCTGGGACCTCAATACTATCTGGCATCTAAACCTTCTCATAATACTTTCAAAAACTGGCATCGTTCTTCTTCTCCATCACAGGAGGAAGGTTTAAGAAGGAAATCGTGGTGGATGGACAGAGCTACCTGCTGCTAATCCGAGACGAAGGAGGACCTCCTGAGCTTCAGGTATGACTGATACAACGTAATTCTTTTAATTAATCTTTATACCATGATCCTGCATGCTCTATCTATGTATCTATCTATCTGTAAAATGTGTTTCAGGTTGGCGGTGTCCTTTAAACATTAGCGTTCCTCTCAGAGAAATGTGTCAGCAGCTGGTAAATTTTGTTTTTTTTAAAAAAGGGACCCATTTACGAACCCCTCAGCGGAGTGTTCATTATAAGAAACACCATTATCGGTCTTCTAATGCAGTCCGTCGCTAATTGCTTTTAGCACTAAATGCACTCGGATGATTGAAATATGTGCAGTCGAATCACAGCGAATTAAAATGACCACTGGGAGATTTCTGCAAAGCGCGCTTACGCCGTCCTCATTTGGACCCGGCAGGCAATTTGAGCACGAGTCGAGTAGCCCTACAAAGGAATGATGGATGTTTTTTGTGCCCTCGCTCATGCTGCTCTTTGGGGCACGTATCGGTCTGGTCTCTGTTTTCCTCTTTCAAAATGATACACAGCCTGCTACGGTTCGTCTTAATTACGCGGGCCGGAGGCTCAGAGCGGAGCAGTGGGAGAGGGGACGCTGATGGAAACCGTTCTGGGAGCGGGCATCCTGGTGGAGTGGCGGGAGCGATTCATCTTCTGTTACCTCCATTAGCTGTTCTTCAGTTAAGCAAGCATTATGGTAATAAATGATGAGCTGTTCTTCCAGGAGCCTAATGAAGGATTAGCTGTTTTTCCATTGGGGAACTTTACTTGCAATGAACTACAATCTGTTCTACTTTATAGTACTGAGCAATTAGCTGTTCTTTCATTATGGTAGAGAACGATGAGCTGTTTATAGTTCAGAAATGTTGAGCTGTTAGTTTTTAGGTATATGAACGGTTAGCTGTTTTTCCATTATATAAACAAACAATCGGCTGTTCCTCCTTCAAAGTAATTTTAACGAACTCCTCTTCTTCTTTTATAGTGCTAATGTTTAACTGGTCTTCCATTGTGGTGATGTACAATTAGCTGTTCGTTCATTACGGTAACAAACAACCGGCTCTTCTCGGCTGCAGTAATGACCCATTAGCCGTTCTCCTACAGTATTATGGTTATATGTAATCGGCTGTTCCTCCCCTCTCATACAATGATTAGAGAGTGATGAGCTGTTTCTCATTTATAGTAATGAAGAGTTAGCTGTTTCTCCCTCACGGCGATGAACAATGAGCTGTTGTTCGTTTATAGGGAAACACAATTAGCTGTTCCTCCTTTTGTAGTAAGGAATGATTAGATGCTCTTTCATTGTGGTAGAAAGAGGATGAGCTGTTCTTCGTTTGCAGCAACAAATTATCAGCTGTTCTTCCGTTATTACAATGAACGGTTAGTTTATGTTTAAATTACGCAAACATCAACTATGAGCTCTTCTAGATTTACGCTTTTTCTACTGGACTAGGAAGAAGGTAAAGAACAGTTAGCTGTTCCTACATTAAAGTAATGAAGAATAGTTTTATTACATTATTACTGTGATAATGATTAGCTGTGCTTCTGTGACAGTGTAGCTGTTCTTTCAGTATACAAGTACTGTAGTCAAAAATAATGGAACGATTTTTTGACCATTATATTAATGAAAGATTAACTCTTTTGTTCATTATGGTGGAGAATGATTAGTGCTTCTTCCTTTCTAGTACTAATCAATTAGCCATTTTTTCATATACTAGCATTACGATAATAAATTATTACTTGTATGTCCACATATTGCTATGAAAGGTTAAATATTTTCCTAGTATGATAATGAATTATTAGCCCTTCACTGCAAATTATCTGACACTTGCCATGATTTAAAATCTGACTTTCAGACTTTCATGATAGATAATTTGCCTTGTTTTAAAAATTACTTACTTGTTTTTAATACTTGATTTTATATCATAATCTTAAACTGAGCATGAGTATATCATTTTGTCTTTATTAGTCCAGAAATCCTAAATTGGATAGAATAGCTCTTAAAATAAGCTAAATTAGTTATTTCACCAGACGTCTCACAAAATAAAACTTCTTTTAAGATTCTTTGACAAATTCAAAGACTTGTTTGCTCAGTTTGCTTGATTTAAAAATCTTATTTCAAGATTTCTTACCAAGTAAAATTTACTTGCTGCATGGACAGATAATTTCACTAGTTTTAGGTAATTTTTTTATCAAATGTAGTAATTGTTTCTTATTTTTAGACTAACAATTTTTGCAGTGTTCTTCTATTATGGCAGGACTACAAAGAATGAAAGACCTCTGAAATCTGGAAAACTTTTTCCATCTGTTGTGTCTGAGGGTTGAATTTGGACATCACCGATTAAATATGTACTAGTTGTTGTATTTTTTCAGACACGTCTTGTGTTTGCTCTCTCTCTCGGGTGCTCAGTTTGCCGCCTGGGTGGACGCCGTGGTGTTTGTCTTCAGCCTGGAGGATGAGATCAGTTTCCAGACGGTCTATAATTACTTCTTGCGCCTGTCCAGCTACAGGAACACGGCCGAGGTGCCCATGGTGCTGGTGGGCACGCAGGGTGAGTCACGACCCGCCTGTTCTTGTGTTTTTCATTATTAAACACCCCTCTCATACAAATTTAAACACCTCCAGCTCTTCTTTTTTTTTTTTTACAAGAAAAACCCCAGCGCTAATGATCTCGCAGTCAAAACCCCTTTGCCAAAAACATGCCCTCACATGCCCTTTTCTCTCTCTCTCTCTCTCTCTTTCACTTCTTCTGTCAAGATGCCATAAGTGCCACCAACCCAAGAGTAATCGACGACGCCCGAGCTCGGAAGCTCTCCAATGACTTGAAGCGCTCCACCTACTACGAGACGTGCTCCACTTACGGCCTCAACGTAGAGAGAGTCTTCCAGGATGGTGAGTCACCCAAACGTTAAAGTCATGACACCAGTGAAGCTCAGATCCTTCAAAAATAAACAAGAACGGTGACTTGGTGACAAAGTATTCCTACCCCCCTCCTTACCCAGCCTTGGATTTAATTTAGTATCATAAATCTTTAATTTACACATTATATACATTCTAATATTGTGGAAAAATCAATCAGCAAAAATTTCTTATTGGCTTTGAGCAGAAGCTTTGGAGGCAGCTTTCGACTGGCGCCATCTTTATGGTCAGCTATAAATCATAAATAATAATAGTCTTCTCCTAGAAATTACAGTCTCTCCACCTGCTTTTTGGGTATGAACACTAATCCTGGATCCTTCTTACTTTTTTTTTCTTTTTCTTTTACGTCCTTGTTAATATGATTTAACAGGCAGGAATTTGTTGATCCTAGATAAGTGCTGTTATTCCAGAGATGATATTGCCTATGCACCCAGATTTTATAGATTATATTAATATTTCAGGAAGTCACTTTTTGTTTTAATCACCTACATTTACCGGAGTGCTGTCTGGTCTCTCCGTGCCTGCTTCCTCTTTGTGTTTCATCATACCTGAGACGGCGATGGCCAGCGTTTCTTCTCCGCGCTTAATCGAGTCCTTAGGCTGCGCTTGAAATAATTAAAAGAATGTATTTGATGTACACTCCGGAGCATTAATACCAACAGCAGGCTCTAATCGCTTACTTATTTCTCCATTTCCCACTCTTCATATGCGCTCGTCTGCAGTAATTAGCCGTCTGTGGTCTTCCGGCATCTCTGAACAGTAGGACGCTTATGCTGCAACTCGTTCCTCCTGTTCTCAGTGCCTTCACTGCGTTTTTACCCCAATATCCTGCACTATTCCCAGTTATAAAATGGATGTTATTTGAGGTATATGATGAATGAGCGTCCCAGAAAGAACATGTTTAATAATAATAATTTTAAAAAGCACCCGGGGGTTTTGACATGACAAGACATGACATAACTGCAGAGGAAGACAAGAATTTTGTCTCTTCGAGAGCACAGCAAATCAACTCACAGTTATAATAAATACAGTAATTGCTCATTATAACAAATACTGTGTGTTATGATGGAAGATCAGCATCTCCTGGAGTTTAATGGGGCTTTGTGTTGATATGCCGCAGTGTACAGGAGGTTTATGATGATGTGTGGGGTTAGTACTCCCTCTAGTGGATAGCTGTCTCGTTGATTTATGCCTCCCACAGGCCATGGGAAAGAACATTGACTGGGTTCTTGCATAAGAACTATTATTAAACTATTATATATCATATAAAACTATTAATAATTAGATTTTAGGATTAACCTCAATAATTGGATAAAGTACAGTGTTATTACGGACATTTTTATTTAGAAGATGGGTAAACATTATTATTTTTAGATAGCATTTGCAATTCCACCCGTTTTAGACCCTTTTTGTTCCCCAGACCTCATGAAAGCTTGTAAATGAAAATAGCAAACACTAGCCTAAATGTTAAAGTTTACAATACACCTTAGTTAGCTAACATGCACTATTCATGCAAAGATCACCTAGCTAACTAACGAACATGCTAATCTGATATAATATCTGAGAGGATTTAAGATAAAACAAATATTCAAATTCTTCGTTAAAACTCTAGTTGGTTAGCTAACATTGCGCTAACTTGACAGAATATTCATAAATATTCATCATCAATAATACTGACACTGGCCTGTTTGCTAACATTGTGTTAACCTGAAACAATATTTTAAAGGATTTACTATATTCATGAATGATCATAATATTTATTACTAACTTAATATTAATAATGATATTAATATTCTGCTAGTGTTTGCAAACCAAAAAGAATATCTCAGAGGATTTAGACTAGTTTAGACTTGGGTAGATTTAGATCTAGTAAAACTATGAATATAGAACATTTTATTGGATGATGTACTAGATTTACTTATTTACTACTCGTAGCTTGCTTTAGCTACCTAGCAAATATTAGCTAGTCTGACAGAATATTAGAGAGAATTTAATTCATATTTCTAACTAGTCATGTTGTTTACAGGTAATGCTAGCCAGCTAGCTAACATGTCCTAAACTTATTAATATTGATTTTTATTTCTTTTTTTTTTTTTTGCTAACACTTATCAGGTCTCTAACATGATCTCACACACTCTGTATAAGAGGATTTAGCATTTTATAAGTGTTTATGAGCTTTACTAGTAAATCTATCCAGCTAGCTAGCATGTGCTAACCTGACAGAGTATCTCAATGTCATATTTCAATATATTAATTATCTGCTTTTAAAACATTTTTTTTCAATATTAAATCTAATCAGTTCCCTTATTTATTCTAACCTGATGGTATCTGAGAGGATGTAGTTCAAGTTATAAATATAAATATTCATCGTTTCTGAACGACTAGCATGTTCAAAGCAGACAGAATATCTGAGAGAATTTTAAGTCACATTTATAGATTTTCATCACCTATAAGCAAAATTACAATTTTTACTAATAATTACTATTACTGTAACAATAACCAGCTTGCTAACATTAGCTAACCAGACAGGCTAGCTGGCTAGCTAACATTTTACTGGCAGAATATCTGAGAAGATTTTAATATTTATATACTGTATGTTCATAATATTCACTACTTAATTTAGCTGCCTAGCTAATATTTGCCAACGTTACATAATATTTGAGAGGATTTAGGGCCTTGTTTATAAATAGCGACAGTGATTTCCCTATCATAACAAATTAGCTGAAAGGATTTAGCCTAAGTTTTATACATATTTATTACCCAGCACGTGCTAACCCGACCGAGTCTTTAAGAGGATTTAAGTCTTTTCTGTTAATGATCATAATCTTCACTTCCGATAGTTAATTACTGTGTGTGTGTGTGTGTGTGTGTGTGTGTCCTCAGTTGCTCAGAAGGTGGTTGCGCTGAGGAAGAAGCAGCAGTTGGCCATCGGGCCGTGCAAATCTCTGCCAAACTCGCCTAGCCACACATCCGTGCCCGCCGCGGCCATTCCCTCGGTACACCTCAACCAGGTGAGCCCAACCTCGACTCGAGCCGGGACGCGAGGAAAGCGTTCCGAACACACTCACGGCAAAAATCCCTTCAGATCTTTTAACGTGTTAAGTAAAGCATCTAGCATGAGTGTTCTCCCTGTCTGAAGTTTTGTGTATATTCTATTGTAACTGGATTTATGTGATTTATATGCTATTTGCACATATTACCCAATAATATTGGAGTGATGAGAAAAAAGAATTATGGATATATAATATACATTAGAAATAATAACGTGAACTCCTTGTATTAAAAATAATAATAATAAAGTGTGTAGAGACAATAGATGTCTGAAGAGTGGTTTGTTGTGGCCGTGAAATCCATCCACAGGCAGGTTCCTATGTAAAAGGTATAAGCAGTTATAAGTGTTCCGAAATTATTGGCACCCCTACTTTAAAATAAATGGCGATGCATGTGAGATAAATATAATTATAAAATTTTTTTTTTTTTTCTAAACCTCTTACAAAAAGGGGGCGTATTGTAAAATAACAGTTCTTAGAAGTCAGAAGCAGTTTAACTTTTTTTTTTTTTTTTTACTCGTTTTTTGCCAGGAAGAAGTAAAGACCTGGCTGTCGATGGGTTTCTCAAGATAATAACTGAGAAACACTTTGATCTAATGCAACATAAAATAGGTTGCGGAAATACAAATTCGAGTTGCTGGTTTGAAATGATCGAGGCATCATCGATCTTAAAATTGTCAGACGTCTCAGAAAGATCAATGCCAAAAAAATGTTAATCAATAGAAAAAAAAAATTCCAATAATAAACTCTCCTTTCTTCCTTTGTCTCTCTGGCACTCTCATTCATTCACCCTGTTGATGACTTTCTTCTTCCTGTTCATTCTTTCTTTCCTTCCCTCTATTTGTCATGCTCATGTTCTTACTGTCTCCTCTTACTATTTCTTGGTGTCTTCATTCTTGCTATTCTGTCTTTCTGTTTCTCTGTCTCTCCCGCTTCCTCTTTTTGTGTCTTCATGTCTCTCTCTTTCTCTGTCACTCTTTTTCTGTCTCTCCTCTTTTTCTATATCTTCTTTCTTCCTCTTTCCTCTTCCCTCTCTTTTTCCCGTTCTGTCTCCTTTTCTCTCTCCCTCCCTCTCTCTCTCTCTCCTTCTCTCTCTCTCTCTCTCTCTCTCTCTCTTTTCTAGGCTGCTAATGGAGGGGGCGCACCGTTCAGCGACTACTCCTCGTCAGTGCCCTCCACCCCCAGCATGGGGCAGCGGGAGATGCGCATCGAGACCATCGCTGCCTCAAACACGCCCACGCCCATCCGCAAGCAGTCCAAACGCCGCTCCAACATCTTCACAGTAAGTATGAGGCAGCTGATGCAGAGCACCACACACTCACACTACTGAGAGAAAAGGGAAAGAGAGACAGATAGAAACGGAGAGAAAGAGAGATAATGAGAGCACCCTGTCAACTGCAGGTTTCCAAACAGCTCCATCGCACCGCATTATTCGCTATTAGCTCTTTTGTTCCATTCAGGTCAAAATAAAAGCTTTTTGTTTTGTATTATTATGTGGCGCATCTCCGTGGAATTGTAAAATTCAAATAACGACAAAGAAAAAACATATTTAAGCTACTTTAAGTGCCTGACTCGTTTTTTTTTTTTTTTTAGCTAGTGTTAAATAATCATATTTTATGTGGTTTCACATCATCGTATATGTGAAAAGTCAAAAGCCTGCATTTGTTTTAATTAAACACAAAATCAATTAGACGGTAAATACTCCTGATCGTCTGTTATA